>JAKWJA010002492.1:16088371-16477541 GCA_027704765.1 Solanum habrochaites | reverse complement strand
AGAGGTTGATTTGATTGGTTACTTTAATAAGTTTTTGAGCTTCCGTATTTTTTTATCGATATATGTCGGGTTTGTATTCCTGGTTCACCCACTTAGGAGGGTTAGTGTGGGTGTCACTCACAACTCGTTTTGGGTAGTGGAAAAATTAGAATACACAATTTCTTTTTAAATAAAATTTTTACGTTTTTACTAATATTTATAAAGAATAGAGGTTTTTAATAATTAAATTAGGTTATTTTACTAGTTTACTAATTTTTCCTTTCAGTATGAGGACAGGTTCAAGATTTACGAGTTTGGGCCAAAGGCCCAAATTTGATACTTATTTTCTCACTCTTTTATTAATTATAGTTAGCTAACAAATTAGGATAAATTACCTAACTACAAAACCTTTTTTTTATATTCTCTAAAATTGCCTACCATTTTAAACAGAAAATTTTTCAAAACAACAATAATTTGACATTTAATAGGATCCCTTAGAAATACTTTCAATATTTATTAAAAATGAAAATATTTTAGTTTGTTATGGGTTGATTTATGTATTTTTTTTTATTTATTTAATTTAATATAATATAATTAAAAAAATACTAGAAAAATTCAAGGGGAAAATAATTCAAATTGAATTAAGTTGCTGAAAATATTTATTACTTTCCTTACAAAAGATTATGAGACCTAAAATAGATGTCTCTTCCTTCTTCCTAAAGGCCATTATTTGTCCTTGTCTTTCAAAACTAGTTATTGTTATGAAACTTTATGATAATAACTTTGAATTTTATCTATTAAAAAGTTGATTTTTTTAAAATTTACAAATTTGGACACCTATAATTTTACATGTCATTTGACATAATTTTCTCACAGTGTATTTATTTTTATTTACCAAAAATTTTTATCCGATTAATCGTATTCAATCTAATCTGTATGTCATTTGTATTTGTATTCGTTCTAGTTTTCATGTTATTTGACACACTTTTCTCACAAGGTATTTATTTTTTTTATCAGAATTTCGTATCATTTTTTAAATCGTATTTATTCCAATATATATGTCATTTGTATTTGTATTCATCCTAGTTTTCATGTTTTATCTTGTATAATTAAACCCGTATCTCTTTATTAGTCGTATTCTGTCACGACCCAAAATGAGCCGCGAGTGGCACTCACACTTACTCTCCTAGGTGAGCGAACCAACAAATCCAAACCCCAACATTTACCAATATTTCAACCATAGTGAACAAAATATAATGCGGAAGACTCAAAACTCATTAACGAAATCAATTAAATAACTTCTAAAACTCAATATTTATCGTTCCCAAAATCTGGAAGTCATCACATCAAGAACATCTATCCTCAAATTACTAAGTCTAAGAGTATTTAAGAACTAAAATAAGTAGAAAGATGGTCCATGTCCGAACTTCAAGAGATCAAGAAGAGAATCCAGCACGAGCTAGGAATAATAGCTCACCCTGAAATATAACGTGCTGAAGACTGGCTAGAGTTGAGGACGAGTCGAAGTCAATGGTGCACTTGCTGCACTCCACAAAACAACAAGAAGGAAATAAAAGTAGGGGTCAGTACAAGGAACACGTACTGAGTAGGTATCATCGGCCAACTCAAAATAGAAAGCAATATATACTGAATAATAATATAAAATCAACCACAATACTTAACAGGTGACAATCAACAAGTACAAGAACCATTGGCAACAACACCAAGCATACCTATGAGGACTCAAGCCTCCACATCAAACTCATTTAGGACATAGGTTCTTCGAAATTGAGTAGATTAACATGATTCAAGATTACTTCTCTTTATTCTTATCGTGTCGGAACATGACACTCCGATCCCCTAATGCTACGTGTCGGAACGTGACACTCCGATCCATTATTACTACCGTGTCGGAACGTGACACTCCGATCCATTATTACTACCGTGTCGGAACGTGACACTCCGATCCCCTAATACTACGTGTCGGAACGTGATACCCGATCCACTAGTCTCATTAATTTTATTTCATCAAGTCTTCGTTATGCCGAGGCGTCATCTTAACAGAGAGGATTCAAGATTAAAGATTCAACAGTATCAACATTCTAATCCACCGCAATTACACAATTACAACATACAAACCCACAATCAAGCATATAGAAGACTTTACAATACCACCCAATACATATCAATCGCTATTAAGAGTTTACTATGGAATAGCATAAACCATAACCTACCTCCACCGAAGAATCGCGATCAAGCAAGTTACTTCTCAATGCCTTTGCTTTCCTCTTCGCTTCTCCCTTTTCTCGCTCGTTCTCCCTCTCTTCTGTTCTTTTCATTTTTCCTCCCCAAATTCTTTTTCTTTTACCCTAATTATCATATAATTCATTATGATAAAAGATGATAAAAGTAACCCACTATTTATTTGAAGGTTACCTCTTTTAACCCCCAAGTAAATAAATTATTAAACTTACCCCACTAATTTCATAAGGTTTGTCATGAATAGTCCAAAACACCCCTTTAAAACCTTTAGCAGAAATCCAACCCAATTGGGGTTACGCAACCTGTGACGGCCCATCGTGTCTATGACGGTCCGTCCTGCAGGTCCGCCACAAAGTTCAGAGAGTTAAATTCAGTAAAGGGGTTTGTGACGGTCCGTCGTATCTACGACGGTCCGTGCTGCAGTTCCGTCGCGGAGTTCAAAGAGTCGCTTCCAGTACCCAGATTTTTAGAGTTGAAGTGTTTTGGAACGGAGGCCCTCGATGGTCCGTCGTGACCATGACGGTACGTCACCTGATCCGTCGACCAGTCAGTTTTTTTCAAAATAATTCTACTGCTCAATCCGACTAAACAGGTTGTTACAATATATATCAATTTACCCATCGTTCGTCCCCGAACGATCACAGATAGAAAAACAAGGGAGAGAAAGAGTACCTGAATTGTAAAAAGATGTGGATATCTTTTTGCATAATCAGGCCTCATTTCTCCCAAGTGGACTCTTCAACTGGCCGATTCTTCCACTGAACCTTGATGGATGCAATCTCCTTGATCTCAACTTGCGGACTTCTCTATCTAAGATAGCAACAGTCTCCTCCTCATAAGACAAATTCTCATCCAGAAGGACTTGAATCCCAACGAATAATGTAGTTTCCGTCCCCATGGTTTATATTTTTCTATTCAGCATAGACACCATGAAAACCGGGTGCACTCCTGAGAGCCCTGGAGGCAATGCCAATTCATTAGCCACCTCCCCCACGCGCTTCAAAACTTCAAATGGACCTTACCCTTTGGCTAAGCTTACCTCGCTTACCAAACGCAATCACCCTTTCATGGGCGAAACCTTCAGCAAGACTTTCTCACCCTCCATAAAATCCAAGCCCCTAACCTTTCGATCTGCATATTCTTTCTTCCTGTTCTGAGCTGCTAGAAGTTTCTCCAGAAATGAATTTTACTTTATCTAACGATTCCCTCAAAAATCGGTACCCCATGGTCTCACCTCAAATGCATCAACCACCCAATGGAAGACCTACATCTCTCCCCATACAGTGCCTCAATTGGGGCCATATCAATACTTTAGTGATAGCTATTATTGTATGAAAACTCTGTTAAGGGCAGAAGTTATCCCAATGACCACCAAAATCTATTACACAGCGAAGCATATCCCCAACATCTGAATCGTTCGCTCAGACTGACCATCGGTCTGAGGGTGAAATGCGGTACTAAGATCCAACCTAGTACCTAATTCAACATGCAATGTTCTCCAAAACTTAGAAGTAAATTGCGTACCCCTATCTGATATGATGGAAAGTGGGACTCCATGCAATCGAACAATTTCTGAGATATAGAGTTTGGCTAACTTCTTTGCATTGTAAGTCATCTTGACCGGAATGAAGTGAGCAGACTTAGTTAACCTATCAACAATTACCCAAATGGAGATACTTACCCAATGTTTTTGGAAGACCAACTACAAAATCCAGTGCAATTCTCTCCCACTTCCATTCAGGAATGGGCATTTTCTGAAGTGTTCCTCCGGGCCTCTGGTGTTCATACTTTACCTGCTGACAATTCGGGCATTGGGCAACAAAATCAATAATGTCACGCTTCATCCTACTCCACCAGAAATGTTGCTTTAGGTCATGATACATCTTGGTTGCACCAGGATGTATAGAATACCTTGAACTATGAGCCTCTGTAAGAATAGTGTGAATCAAATTATCAACCCGAGGCACACACACCCCTCCCTTAATTCTCAGAACGCCTTCCTCATCAATTATTGCCTCTTTAGCCTCTCCTCGTAATAGGGGTATCTCGAATTCGGCTCAGCTTCTCATCAGTAAACTATTTTCCCTTAATTTTGTCAAGAAAAAAAGATCTTGCCTCCACACAGGCCAAAAATCCTCCCTTCTCCAGTACTCCGACCTCATAAAGTCATTAGCCAGAGTCTGAACCTCTCTAGCCAATGGGCGTCTAGAAATCTGCAAGTGAGCTAGACTTCCCATGCTCCCTGCCTTTCTACTTAAAGCATCTGCCACAACATTAGCTTTTCCTGGGTGATACAAGATAGTAATATCATAGTCCTTCAGTAGTTCCATCCACCTCATCTATCTCAAATTCAAATCTTTCTGAGTAAAGACATACTGTAAACTACGATGATCTATATAGACTTCACACTTAACCCCATATAGATAATGTCTCCATTGCTTTAATGCAAACACTACTGCAGCCAACTCCAGATCATGGGCCGGATAGTTGCGTTCATGCACCTTTAGTTGCCTCGAAGCATAAGCAATTACATTCTTCTCCTGCATTAGCACTGCACCCAAACCAGAATAAGATGCATCACAATACACAATGAAATTCTTACCTTCCACTGGCAAGTAAGAATTGGTGCAGAGTCAACAAGGTCTTGAGGTTCTGAAAACTTTCTTCACATTCATCGACCATACAAAGAGACATTCTGCTTGTCCAATTTGTTAGCTGCGAAGCAATAGAGGAAAATCCCTTGACAAATCGACGGTAGTAGCTAGCTAAACCAACAAAGCTCCTTACCTCTGTAACATTAGTAGGTCTTGCCCAACTCTTCACCGTTTCAATCTTAGAAGGATCCACCATCACCCTATCCTTAGAAACCACGTGCCCCAAGAAGGACATTGAATCTAGCCAAAACTCACACTTAGAGAATTTAGCATAAAGCCTTTTTCCGCTCAACACTTTCAATAAAATTCTCAAATGCTCTTCATGTTCTTTCCTGCTCTTTGAGTATATCAGTATATCATCAATAAATACGATAACAAAGAGATCCAGATATGGCTTAAAAACCCTGTTCATCAGGCTCATGAAATCAGCAGGGGCATTCGTAAGCCCAAAAGACATTACTAAGAATTCGTAATGCCCATACCTGGTTCGAAAAGCAGTCTTTTGCACATCTGCTGCCCGTATTTTCAATTGATGATAACCGAATCTCAGGTCAATTTTAGAGAAGACACAAGCACCTTGTAACTGGTCGAACAAATCATCAATTCGAGGAATAGGATACTTGTTCTTAATAGTCACCTTATTCAGCTGCCTGTAGTCTATGCACATCCGAAGGCTTCCATCCTTCTTTTTCATAAATAAAACAGGAGCGCCCCAAGGGGATACACTTGGTCTAATAAAACCTTTATCTAACAACCCTTGAAGTTGTGTCTTTAACTCCCTTAACTTAGCTGGAGCCATTCTATAAGGGGGGATGGAAATGGGGCGAGTACCCGGCTCCAGATCAATACAAAAATCAATATCCCTATCCGGTGGCATACCAGGAAGGTCTGCAGGAAACACATTCAGAAACTCACAGACTATCGAAACAGACTCAATCGAAGGTACCTTGGAAGTATCATCCCTAAGATGTGCCAAGAAGGCTAAACAACCTTTACTAACCATCCTCTTAGCGCGAAGAAAAGAGATAATACGGACTGGGGTGGAAATGTAGTCACCCTCCCACACTAGCGGATCTGTCTCAGGCTTGGCCAATGTCATTACAATCTAAGATTGCAAAATTTGGGGAAAGCCAAGTCATACCCAGAATTACATCAAAATCAATACATCAACTCAACCTTTCTAAGATAATCAAATCTACATAGGTATTGCTTCCTACAAAAGTCACAAGGCAAGACCTATACACCTTCTCAACTATCACAGACTCACCCACAGGAGTAGAGACACTAATAGGCATGTCAAGCAAATCGCAATGTAAATCAAGACCAGTAGCAAATGAGGAAGATACATATGAAAATGTGGATCCAGGATCAAATAATACGAAGCCATGCAATCACAGAACCAAATTACCTGTGATAACAGCATCAGATGTCTCTGCTTCAGACTCGGGGGGAAAGCATAACAATGGGCCCTATCACCTGTCTGTCCATTGCCCCTATCATGTTGCGCTGCAGCAGTTCCAGCTTGCCTGCCACCCCGGTTGATTGGGTGACCACCATTACCTTGGCCACCACGTCCTCCAGAATGGCGGCCACTCCCATGACCACCTCTACCTCTGACTATTGGGGGTCTGTAACTCTGTTTTGGACAATACCTCCTAATATATCCAGTCTCCCCACATCCATAACAATTCGTGGAGTCAAGCGTAGGTCTTTGTGAAGGTGACGAAGTCTGGGGATAACCTCCAAACTCAAAAAAAGGCTGACTGGGCTGCGATGGACCCCCAGCTAAAGTCTGCAGTGAAGACTGAATAGGTCGGGCTGGGTAACCTCCTGAACTCTGCCCTCTGGAGTAAGAACCACTAAACTCACCTCCCTTACGAAACTTCTTAAATGTCGACGCTGTGGCGAAGTCGTCTGGCTTAGCCCCCTCTACTTCTATCACAAAATCAACCACTTCCTGAAAGGATTTTGCTGCAGTAGCTACCTGTAAGGCTGGAATCTGCAAATCTGACCTCAATCCTTTCACAAAGCGGCGAATCCGCTCTTGTGGACTAAAGCAAAGCTGAGTGGCATACCTGGATAGTGCACGAAATTTGGCCTCATAAGCAGCAACAGACATCCTGCCTTGATCTAGGCTTAGGAACTCATCTCTCTTCTTGTCCCTCAATGTCCGGGGTATATACTTCTCCATAAATAAGCTAGAAAATGATGCCCAAGTCATAGGTGGTGCCTGTGCTGGTTGACACTCAACATACGACCGCCACCACCTTTTGGCATCCCCCTGAAACTGATAGGTCACAAACTCAACACTGAATTGTTCTACTATGTCTATCTTCTGTAGCAGCTCATGACAATCAACTAGAAAATCATAGGCATCCTCAGATTCAGCACCCTTGAAGACTGGAGGTTTCAACTTTAAGAATTTAATGAAAAGTTCATGCTGATCACTCGTCATTATAGACCCTGTAGTCAATCGAGAAAACGTGCCTACTTCCAATGAGGCATCCATGCGGGGAGCCACAGCGGCTGCATGTCGTACTCCCTGAACCTGAGGTGTTGGTGCAAAAAACACTGGAGGTGTCTGACCCTGATCAAATAACCCGCTAAGATAGGTAAGAACCTGGTTAATCATCTTTGGGGTAGGCTGGGGTGGTAGTTCCTCATCTTGATCCTGCTCATTTTCTCCTTCTTCACCCCCTATTACTACTTCATCAGTCGGTGGAGGAGTCACCTCCCTATCACTAGTTGGACCAGGTGTTCGTCCTCTACCTCTAGAGGGCGTCCTCCTGCGACCTCTACGACAGCCTCTTGCCACTGCTCCTCGTCGAGCTACGGTCCCAATGGTTGGCTCAGACGCACCCTGTCCTGCCAGTGCTGGTGTTGACACAGTTGTTGCTCTAGTTCTAACCATCTGCGAGATAGAGTGAGGATGTCAGATACCAATTTGTATCACCTAGATACCAATTGGACCCAAGTAATAGCACGACAGGAAGAAAGAATGGAGTTTTCCTAAAGTCCTATAGCCTCTCAAAGAAAAGTAAGGGCGTCCCCCTACCGTTCCTCAAGACTCTACTAGACTCGTTCTTGTGTGATAAGACCAACGAACCTAAAGCTTTGATACCAAGTTTGTCACGACCCAAAACGAGCCGCGAGTGGCACTCACACTTACTCTCCTAGGTGAGCGAACTAACAAATCCAAACCCCAACATTTACCAATATTTCAACCATAGTGAACAAAATATAATGCGGAAGACTCAAAACTCATTAACGAAATCAATTAAATAACTTCTAAAACTCAATACTTATTGTTCCCAAAATCTGGAAGTCATCACATCAAGAACATCGATCCTCAAATTACTAAGTCTAAGAGTATTTAAGAACTAAAATAAGTAGAAAGATGGTCCATGTCCGAACTTCAAGACATCAAGACGTGAAGAAGAGAATCTAGCCCGAGCTAGGAATAATAGCTCACCTTGAAATCTGACGTGCTGAAGACTGGCTAGAGTTGAGCACGAGTCGAAGTCAATGGTGCACTTGCTGCACTCCACAAAACAACAAGAAGGAAATAAAAGTAGGGGTCGGTACAAGGAACACGTACTGAGTAGGTATCATCGGCCAACTCAAAATAGAAAGCAATATATACTGAATAATAATATAAAATCAACAAAAATACTTAACAGGTGACAATCAACAAGTACAAGAACCATTGGCAACAACACCAAGCACACCTATGAGGACTCAAGCCTCCACACCATACTCATTTGGGACATAGGTTCTTCGAAATTGAGTATATTAACATGATTCAAGATTACTTCTCTTTATTCTTATCGTGTCGGAACGTGACACTCCGATCCCCTAATGCTACGTGTCGGAATGTGACACTCCGATCCATTATTACTACCGTCTCGGAACGTGACACTCCGATCCATTATTACTACCGTATCGGAACGTGACACTCCGATCCCCTAATACTACGTATCGGAACGTGATACCCGATCCACTAGTCTCATTAATTTTATTTCATCAAGTCTTCGTTATGCCGAAGCGTCATCTTAACAGAGAGGATTCAAGATTAAAGATTCAACAGTATCAACATTCTAATCCACCGCAATTACACAATTACAACATACAAACCCACAATCAAACATATAGAAGACTTTACAATATCACCCAATACATATCAATCGCTATTAAGAGTTTACTATGGAATAGCATAAACCATAACCTACCTCCACCGAAGAATCGCGATCAAGAAAGTTACTTCTCAATGCCTTTGCTTTCCTCTTCGCTTCTCCCTTTTCTCGCTCGTTCTCCCTCTCTTCTGTTCTTTTCATTTTTCCTCCCCAAATTCTTTTTCTTTTACCCTAATTATCATATAATTCATTATGATAAAAGATGATAAAAGTAACCCACTATTTATTTCAAGGTTACCTCTTTTAACCCCCAAGTAAATAAATTATTAAACTTACCCCACTAATTTCATAAGGTTTGTCATGAATAGTCCAAAACATCCCTTTAAAACCTTTAGCAGAAATCCAACCCAATTGGGGTTACGCAACCTGTGACGGCCCGTCGTGTCTATGACGGTCCGTCCTGCAGGTCCGTCATAAAGTTCAGAGAGTTAAATTCAGTAAAGGGGTTTGTGAGGGTCCGTCGTATCTACGACGGTCCGTGCTGCAGTTCCGTCGCGGAGTTCAGAGAGTCGCTCCCAGTACCCAGATTTTTAGAGTTGAAGTGTTTTGGAACGGAGGCCCTCGACGGTCTGTCGTGATCATGACGGTACGTCGCCTGATCCGTCGACCCAGTCAGTTATTTTCAAAATAATTCTACTGCTCGAACCGACTAAATAGGTTGTTACATAGTCATTCCAATAGGTATGTCAAATATATCTGTAGTTATTTAAGAAATATATTTGTATTCATTTTTTTTGGTACTATTTTCACTTCAAAATTATATGTTCTTTCCTAAGAGTCTGTTTGGATGAGCTTAAAAGCTAGTCAAACTGACATAAAAGTCAGTTTTTTGACTTATTAGAGTCTTTGACAATCATAAAAGTGACTTATGTTAAGTCTAAAATAACTTATTTTAAACCAAAAGGTAAAAGTTAGGTGGGGTGTTTTTTTTCAACATAAAAATTATTTTATATTGACCAAGTATATTACCTTTTTGCTCTTAGTTCTTTTATTATTATTATTATTATTATTATTATTATTATTATTAGCATTATTATTATTATTATATATTATTATTATTATTACTATTACGAGGACTAGGACTATACTATTACTATCACGATCACGATACGATTACTATTAATATTACTATATTATTATTACTATTATTATTACCGTTATTATTATTACTAGTATTATTATTATTAGTAATTATTAGTTATTTATTATTACTATTATTATTATTAATTAGGATTCTATTTATTATTACTATTATTATTATTAGGATTATTATTCTTTCTATTATTATTAGGATTATTTATTATGATTAGTATTTATTATTATTATTATTATTATTATTATCACCACCATCATCAGTATCATCATTATTATTATATTTATTATTATAAATAAATTGTGATGATAAAAAAAATATGTGAATGATAGGAAATATTATTACTTATGGATGTAAATATAAATTAATTTTGTTTCAATTTTTTTAAAATATGAAAACATAAAGTAATCAACTTTTTATCATGTTAACAACATTGTATTTCAGAAATTTTGATTAAAAAGGTGTTTACCAACACTTATTTGTCAAACACATCAACAATTTTTTTTCAACTGCAGTACTTTTATCCAAACACATAACAACTTATTATAAAAATAAGTTTCAGCACTTTCAAAAGTACATTCTAAGAGTTACTTTTTTTAAGCCAATCCAAACGGGCTCTAAGTCGTATTCATTCTAATAGATATATTATTTGTATTTGTATTTATTCTAATTTTTATATTTTATTTTGTATAATGATATAAATGTATTCAACATCATTATAAAAAAAAGTATTCAAATATTAAAATGTATTCAACATCAAACAAAATAAACATATATATGAATTTCTAGAATCTGAAAAATTAAAAGAGAATCATAAAAAAATTGAAAATTATAAATATATGATGAACATTTAAACAAAATCACATGAAAATTGGAAAATTCGTCTGGAAATTCGTAATGTGTATAATATGTGCTTTAAACATCAAATCAAAAAAAATTATATTGGATGACGGAAATTACTTTGCCAATCGAGAAATCTGCTAATAAATAGTTTTAGTTTAACAATAAAGAATTTCTTAGTGAACAAAAATTTAAGGTGAGATATGGTGAAGAAAAATGAATTGTGGGGAAGAAAGGTGAATGATAATGAAAAGGTAAATTGTACTAATTTAATTTTTTTTTAGTTTAAAACGGTTATTAGTGTGTATTTTATTATAATATATGACTTTCGTCACAAATAAAATTATTAAAATACTAAAATATGAATATATATAATTTTATAAAAAAATTGTCATTTTAAATAAATATTTTAAATTCTTGTTATTTTGACTAATTTTGTTACTAATTGTTACTTAATTTCTAATTTATCCTTTTAAAATATTTTAAGAATCCTTTTTTTTCTTTTTCTTTCCTTTTCTGGATACATTATTCATAACCCTTCCTATCCAACGATTTGTTCCTATATTCAAGCCTAAAAAATCACTCTCACATACTGTTAGTTACATTCATCACTCCATTTTTAAATTTCAGATCTATCATATCTCTGTTTCATCAATTTCAAGTTCCTAAAAAGATAGAACTATTTCTTTATCAATTTTTTTCTTTCAAGTTCTTCTATTGTCATTTTTTATAATACTTTTGTTAATATTTTGCACCTACAATTGTAAAATCGTCACTTGAGCTAATATGGACACTAGGTATTTTATCATTGGCGGTTGTTATTATGAACATCGATCGAAAATTTTTGTGAAGAAAACGACGAAAAATAAAGTTTGTTGCTGGTAGGGTTGATTTTTAGACAAAATGGTGATTTTGAATTCAGATTTCTGCTGCATATGATTTTGCTTCCTCTTTTAGTATTGGATTTATTATGAAAATTAATTTCACCTACGTATTTGATTATAATGATGAAAATGTTTATGAAAATAAATCTGATAAACGAAACAATACGTTAGTCATGAAGAATTTGAAAGCGGAGAAGTAAAAAAAAAAGGCATACTCGAGTTCTAAATCTACTATTGAAAAACACTCAAAGAAAGAAGAAAAAAGTTGGATTTATCATTACATGATCAATACTGTCAAAAATACAGATTTTCAATATATCTTGTTTATTTTGATTCTTAATTTAGTGCTTGTTAGTTTTAGTATTGCTCCAATACATCACTGCTACAATGCATAATGTATCAAGTTTTATAGAATAGTCATTATTATTTGTGAACACATCCATTTGAATGTTTTACTTTTTAAAAAATACATTAAATTAAGTTTTAGAATCTTTCTATATAAACTTTGTTATTTTGAATTCAAATTTCAATATATTTTATTTCTTAATCTCACTGTATATATTTTATTTATTTTTTATTGTTGTAATTATAGTGCTTGTGGTATACAATACAAAATAGGATACCTTTAAAATTATCTGATATTGATAAACTTTATAAATTTAAGTATCACACAATTTTATCATTCAACAAGTTGTTTATTAAGTTATTGATACAGTTGCTATCTAACCACTACAATGTAGATTTCGACATGTATCACTTACATGAATTAATGTATCGAATATATTATTTTTTCTTTCCTTTTATATATGTGTGATATTTTAACATAAAAATTACAGTCATTCACAATCATGATATATCAGATACATTATTATAAAAATCAAAAAAATATACCTTTTATAAACACTATACCAGATTTATAACATTTAATAGTTTAACAATGTGATATCATCATTATCAAGTAGAAATGTACACAAAGTTGAACAATTTTTATTTATTAATAGCAACACTTCAATATATTGAACGTTCAATTTTTTTTTACTAAAAAGAAATGTAAAACTTCTCTTTGGTAAGAAATAATCCTTCAATTTTAACTTTAAACTTTCGTACACTTTTGACAACAAAAAAATGACCAAGATTACTTTATATGTGTAACGACCTGTTTAGTCGTTTTGAACAGCAGATTTTATTTCTGGAAAAATAGGCTGAGGTGACGGACCCCACGATGGACCGTCATGGGCACGACGGACCGTCGCAGGGTCTCGTTTCAAAACACTTGGAAAATCTGAAATTGGGTACTGAAAATCGACCCTCTGAACTTCGTAACGAAATGGCAGGACGGACCGTCACAGGTGTGACGGACCGTCACAGAGTCTTCAGTGGAAATCCACTCTCTTGACCTTTCGACGACCTGCAGGACGGACCGTCGCAGGCACGACGGACCGTCGCAGGCACGACGGGCCGTCGCAGGTTGCGCAATCCCAGTCTGGGTCAGATTTCTTTACACGTTTTAAGGGACGTTTTGGACTATTTTCTGCTTTAATTATAAAGTGGTGGGTTAATGTTAATAAGTCTAATTACTTGGGGGTTAAAAGAGGTAACCTTAAGTTAATTAGTGGGTTATTAGTGCCATCTTTTATACTTAATTATAAGGTTATTAGGGTAAAAGAAAGAGGGTTTTGAATAAGAAAAGAGAAAGAACAAAGAGAGAGAGAGAATCGATCAAGGGAGAAGGAAGAACGCAGCTTTGGGAAGATAGCTTGTTGATCGCAATTCTTCGGTGGAGGTAGGTTATGGTTTTGACACTATTCGTAGTAAACTCTTAATAGCGAATGATATGTGTTGGATAGTATTATAGAGTCTTCTTTATGCTTAATTGTGTGTATGCATGATGTGATTTTATATATATGATTGTGATGAAACAAGCATGATAAAGCTATTGAATCCCAAATCTTGATATAAACCTAATCTCTTGTTAATGATGATGCCTTGGTATAAAAGAAGGCTTGATGAACTAAAGTGATGAGATGATGACGCCTTGGTATAAAAGAAGGCTTAATGAATTAATAGAATGAGATTAGTGGATCTCCTTC
Organism: Solanum habrochaites; assembly: GCA_027704765.1. Lineage (NCBI taxonomy): Eukaryota > Viridiplantae > Streptophyta > Magnoliopsida > Solanales > Solanaceae > Solanum > Solanum habrochaites. The sequence continues at coordinate 16,463,546 of JAKWJA010002492.1, read as the reverse complement.
CTCATGTCTTAATGCCTTGATGTTTCGGCATAGACTAGCTTTTATTTGTTTTAGCTTCTTAGAATACTCTTAGTTTAGTAAATTGATCATAAATGTTCTTGTGGTGATGACTTCCAGATTTTGGGGAAATAATAGATGTTGAATTTTAGAAGTTATTGAATTGTCTTTTATTTATGAGTTTAAGTCTTCCGCATTGCTTTATGTTGATATTAAATTGAAATGATAAGGTTTAGATTGGTTGGTTCGCTCACATAGGAGGGTAAATGTGGATGCCAGTCGCGGATCCGATTTGGGTCGTGACAAACTTGGTATCAGAGCATTAGGTTCGTTGGTCTCATCACACAAGAACAGGTCTAGTAGAGTCTTAAAGAACGGTAGGGGGACGCCTTTACTTTTCTTTGAGAGGCTATAAGACTTTAGGAAAATTCCATTCTTTCTTTCTTTCTTTCGTGCTATTACTTGGATCCAATTGGTATCTAGGTGATACAAATTGGTATCTGACCATCTTCACTCTATTTCGCAGATGGTTACAACTAGAGCAACGACTACGCCAACATCAACATCAGCAAGACAAGATGCATCTGAGCCAGCCACTGGGGCTGTAGCTTGAAGTGGAACAGTGGCAAGAGGCCGCGGTAGAGGTCGTGGGAGGACGTCCTCTAGAGGGAGAGGACGAGCCCCTAGCCCATCTGGTGCTAGGGTGGTGACTCCTCCACCGACTGAGGAAGTAGTAAGAGAAGGGGAGGATGGGGAGAATGAACAAGTACAGAATGACTAAATGCCACCCCAACCTACCCCAGAGATGATCAATCAGGTTCTCGCTTATCTTAGTGGGTTGTCTGATCAGGGTCAGGCACCCCCAATGTTTTCTGCACCAACACCTCCGGTTTCAGAGGTACAACATGCAGCCACTATGGCCCCTCGTATGGATGCCTCATTGGACATAAGCACATTTCCACTCCTGACTACTGGGCCTATAATGACAAATGATCAGCATGAACTTTTCAGTAAGTTCTTGAAATTAAAACCTCCAGTCTTCAAGGGTGCAGAATCTGAGGATGCTTACGATTTTCTGGTTGACTGTCATGAGCTACTACACAAGATGGGTATAGTAGAACGGTTTGGTGTTGAGTTCGTGAGTTACCAGTTTCAAGGGAACGCCAAAATGTGGTGGCGGTCACATGTTGAGTGTCAACCAACAGAGGCACCACCTATGACTTGGGCCTCATTCTCTAGCTTGTTTATGGAGAAGTATATCCCCCGGACTTTGAGGGATAGGAAAAGGGATGAGTTCTTAAGCCTAGAGCAAGGTAGGATGTCAGTCAATGCATATGAGGCTAAGTTTCGTGCACTATCCAGATATGCCACCCAACTTTGTTTCAGTCCACAAGAGCGGATTCGCCGTTTTTTGAAGGGGTTGAGATCAGAGTTGCGAATTTTAGCTTTACAGGTAGCAGCCACAGCGAAATCTTTTCAAGAGGTAGTATACTTCGTAGTAGAGGTGGAAGGAGTGAAGCCAGATGAATTCACCATGGCATCGACATCAAAGAGGTTTCGAAAGGAGGGTGAGTTTAATGGTTCTTACTCTAGAGGACAGGGTTCCGGAGGTTACTCAGTTTGACCCATTCAGTCTTCACTACAGACTGTAGTTGGGGGTCCACCTCAGACCGGTCAACATTTCTCTGAGAGACCCATGCGTGAATCTAGAGAGTGTTATGGATGTGGGGAGACTGGACATATTAGGAGGAATTGTCCAAAACAGAGTAATAGACCCCCAATAGCTAGAGGTAGAGGTGGTCATGGCAGAGGCCGTTATTCTGGAGGGCGTGGTGGCCGAGGTAATGGTGGTCACCAAAACGGCCGGGGTGATGGGCAAATGGGAGCCACTACATCACAACATGGTAGGGACAACGGACAAACAAACGAAAGGGCCCATTGTTATGCTTTCCCTGGGAGATCGGAGGCGGAGACATCTGATGCTGTCATCACAGGTAATCTTCTGGTTTGTGATTGCATGGCTTCTGTATTGTTTGATCCTGGATCCACATTTTCTTATGTATCTTCCTCATTTGCTAATGGTCTAAATTTACATTGTGACCTATTCGTGTTTCTACTCCGGTGGGTGAGTCTGTGGTAGTTGAAAAGGTATATAGGTCTTGTTTGGTGAACTTTGTGGGGAGCAACACTTATGTAGATTTGGTTATCTTAGAAATGGTTGATTTTGATGTAATTCTGGGTATGACTTGGCTTTCTCCGCAATTTGCGATCTTGGATTGTAATGCTAAAACGGTACGTTAGCCAAGCCTGGGACAGATCCGTTAGTGTGGGAGGGTGACTACACTTCAAATCCGGTGCGTATAATCTCCTTTCTTCGTGCTAAGAAAATGGTTAGTAAAGGATGTTTAGCTTTCTTGGCACATCTCAAGGATGACACTACCCAAGTACCTTCGATTGAGTCGGTTTCGATGGTCCGTGAGTTTCTTGATGTGTTCCCTGCAGATCTTCCTGGTATGCCACCGGATAGAGATATTGACTTCTGTATTGATCTTGAACCGGGTACTCGCCCCATTTCTATACCCCCTTATAGAATGGCTCCCGCGGAGTTAAGAGAGTTAAAAGCCCAACTTCAAGAGTTGTTGAGCAAAGGCTTCATTAGACCAAGTGCATCTCCTTGGGGTGCTCCGGTTTTGTTTGTGAAGAAGAAGGATGGGAGTTTTCGGATGTGCATAGACTACCGGCAGTTGAACAAGGTAACCATAAAGAACAAGTATCCTGTTCCTCGCATTGATGACTTGTTCGATCAGTTACAAGGTTCTTGTGTCTTCTCTAAGATTGACTTGAGATCCGGTTATCATCAATTGAAAATACGGGCAACGGATGTGCCAAAGACTGCTTTTAGAACTAGGTATGGGCATTACGAATTTGTAGTGATGTCTTTTGGTCTTATGAATGCCCCTGCTGCGTTCATGAGTTTGATGAACGGGATTTTTAAGCAATATTTGGATCTCTTTGTGATCGTATTTATTGATGATATACTGATATACTCCAAGAGTAAGAAGGACCATGAGGAGCATTTGAGAATTGTGTTGGAAATGTTGAGGGAGAAAAAGCTTTATGCCAAGTTCTCTAAGTGTGAGTTTTTGCTAGATGTAGTGTCCTTCTTGGGGCACGTGGTTTCCAAGGATGGAGTGATGGTGGATCCTTCTAAGATCGAAATAGTGAAGAATTGGGTAAGACCTACTAATGTGTCAGAAATAAGAAGCTTTGTTGGTTTAGCCAGTTACTACCGTCATTTGTCAAGGGATTCTCTTCTATTGCTTCCCAATTGACGAACTTGACAAAGCAGAATGTTCCATTTGTATGGTCGGATGGGTGTGAGGAAAGCTTTCAGAAGATCAAGACTCTATTGACTACTGCACCAATTCTCACCTTGCCAGTGGAAGGTAAGAATTTCATTGTCTATTGTGATGCATCCTATTCGGGTTTGGGTGCGGTGCTAATGCAAGAGAAGAATGTGATTGCTTATGCTTCAAGACAATTAAAAGTGCATGAACGTAACTATCCAACTCATGATTTGGAATTGGCCGCGGTGGTGTTTGCATTAAAGCAATGGAGACACTATCTATATGGGGTCAAGTGTGAGGTCTATACGGATCATCGTAGCCTACAGTATGTCTTTACTCAGAGAGATTTGAATTTGAGACAGAGGAGGTGGATGGAACTACTGAAGGATTATGATGTTACTATCTTGTATCATCCGGGAAAGGCTAATGTTGTAGCAGATGCTTTAAGTAGAAAAGCAGGGAGCATGGGTAGTCTAGCTCACTTGCAAGCTTCTAGGCGCCCATTGGCTAGAGAAGTTCAGATTCTGGCTAAAGACCTTATGAGATTAGAAGTAAATGAGAAGGGAGGATTTTTAGCTTGTGTGGAGGTAAGATCTTCCTTCCTTGACAAGATTAAGGGAAAGCAGTTTAATGATGAAAAATTGATCCGGATCCGATATAAAGTGTTGCAAGGAGATGCTAAAGAAGCGACAATTGATGAGGAAGGTATTTTGAGGATTAAGGGAAGGGTATGTGTACCCTGCGTCGATGATTTGATCAACACTATTCTGACAGAGGCTCATAGTTCAAGGTATTCGATACATCCGGGTGCAACCAAGATGTACCGTGACCTAAAGCAACACTTTTGGTGGAGTAGAATGAAGCGTGATATTGTGGATTTTATTGCCAAATGTCCAAACTGTCAACAAGTAAAGTATGAACACCAAAGGCCCGGAGGAACACTTCAGAGAATGCCCATTCCGGAATGGAAATGGGAGAGAATTGCAATGGACTTCGTGGTTGGTCTTCCAAAGACATTGGGCAAGTTCGACTCCATTTGGGTGATTGTGGACAGATTAACTAAGTCTGCTCATTTCATTCCGGTTAAGGTGACTTACAATGCAGAGAAGTTAGCCAAACTTTACATCTCAGAAGTTGTTCGATTGCATGGAGTTCCACTGTCCATCATATCAGATAGAGGTACGCAGTTTACTTCTAAGTTTTGGAGAACATGCATGCGGAATTAGGTACTAGGTTGGACCTTAGTACTGCATTTCACCCCCAGACCGACGGTCAGTCTGAGCGAACGATTCAAGTGTTGGAGGATATGCTCCGTGCATGCGTGATAGAATTTGGTGGCCATTGGGATGGCTTCTTACCCTTAGCGGAGTTTTCATACAATAATAGCTATCACTCAAGTATTGACATGGCCCCATTTGAAGCATTGTATGGTAGGAGATGTAGGTCTCCCATTGGTTGGTTTGATGCATTCGAGGTTAGACCTTGGGGTACCGACCTTTTGAGGGACTCGTTAGAAAAGGTGAAATCCATTCAAGAAAAGCTTTTAGCGGCTCAAAGTAGGCAAAAGGAGTATGTAGATCGAAGGGTTAGAGACTTAGAGTTCATGGAGGGTGAACAAGTCTTGCTGAAAGTTTCGCCCATGAAAGGGGTGATGCGGTTTGGTAAAAGAGGTAAGCTTAGTCCAAGGTATATGGGTCAATTTGAAGTTCTGAAACGAGTAGGGGAGGTGGCTTATGAACTAGCCTTGCCTCCAGCACTCTCAGGAGTGCACCCGGTATTTCACGTGTCCATGTTGAAAAGGTACCATGGGGATGGAAACTACATCATTCGTTGGGATTCGGTTCTACTTGATAAAAATTTATCTTATGAGGAGGAGCCTGTTGCCATCTTAGATAGAGAAGTCCGCAAGTTGAGATCGAGGGAGATTGCATCCATTAAGGTGCAATGGAAGAATCGACCAGTTGAAGAAGCCACTTGGGAGAAGGAGGCAGATATGCGAGAAAGATACCCACATCTGTTTACAGATTCAGGTATTCCTTTTCGCCCTTGTTTTCCTTCTTGTGATCGTTCGGGGACGAACGATGGGTAAATTGGTATCTATTGTAACGACCTGTTTAGTCGTTTTGAACAGCAGATTTTATTTCTGGAAAAATAGGCTGAGGCGACGGACCCCACGACGGACCGTCGCAGGGTCTCATTTCAAAACACTTGGAAAATCTGAAATTGGGTACTGAAAATCGACCCTCTGAACTTCGTAACAAAATGGCAGGACGGACCGTCACAGGTGTGACGGACCGTCACAGAGTCTTCAGTGGAAATCCACTCTCTGGACCTTGCGACGACCTGCAGGACGGACCGTCGCAGGCATGACGGGCCATCGCAGGTTGCGCAATCCCAGTCTGGGTCAGATTTCTTTACACGTTTTAAGGGACGTTTTGGACTATTTTCTGCTTTAATTATAAAGTGGTGGGTTAATGTTAATAAGTCTAATTACTTGGGGGTTAAAAGAGGTAACCTTAAGTTAATTAGTGGGTTATTAGTGCCATCTTTTATACTTAATTATAAGATTATTAGGGTAAAAGAAAGAGGGTTTTGAATAAGAAAAAGAGAAAGAACAAAGAGAGAGAGAGAATCGATCAAGGGAGAAGGAAGAACGCAGCTTTGGGAAGATAGCTTGTTGATCGCAATTCTTCGGTGGAGGTAGGTTATGGTTTTTACACTATTCGTAGTAAACTCTTAATAGCGAATGATATGTGTTGGGTAGTATTATAGAGTCTTCTTTATGCTTAATTGTGTGTATGCATGATGTGATTTTATATATATGATTGTGATGAAACAAGCATGATGAAGCTATTGAATCTCAAATCTTGATATAAACCTAATCTCTTGTTAATGATGATGCCTTGGTATAAAAGAAGGCTTGATGAACTAAAGTGATGAGATGATGACACCTTGGTATAAAAGAAGGCTTGATGAATTAATATAATGAGATTAGTGGATCGGAGTGTCACGTGCCGACACATAGAATTAGTGGGACGGGTGTCACGAACCGACACGTAGATGTAGGGGATCGGAGTGTCACGTACCGACACATAGAATTAGTGGGACGGGTGTCACGAACCGACACGTAGATGTAGGGGATCGGAGTGTCACGTACCGACACATAGAATTAGTGGGACGGGTGTCACGAACCGACACGTAGATGTAGGGGATCGAAGTGTCACGTTCCGACACATAGTAGTAGGGGATCGGAGTGTCACGTACCGACACAAGAGGAATAAAGATAATGAATCTCGAAAGATGCTAATATACTCAATCTAAAGAACATGTATCCAAAAAGAGTATGGTGTGGAGGCTTGAGTCCTCATAGGTATGATCGGTGATATTATAAATGATGTTTGTACTTGTTGCTATCACATGTTAAGAATATTAGTTGATTTTATGATATTATCTGAGATATATTGCTTTCTATTTTGAGTTGGCCGATGATACCTACTCAGTACTTGTAGTTGTACTGACCCCCTACTTTTATGTTTTCTTCTTGTATATTGTGGAATGCAGCAAACGTGTCGTCATCTTCGACTCAACAGTAATTCTAGCCAGTCTTCGTCATACCGGATCTTCAGGGTGAGCTAATGCTTCTAGCTTGGACTGGATCTCCTTCTTCATGTCTTGATGCCTTGAAGTTTCGGCATAGACTAGCTTTTATTTGTTTTAGCTTCTTAGAATACTCTTAGTTTAGTAAATTGATCATAGATGTTCTTGTGGTGATGACTTCCAGATTTTGGGGAAATAATAGATGTTGAATTTTAGAAGTTATTGAAATGTCTTTTATTTATGAGTTTAAGTCTTCCGCATTGCTTTATGTTGATATTAAATTGAAATGATAAGGTTTAGATTGGTTGGTTCGCTCACATAGGAGGGTAAATGTGGGTGCCAGTCGCGGATCCGATTTGGATCGTGACAATATGGTAAAATGAATAAATGATACAAAAAATTAACATTTTATAAATTAATGATAAATATCAACAATTCTACTTTATTTTTCTTCATTTTATCTTCTGGATACATTAATCGTAAGAAATAAATAAAATGTACAAAAAGTTAGAGTTGTGTAAAAAAATTAAGAATTTAAATATACATTATAATTTTTAACTAACAATAATGTATCTACCGTTACACAAAACTCATAACATGTGAATATAGAAAATTAAAAATAAAATAAAATAAAAATAAAAATAGATACCCTCATTCGTGAACATTTTGAAGTGTTTACCAAAAATTACATGTATAATGTATCATATATATAAAACATTTTTTCGCAAACAGGATAAAATGATAAATATTAATGTATCATGATGCTTTATATCAAGAACACAATAACTCACAATTCTAAAAACTCATTATTATATATGTCAAACTAGTAATGTATCAAGTTGTAACCATTAATATATTATGACTTATATATCTATATAAAAAATTGCAAACTATACACATTAAAGCACAAATAAAAAATAAATACTAATAAATTCACATGTATTTGATACTTTATATTATCAACACTAATTCATAGATCTAAAAACACAATACATCAAACTAGTCTATGCCTCCAGACAGTTGAAGATTCATGAGAAGCATTATCCAACTCATGACTTAGAATTGACTGTAGTGGTGTTTGCTCTGAAGATATGGCGTCACTACTTGTATGGTGTTCATGTTGATATATCCCCTGATCACAAGAGCCTCCAATATGCGTTCACTCCGAAAGAATTCAACCCAGACCGAGAAGGTGATTGGAAATACGCAAGGATTATGACTTGAGTATTCTTTACCACCCAGGTAAGGCTAATGTGGTTGTTGATGCCTTAAGCAGGTTGTCCATGGGAAGTACTTCCCATGTCGAAGAAGAGAAGAATGAGTTAGCTAAGGATGTGCACAAACTCACATGTTTGGGAGCCAGACTTATGCATTCCACAGAAGGAGGTATAGTGGTGACTAATGGGGTTGAATCATCATTAGTGTTAGAGATGAAAGAGAAGCAAGACTAAGATCCCATTTTGCTTAGTTTGAAGGCAAGTGTCCATAAGCAAAGAGTATTGACTTTTGAACAAAGGGGGAGATGGTGTGCTGAAGTACCAAGATAGATTATGTATATCTGAGGTGGATGGACTCCAAGAGAGGATCTTGGAGGAGGCTCATAGCTCCAGATATTCCATTCATCCGAGTTCCACCAACATGTACCGTAATTTGAGAGAGATATATTGGTGGGAAGGTATGAAGAAGGATATCGCTGAGTTTGTTGCCAAGTGTTCAAATAATTAGCAAGTGAAAGTGGAGCACCAAAAGCCTGGAGGTTTAGCTCAGAATATAGAACTTCCAAAATGGAAGTGGAAGATGATTAATATGGACTTCATCACATGTTTGCCAAGATCTTGAAGGCAACATGATTCTATTTGGGTGATTGTCGACAGAATGACAAAGTTAGCCCATTTCTTGCCAGTAAAGACTACCTATTCGGCCGAGGATTATGCTATGTTGTTCCTTCAAGAAGTGGTAAGACTTCATGGAATTCCGGTCTCCATATTTTTCAAATAGAGGTGCACAATTTTGGAAATCTTTCTCGAAAGGTTTGGGCTCTAAGGTGAATTTGAGTATTGATTTTCATCCTCACACAGATGAACAAGCAGAGCGTACTATCCAGACCTTAGAAGATATGTTGAGAGCTTGTGTGATCGACTTCAAGGGTGATTGGGATGATCATATACCTCTCATTGAGTTCGCTTATAACAACAATTACCAATTAAGCATCCAAATGGCTCCATATGAAGCTCTTTATGGGAGAAGATGCAAATCTCTTATTGAATGGTTCGAAGTTGGCGAAGCAGGGTTGATAGGACCAAACCTAGTTCACCAAGATATGGAGAAAGTGAAAGTGATCCAAGAAATATTGAAGACGACACAAAGTCGCCAAAAGTCCTATACATATGTTAGGTTTTCCATTAGAGTTTGAGGTGGACGATTGGGTGTATCTTAAGGTTTCACCCATGAAAGGCGTTATGAGGTTTGGTAAGAAGGGGAAACTTAGTCCCCGGTATATTGGACCTTATAGAATCGCCAAGAGAGTGAGCAATGTGGCTTATGAGTTGGAACTACCTCAAGAGTTAGCGGCGTTTCATTAGGTATTCCACATTTCTATATTGAAGAAGTGCTTGGGTGATCCTTAATTCACTCACTACTACAAACTTGGTTATCAAGTGACAAATTATTTTGTCACTTAAAACTCATTTTTTGTCACAAAACATATTTCAGTGATGAAAAAAAACGTCGCTTGTTCGTCCCTATCATGGGTCACTTAAGGTATACAATGAAAATTTGGTGTTTCGTCTCCAAATAAAGTTGCATTAACTACGAAATTTGTTTTTGTCTCCAAATGCATAGTATTTATGATAAAATCTTTCGTATAAAAAATAAAAACTTTGTAGTTGATTGCATATTTTCGTAACAAAAAAATTATTAATACCAACAAAATGAAGTTGTCACTAATTTTTTACTTTAATTAGTGACGACATCATTTGTCTCTAATGTTAAATATATTTCATAGTAAAATAAAAGTAGTTACGTCACTAAAAACTATCTTTATGTATGAAAATTTGTTGTCTCCAAATGTTATAATTAATGACAATTTTGCGCTTACAAAAATGACCTATAATTTTGTAGTTAAAACAAATCATTTCATACCCAAAAAATATTAGTTTTACTGACACCACAAAAATGTTAGTAAAAATTATCGTAATTAGTGAAAAATACAATTGTGATAGAATGCAAATTTAATACGTAACTAAAAATAAATTATATTACTGGTCAGAAAGTAATGAGAAGATAAATGGTTTGTCACAAATGTAAGACAATTTAAAACAAAATAATGTCCTATAACAAATATATGCTTATCTTGAAAGATACAATGTAATCTAATTGTTACGTCTTTCTCCTATCTCGTGAGCTTCACTTGTTTTGAGCAAAAAAAACTGAGTTGTTTATTCCCAACTTTAGATTTGTTGATGAAATTTCCTTAATACACCTCCCCCTTTACAAACGGAATCTATCATTTTGACTACTTCATTTCGCAACACTTCTCTTTAAGCTTTTCATGAACTTCAATCTTGATTCCAGTTAGATCTGCATCTTTAAAAACAAAAATCAATTCAGCATACTATCTTAAATGAAAAAAATGGCAAGAGTATTTATTAGTAATTCCTACTTCAAAATAAAAACTAAAATGTAAAATTCTGGACTGAAAATAACAAGTGAAAATTATGGACTCTTAGGACTTGTTTGGTTGAGAATAAATTGAAAAAATATCTCTAATTCTACCATCTCACGGAATAATTAAAAAATAAAGAATCATAAGATAAGAGAAGATATGAATATAAAAGAAGAAAAAGCTGCAAAATTTTCAATAAAAAACAAAATTTTCAATAAAAAGGGGGGGGGGGGGGGAAGGGGGGAGGAAGATGCATCTAATGTCTAATGCTCCAAAGATTGACATCTAGTATGTATTTTGAATTTCAAAATAATATTGCAGTGTGACCTTTGGAATTAAAATTCAAATTTTTATCCTTTGGAAAATCAGATTTATATGCAACAATATCTCCTATAAGAATTTCATGAGGAAGAATAATATAGTACTTTGTGAAAGGATTATAAACATGTTTAAAAATACAGTCAAGGTTATGGAGCATACCTACAACTAAAATAATTTAAGAATATTTATAGTAACAAAGAAAAAATCAAAACAATAAGTGACATGACTATTTTGAATCAATGGACAAAAATAACAATACAAAAAACAAACCCAGGGAATTGCCATTAAGGTACAAAAAGTTGTAAGAAATATATCATTTTTTTAGTTCACTAACATAACAAGTGTAATCTCTTAAGTAACTTAAGTTTGGAGAGGATAGACTATACACTTACCTCATAGAGATGAGAGACAATTCTGATAGGTCGTTAACTTAGATAAAGTCTACCAAACACATCCAGCAACTAAAAAGAAGATGAAAAAAAAAGTAAGGTGTATTCCTATTTGCTTAAGAATGGTTGTTACCTAATCATATAGGGACAGAAAATGTTATATCATTTAAGAATAAGTTTCAAAAGAGGAAAATAACATACAAACACTTATTTTTTTTTAATGAAGTTTCTTTTAATTAATTTGGATGGAAACAACTGGATACAAATTAAATAGTCTAAAACTCATATTTAGAGGGAAAAAACATCACAAATGAGACATAAAAAATTTATATACTAAAAAGAACAATTGAAATCTCTAACAGAAACCTTCTGCAGATTTCATGTCTCATTGATATTTCGGCAAAGCCAAAGTGTGGATGAAATCTCAACAGTCAAACTAAAATTCTGGAACATAGCCAAATCATACATAACACAATAAGAAATCACAAGCAATGACATGCGTATTTCAGATTTTGAAACTAGTTAAAGTAAAGAAAAAATGTATAACAGATTAACTAGACTTAATACCAGACGAATCTTTAAAAATCCATTTTTAATAGACGTAGGTCTGAACGCCTCCGAAAATCCCTAGACTCGCTTGATTCTACGAAGCTCGCTGGAGGAGGCTCACGGCGGCACGGTCGTGAGCACGCCAATAGAAACAGCGACGCGGGTCTCTTGGTTGTCACGACTGTAGTGACGCCTGACAGAGTCTTAAAGAGAAGACGAGTGGCGGTTGTTTGATCGATTTTCGCGAGAAGTGGGAGAGGACAAGGATCTCGCCAGTGGAAAAGAAGAGAGGGGTTGTTCCGCCAGTTAGAGCAATGGAGGAGCCGCTGGTGCGGTGGATCTCCTTGGAACAGGGAGGGTAAGTGAAAAAGGGGTCTGTTGGTGTGATAAAATAGGTATAACAAAGGGGTTTTAATCTCAGCCGTTCAATCAGATGACTTGATTGGTTAGGATTGGCTGATAAATATTAATGAAAATGATAGGCTGTTATGATAAATGGAGATTGAAGTCTGAAATTGGATGTTTAATGGGTTATAATTATCATATTTATATCAATTTATATTGTGAACACTTTTATTTAACTATTTATCATTTGATTTCTTAAATTTACTTAAAATAAGATTTTACCCTTTTAACTGTTGACTAGATTTATGTGACATTTATTTTGCTGAATAGGTTATGGCGCTTATTGTCACTCGTTTAAAGCAAGTGGAACCATGATTTTTTTTTAAAAATATTATAAATAATAAAAAGAAAAAGGAATGTCCCAACCCCACCCTTTTCTTGAAGGAAAAAAATGTCCCTAGCACCTATCCTGTTCTTGAAGGCAAAAATTCCAGCATTCATTCTTTTTTTTAAGGCAAAAAGTTAGATGCAAATTTATAGATGTGCTGTCATAAACCTTAGTCTTGAAAAAATTAAATTTAGGGATCCTGATTTTTCAAATATAATCATTTTTTAGGAAATGAGTGTTGAAATTATTTCTTAATTTCTCTGCAAATTGATTTATGGATGAATTTTACAATCACTTCCTGCAGATCTGACGGTGGTTGCTAGATTTTGCTTGGTTTCCCTTTAAGTTACATAAACTTGCTTGATTTCTCTACAGATTTGACAAGCGCTGAGATTTTTTTTTTTGACTTTGCATTTTTTTCTACGAAGACACCAAAAATGCTCCCAATCTATGTCATAAAGTTGTTATATTTCTGTTTGATTTCATTGAATAAAGTGATGCTCCTTTTTCTATGAAAAAAAATGAAGAAAAAAAATAAGAGATATGGAGATGATTCTGACCGTGATTGTGGGTTAGGGAAGGTGGAGAAAGGTGAGAGAAAAATAATTTTATTTTAATTGGTAAAATATAAATTTATTGATTTTGTCTTTTATTCAACATTTTTATTAATAATTAAAGATAGTTATGAAGAAAATTATGGCATGACATTAATATATATGACATGGATATGACATGTCATCTATGTTAGGGAGAGTGAGCTACACACATGGTTGGAGAGATTTAAAAGTTTCATTTTAATTGAGTTTAAGAGTTCAGATTACAAAAGGGTAAGTAGAAGGGTTCACAATACAAATTGATACAAGTATCAGGGTCTACCAGACCATTTTGCTATAATTATAATTAAGGATGTGAAAAACTCAACTGAATGATAAACCAAATCTAATTTTTCATATTTTTTTTATTATTATTGTTTCTATTTTTATGAGCATTTGTTAAAATACATTATTGTGTTATCGTGGCAAATTTATTAGAGAAGTCATATATTTATTTTATAAGTATTTTTCTAATTGGTTAAACCGAAAACAAAACAGCTAAGGATCGTTATCGAAAAATGAAAACCAATAAAAATCTCTTAGTGATTTAACATATTTAAAAAACCGAAAATTGATAAATTGAACCAATAATACATTAAACTAGATCGACCGATACACACCCCTAGTTAGAATTGAAATGAAATTGGGATATAAAAGTCTATAATTGAGATAAAATTTAATTGAAAAGCCTAAATTTTAATAAACGGATATGAATTAAATAAATTTGATTGAATAGGCTATGATTTACATGATTTGGAGGAAAATAAAATAAATTGCTATCCAATAAGTAAATATACTACACATATTTAAGATATAATATAACAACAACAATAATATATTATATATATATATATATATATATATATATATATATATATATATATATATATTGATCTAATATAAAATTTGTAAATAGTAAAATACAATTACTTAGATAACATTCAAACATAATTTTAAACATATAATAAAAGAAATAGATTTTAAGATACATATTTAATCGAATAGCAATCTAGAAATTGATTATAGGCCGGTCAAATTGGGTTTCAAGAGTACTCAAGAAGTGAGTCTACTAATATTAAGTATGTAATATGACAAATTTAAATTAAAAAGAAAGAGAAAAATATTGAATAACTTTTAAATTTTCGTTTTTATTGTTTTGAAACAGACCGATTTAATTATTTTGTTCATTTTATTTTACATAGAGAAATTTGACTAACAAGATGAATTTTTTTTTTTTGTATGAAAAACAATTTTTATAAAAAATATCATGTTGATTATGAATTGTTGACCATTAAAGAAAGAAACACAACGTATTCAATTCATTAGCAACAATGCAATAATTGAAAAAATTGGTTGAAGATTTAATTTGATCAAATATGTTATTTTTAATACTTAAAGGAATAAACCCGATAAATGTATAGTTAAGAAACTAAAATGGTAAGTATATAGTTGAGGAACCAAAGTTGGCAACATTTTGGATAGTTAAAGGACTAAATACGGTAAGTATATAGTTAATGAACTATTTTGTTCCTATAGTTTAGGTACCATTTATGTTGTTTTCTTTAATTATGAATAATTGTAGCTAAATAAAAAAATTGTATTTATCTATGAATTTTTTATAGCACATAGTTGAGTTATTCAAATACAAATTTTAAATCGTCACTATTTAAAACTTTACATATTTTGTGACAACTTCTGTTGTCACTAAATCAGAGGTCATTTAGAGACAATAAAATAATTGTCACCAATTGGTTATATTATTAGTGACGAAAATAAATGTCATAATTAAATCTAAATTTTTATAGCTAAAACTTATATTATTTAACCACAAAATCTAATTTGTCGTTATTGTAAAACGTATTTTTTGAGACAAAATTTTTTTGTTCCGAAAAAGTAATTAATTTCAAGACAAACATAATTTTCACTAATTAGATGCATCACCAGTGACGAAATAATTTGTCAATAATAAGTTTAAATTCGTGACTAATAGTACTCAATAAATGACGCCAATTTAGTTTTTGATGCGAAAATTTATTGGACAAAACTTTGCAACGATTTTTTATGTTTCGTCATTAAAAGTACTTTTTTCATATATTTAAGCACGAAAAGTAAATTTTCTCACAAAAAGTGAATAATTAGTGGCGAATATCATGTCGTATCTAATTATATTGTAACTATATATCGTATTTGTTGTAGTGATTGATAGTACCGACAGAGAATATTGAAATTAAGGATAATCTATCCTATGAAGAAATTCCGGTTCAGATTTTGGATCGTCAACTTTGCAAGTTGAGGACATAGGAAGTTGCATCAGTCAAGGTCCTTTGGATGAACCAATTTGTTGAAGAATCGACTTGGGAAGCTGAGGAGGATTTGAAGAAGAAATATCCATATCTCTTTGAATCCGGAGAGAATGCAGATCAAAGTATTAAATTCTCTTCATAGCTTTTTATAAGACTATTTATAAGCATATTATTACTTGCTTTTGTTTGTTGAATGCTGAAATGATATTACTACTCTTAGCTTAGTAAAAGAATTCACATACGAGGACAATTTTTTCCTAGGGGAAGATATTGTAATATCTCGTAACTTGAATTAACTAAGAATAAGTTAAGAAACCAAGAATAATCATTTTGGAAATAAGTAGGGATATCTGGAAAATTTTCAGCTTTCAAAAGTGAGATTTAGTCATTTTAAAACGGCCATAACTTCCAGATCACAAGGAGTTTGGATGAGTTCAATACATGGAAGAGACCTTAGGAAGATCTTTCCAACGCCGCTGAGTTTGCACAAATTCGATGTCGTGTAAGGGAGATATGCCTTTCGTAAGTTGGACTGAGAAAAGTCCAATCCGAATTTTAGTAAGACAAAGTTGTCTTTTCACCCTAATATGACCCAATTCGTTTTAAGGGTTATTTAGGGTCAAAGACCAAGTTCAAAATCAGTTTTACAAAAACTAAGAATGCTTAGGGCTTAGGAGAAAAGAAAAAAGAAGAGGAATATCAAGAATTGTCCAAGAAATGCCAAGATTGTTTCGTGGATTTCGTCGGGGGCGATCCCTAGTATGTGAGATTATTTGGTGTTGGGTCCTTTCACCCACACCCAATCTGATTCAATATAAAAAATTAGAGTTTATATGAATGATAATCTTGAAGTTCTTGATGAAAAGTTGTGAAGTTCTTGTTGGTTGAATTGTAGTTGATCTCTAGCAGGTTTGATTCATCTTTCTGGACTTTTTTAGGGTCTACTCTATTGGGTAATAAGGTATTTAGGGATCCTAAGTGTTTGGGGTGGGATCCATGGAAGTTAAGGAGGTTTAAAGATGAAAAAAGAAGAAAAAAAGTCAGAGGTCCCATCAAATATCTTTTGGGGTGCCGTGCCAGCTAGAGCCCCTCAGGGCAGACTTTGTTTGACAGGCCCTGGCGCGCCACGCCAGCCAGAGCATCTCAGACCAGGGTCTTTCCAACAGGCACTGGCACCGTGCGCCTCTCAGAGCGCCAAGACACCCTGGAGACCCTGTTCTTTCCCTATCTTTTCATCCTAGTTCCTCAGTGATGTACCTTTCATTCCTAGTTGACTCTAACTCATAATACTTGTACATCCAATATATTGATGCTAGTTGACCTGCATCGTTTTGTGATGCAGACGCAAGTAACCAGAATCAGCATACAGTGCTTCGTTAATCCAAATTGAGCTCCAAAGTCAGTGGTGAGACTCCTTGCATTCCGAAAGACATCCTTTTAATTTGTTTTACTAGTTTAGTTTTTAGGATGTTCTGTAGTCTATCCCAACATCCATCTCAGTCAGTAGAGGCTTCGTAGATCGTTAGTAGTTCAGTTTGGAGTCTATTTTACTTGTTGATATTTAAGTGTCATTTAGGCCACAATATTATTTGAAGTATTTCCTTTCATCATGCTTTATTTCTTGATTAAGTTGAGTTTATTCTTGTAACGACCTGTTTAGTCATTTTTGAGCAGCAGATTTTATTTTTAGAAAAACTGGCCGAGTCGACGGACCCCACGACGAACCGTCATGGGCACGACGGACCGTCGTGGGGGTCTCGTTCCAAAACACTTAGAAATTAGAAATTTGGGTACTGAGATCGACTCTCTGAACGTCACGACGGAATGGCAGGACGGAACGTCGTGGGCACGACGGACCGTCACAGGCCATTCAGTAAATTCAGCCTCTGAACTCTGTGACGGAGCAGCAGGATGGACCGTCGCAGGCGCGACGGGCCGTCACAGGCTGCGTAATCCCAGGCTGGGTTGGATTTCTGTTAAGTAATTTAAGGGGCGTTTTGGACTATTTCCTGCTTTAATTATAAAGTAGTGGGTTAATGTTAATAAGTCTAATTACTTGAGGGTTAAAAGAGGTAACCTTAAGTTAATTAGTGGGTTATTATTTCCATCTTTTATACTTAATTATATGCTAATTAGGGTAAAAGAAAGAGGGTTTGAATAAGAAAAATAGAAAGAGAGAGAGAGAAACGATCGATCAAGAGAGAGGAAGAACGCAGCTTTGAGAAGATAGCTTGTTGATCGCGATTCTTCGGTGGAGGTAGGTTATGGTTTTCATGCTATTCGTAGTAAACTCTTAATAGCGAATGATATGTATTGGGTAGTATTGTAAACCCTTCTATATGCTTAATTGTATGCTTGTATGAATGTGATTATACAATTGTGATAAAATAAGCATGATGAAGCTATTGAATCTTAATCTTGAAAGAAATCCTAATCTACCTTGTTAATGAGAATTGATGATGCCTTGGTATAAAAGAAGGTTTGATGAACTAAAGTGATGAGATTAGGGGATCGGGTGTCACGAACCGACACGTAGAATCAGGGGATCGGGTGTCACGAACCAACACGTAGAATTAGGGGATTGGAGTGTCACGTACCGACACATAGTAGTAGGGGAGCGGAGTGTCACGTACCGACACAAGAGGAACAAAGATAATGAATATTGAAAGATGTTAATATACTCAATCTAATGAACCTAATTCCCAAATGGGTATGGCATTGAGGCTTGAGTCCTCATGGGTGAATTTGGCGGTGTTTATTAATGAGTATAGAACTTGTTATTGCTACATGTTGAGTATTGTAGTTGATTTATGATATTATTTGATATATACTGTTTTCTATTTTGAGTTGGCCGATGATACCTACTCAGTACTCGTGTTTTGTACTGACCCCTACTTGTATGTTTCTTTCTTTGTTATATGTGGAGTGCAGCAAACATACCGACGTCTTCAACTCAACCGCAACTCTAGCCAGTCTTCATTACACCGGATTTCAGGGTGAGCTAATGCTTCTAGCTTGGACTGGATCTTCTTCCTCATGTCTTGATGCCTTGAAGTTCCGGCATAGACTAGCTTTGTTATTTTAGCTTCTTAGAATACTCTTAGTTTAGTAATTTGATCATAGATGTTCTTGTGGTGATGACTTCCAGATTTTGGGGAAATAATAGATGTTGAATTTTAGAAGTTATTGAATTGGTTTTTATTAATGAGTTTAAGTCTTCCGCATTACTTTCTGTTGATATTATATTGAAATGTAAGGGTTTAGATTGGTTGGTTCGCTCACATAGGAGGTAAGTGTGGGTGCCAGTCGCGGCCCGTTTTGGGTCGTGACAATTCTTCCGCTGAGTTAAGTAAGGCATGCCAAGAGTTCGCTTGGGGGAGAACAATGGTTTTGGAGTGCGGTCCACGTCTAGGGTGTAGGCTCAAGGCGTGACAATATGTATGTGGCTGCATATAAAGTATCCTGATGTTACAACTTTTAAGGGATTTTTGTAAAATAGAAAAGAAAAGGGACAAAATGTAATTTAGGTTTTACGTTATGAGATTTATGTAAGTTATACTATATATAATAGGAAAGGTGAAAAGCGTCATGTATCAGCGCCACAAAAAACCATTAATTATTAGTAGTAAAAATGAATTTTTTTTAACCTATATTAATTTGAAAATAATAGTAAAAAAAATTGATTTAATATTTTTAAAGCTTACTTGAAGAAAAAAAATTAATTTAATTTTATATTCTATTTTTATTATAAAAATAGTTTCTTAATTTGTTATGTTTGCCTTTAATTGATTCTTTTACCTTTTTGAAAAAACGAAAATAGATATTTTATAATTATAGATAGTTATCTAATTAATTGAATTTCTCAATACATATAATAGGAGAGGTGAAAAGCGCCAACGCCACAAATACACAACAGTTATTATTAATAAAAATGAATTATATTGTAATCTATATTTAATTCGATAATAAACAACGACAACAACAACAACAACAACAACGACAACAACAACAACAACAACAACAAGAACAACAACAACATTTAATATTTATTTTTTCTTATAAGATATGAATTATTAATTATTAACTACATGTAATTATATCAAAAATAAAATTATAATTTCAAATACAAGTTAAAAATTTAAAGCATTTTCAATTTTAATGTGACCGTTTTTAAAAACCATATAAAAAAGATTAAAAAAATAAAATGTATCTACAAAACCTACTAAGCCCAAGTGAATTTTAAAAATAAAAGAGTAATTAAAATTTGTTTAACAAAATAAATTTATGATCTACAAAAAAATGAGAAAATAAAAAATAAAGTAACTGAAAAACATGGCTTGTTCAAATATATAACCACTTTTTACTTTTGAATTCCTATAAAAAAAAAAGGCAACCACCTATCCATATCCATATATTCCTTCATTCTATAAATACATTATTTTTTTCAAGATTTGTTTTTTTTCTCTAAAATTTTCTTTGACCCACATTTTGTTGATTGGTGGAAGTCTAATTTTATTTACTCTAAATATTTCGAATTCAGTAAGTTTTTAAATTTTTGTTGACATGTTTTATAATAACTAAACTAGTATACGTACCTGCGCGTTGCGCGGTTAGTTGACAATTTTGAAATTTATTGTATTATAAAATGATATTGTAAATTTTATTGCCAAAATGTTCATTTAACACATTGCCAAATTTTAACAAAATATTTATAAAAAGGAATAAATGTATAACATTATAGAATGAAATTATACTTCCACCAATCAACAAAATGTTGGTCAAAGAAAATACTAGAAAAATCAATAAGAAAAATTCTTGAAAGAAATAACATAATTATAGAATGAATGAATAAATGAATATATATAGGTGGTTGTTCCCCCTTTTTTTAAATATAGGAATTTAAAAGTAAGAAGTGTTTTTTTTAAGGATCGACAAAGACATCAATTATATAAAACAAGACAAATTACAATTTGACATAGTAAACCAAAAATGTCTACTAGCCTAAAGATTCAAAACTAGCCCAAACAAAATAAAAAAAGGAAATTAAATTTAAACAAGACTAACTGGGAAATAATACCCCGAACTCTCAAAATGGAAAGCTCAAAGAGCTTAGATGCGCATCGCCAGAACCATAGAGAGTTGAGGTAAGAAACTGGGCGCACTTCAAGAATGTTACATTCGAGTGATGAATTTATGATCATTGACAACCTTAATCAAGATCTTCCATGGAAATATATCAAAGATCTTAGATTGATTTCACTCAAGACACATACAAGTTTCATAAATGCCATGAAATCATTTTCAAAGAAAACTTCTTCGGCTCTATGTTTAATTCCCTCACTAATCTACACGAGGTAACTAGCTCACAATTATGCCATTCGATTTGTCAGTTCATTGAATTTTGATTTACCAATCATTTCACTTTATTTGAAGATTGAGCTTCAAGAGAAGCTAATACAACTGTTTTGACAAAGATGATCTGATTGATTCTCAAATATCAATAATTAACGTTAATCACCAGCAGGGAAGAATAATGAAACTTTATGTTACAAGATTTTATGCTTTAGGGGCATTATGAACAATGGTTAACCATGATCTCAGACTAAAATGTTGGTAAAGTAACCGTTATGGTTGTTTGTAACTGTTGGTGTAGGTGTTGTATCTGCAAGTATGAGTGATGTTGTGTTATTTGTGCCATCTGATTGCGTGTGTGATTGTGTGCATCCATATTCTTTATTTTGACATTTATGAATCCTGAGACTCTGAACTTCGTCTTTCTCCATGTTGATAATTCTTCTACCTTTCCAGGGAACCTCTTGCAGTTGTTATATTTTTTAGTACCTGCAAAATGAGCACTCATATTATCAAAGTAGTCAGAGAGCTGATTTCCTTCTATGAATACATGCTCCACCCTTATTATACCACTGTTACTAAGTTGCTTAAATCTCTTCACTTCCAAAGTTATCTCCCAAGGGACCTCCCACATACCTTCAAGCACATTTTTCATGGTTAATGAATCAGTATCCATCACCAATGGAGTATAATGTGCACAAAGCAGAATTCTAGCCTTGCTACTAAAGCCTTAACTTCGGCTATAACATTGTTGTTGTTGTTATTGTTGTTGTTGTTTTTGTTGTTGTTGTTATTGTTGCTATGGTTACTGTTGTTGCAGCTGTTTGTTGTTGTTGTTATGTTGCTATTGTTATTATTGTTGTTGTTGTTGCTGCTATTTCTGTTGCTATTGTTATTGGTGTTGGTGTTGTTGGTGATATTGTTGTTGTTGTTGTTGGTGGTGGTGGTGTTGTTAAACAACTCTATCTTTGACTTCCATGTTCTGGGAGGGTTTCCTTTCTATATCGTTTATGGTTTACTTTCCCTTTTTGTCTTTTCTTAGTGTAAGAATTATTTTATGTTTAGTTCTACCCTTTTTCTCACTACTTCATGTTTGGGGCATGGATCGACTTACCTTCCTTGGGTTTTAGTTTGTGTCATCATGACTCAGGAAGCTGAGTTGTGACAGTTTTGGAACAAACAGTAAACAAAGGACATTTTTGTTCATTTCACATAGTTAAGGGAATTTTTGATCCTTTTCGCTTAAATAAAACTGAATTTGCAAAACAAGTGCTATCAAGCAATTTTTGTTTAAATGGGCATCTATGAAAAAACTATTCACTGAATCTTAAACTAATTAATGAAAAAAATTTAAATTCACAAAATAAATGTGATTTAGTAATTTAGGACAAAACAAGTACATATATGAATAATTTTCTATTTACTATTCTTTGACCCTAAAATTTAATTCATCAATAGTTTTTTTTTCTCATTTATTCTATTTTTCCAAACCCTATGAAGAATTACTAATTATGACATCTAATTTAGATTCTTTAACAAAACTCCTGTGACATAACACATTCAATTCAGCTAGACATAACATATTATTTTCCATGAACTGCGTTGTATAGGATCACTCATCATACGTATATAGAAACCTGTAGGCTTTTTCTTACTCTCACTTGTCACTTTTAAGTGTTTGAGATTCTAGCAAAACGCTGAACTAAAAACCCTCTCTAATTAATTTTCCGAAATTTATTTTGGAGATTTCATTGTTGAGCTATGATTGAGGTGAACCGCTCAGCAAAAGCACTATCATTTGTGACTCAAGAAAAGTGATAGTTTTTGTTGAGCATTTCACCTTAATTTTAGCTCACTAATGAGTTTTCTGAAATGAATTTCGACCACATCAACTAAAAAGAATTCTTAGTTTAGTGTTTAATTAGACTCTCAAACACTGAAAATTTACAAGTGAGAGGAAGAGAAAGCCTAGAGGTTTATTATATTAATTGTGATGAGTGATTCTACAAAATGTGCTTCACCAAAAATAACATGTTATGTATAGCTAGATTAATGTTTCATGTCACGAGAGTCTTGCTAAAAACTCTAAAGTAGGTGTCATAATTAGTAGTTGTTTACTAGGACCGCAAGAATGGAATAAACGATAAAATGATTAACTAACTTTTATGGCCAAAGATCTGTAAATAAAAAATTATTTATGTATACCCTTATTTTGTCCTAAATTACTTTATCACATTTATTTTGTGAATTTGAATTTTCCTCAAAATTTTTTTAAGATTTAGTAAATATTTTTCATATATACCAATTTTATCAATTATTGATTGATCACACTTATTTTTGAGAACTCAATTTTATATTTGAGAAAAGGGTCAAATGTCCTCTGCTTATGATTTGGTCCAAAAGTTTCATCACCAAACTTCCCGAGTCATGATGACATCTACTTAAATCCACCGGTAGGTAAGATGACCTTTACCAAAATAAATAATTAGTGAGTATATCTATAATACTAAACAGAAAATAACTCTAACAACAATAAAAGATAAAAACGGAAAGGAAACCAAAAATTATATACCAAGGAAACCCTTCGAGAACCTGAATTCACAATTGTCTAAAGAGATAAATACAAATCCAAAAAGCAGACAACAACAATCCATATCAAAGGGAAAAGACAACCTAAAATAAGTATAGAAGGATACAGGTTGATCTATAATACTTATCGTGACCAACGACACTACTTTCGATTCAAGTGTCTACGATCGTCAATAATATAGTAACCTAATTGAGGGTTGAGGTCGTGTCCCAAGGGAGCAGTTGTGAAAAGTTTTATTTAATTAGAACTTCATTCTAATTAGTTGTTTTTGCGATTAAAAACATTTTAAATTAAGGGGAGTGACGCGAAAGTGTCAAATATCAAATGGGAGCTTTTCACGATTAATAGAAATAGCAAAATAAACAAGAAAACTAAGGAATGGAAGGGGCAACTCTTGGGATGTGACCACAATACATATTATTCAAAATTGTTTGGTTCATGATTTAGATAAATTTGTTTAAAAAATAGTGACTAGGTTAAGCTTTATATGGAAATAAATTCTCTGTCTCGAACAACTTACCCCACTTCAAATGGGTTCCTTTTGGACACTCATTTTCCGCATGAAGACCATCATACGCCTTATCTCACTCACTCACTCTATCGAGCTGAGTGTAAGGATATGGGACTAGGGCTCACCCTCTCTGGCTGAAACTCACTTCGACATACTCTTTAGGCCATTATCTAGCTGTCTTGTTTTAGCGACTTCTCTCTTGAGCATGCGAAAAATACACAGGTGAACTTGTATTGCAACTACAAATACATTAAATTAAACCACAATAATTAGATGAAATCATCATTAAAATATATGTAATCTACCAATAAGCAAATCCCATCAAAAATAATATCCCATATATGCTAAATCACACCCTAAGAATGGGGTTTTTAGACAAACATTGATAAATACAAACAATGCCTTCAATAATTTTGAAATCAAATGGGTATAATAATAAATTCTGAATTTGAGCAAAGAAAGAGGAATCAAGGAGACCCACTTCCAAACAAAATAAGGAGAGACCCTTTCTTATTCAAGTCTTCAAAATCCTTACAATACTTGAGAGTTAAATATGAAAAGTACTAAGAAAATATGATATTGCTTGTCTTAAAGTTGGAATTCTAAAAAAATACCTTACTAATATTTATAGCTTTCATATTTGCGTTTCATTTGATCATTCAACAACTTTAGTGGGAATCACCGATTGACTCGGCGATTCGCCCATTGGTATAGTCCGTTACCTTCTGGTACAACCTTTTGCAACATCATTCTTTGGTTTGTTGAGCAATGATATACTACTTCTGGAACTACTCGGCGATGCGTCAACTGCTCGCCTCTTCGACCGATTTGATCCATCACTTCAAGACTCAGCACACTGGAACAAAAGACGGCATCCATGCCTATCGGCGATCCACCAGGTGTACTTAGCGATGCTCAGGCATTCATTTCTTCACTCTTCTCAGCCTTTTGCTCCATTTTCATACATAGTGTCCATTTTTTCTTAGATCCATAAATACATGAAACTTACGAGTTTACATAAGATATTGCAATAATATAAGAATTTTAGGACACTATTCCTATTAAAATATAGCCCTAAATGAGTCCGATCTTTTGACTCATCAACACACCCAACTTAAATTTTTGCTTGTCCTCAAGTGAAACTCACGTTCAACAATTCAAAAAAGATTTCTCGAATAGTGCTACACAAGACTCAATCATGAATATATACAAAAAGAATCGAATTATTTATAAAAAGATTAATTGTGTACTCAAAGATTCAAGTTGTTACACACCATAATAAAATATTCTCGATCTCTCATTAGTTGCTTCAAATGCAAGTTCAAGCTCAAACATAGGCATACAAATGTCGTTACACAAATGATGATTCTATTTTCACACACAAGTGTATAGTTAGTCTAAATTTCAGGAGTCAGATATAACGCTCACTCTAAAAAAGATGAACACAATGTATGCTTTCACGCATAGGTTTGTCCTTATTTTCTAGTCAACAATGTTTCCGATTTCTTAGGATCAAGAAGGTCTTTCTAAGGCTTGTAATGGGGTTGAGTGCAAAGGTATGGTCATTTAGGCTTAGTGACTAATGGTCCTCATGAATTGTGGTGCTCATAACACTTCCTTTGTTCTTCCTTCTTCATCTTTGTTAGTGCTCATAAGTCATCCTATAATTCACTTCGCATGGATTGCTTGAAAATCCTCTTCCATTTTAACTTTTATTCCATAACTTTTCTTTTTCATTTCTTTTATTTTCGCTTTTTTTTTTATATAGAGGGTATCCTTATTTTCGCAACACCATGAGTTAAGGGAGACTTTTCTTGCATTTTTTCTGACTTTTTCCTTTTCTTTTCACCACACCCCCAACTTAGGCTTTTGACATAAGTTTAGCTATTTTAATCAAAACAATATCTCGTGAGGACAAAGGGGAATGGATAAACAAGGTTATAGTCTTTATACAGTTTCTTCCAAACAAGGTTAAGGCTCAAAGAGTGTTCAGGAGAGGTTCACACACTCACAAGAGAAGTATATGTCAAATTGGATCACCTTCTATAAAATTGCCTAAGATTATATGAAGAGAAAGCATTACTTGGTCAAATAGACTAACAGGGAAAATTCTAGGTATTTTTATGCATGGTTCAAGGTAAGATTATCACAAAACGCATTGATACTTATGTTAATGAAGACATCAATACACGAGAATCAATTTGACACATGGCTAGTCACAACAAGATGCAAAGAGTTCACACATTATTTATGCAACTTCATTTGGTCTCGTCGTAGATGCATATTCATGTGTGTTAGGTTGAGAGAACTATTCAAGTTATCAATATTAATCAGAAGCGATACTCGAATTTGTGAGAGAACAACCACTTAAGAGGTGGAAAAAATTTGTGAAAATTTTGAAAATTTATCAGAAGGGTGTTAAAATTATTTGACAAATTAAAATCAATAAGTATCCATAAGTGTATGCAGTCACACAAACAGTATAAAGCATTATTTAAAATATAACAACCCAAATATGCACAAAAACCACTCAAATATCAGCACCACATGTTGGGTCTCACCTTACCAAAATAAAAAACTATTTCTCCTCAAATATATATAACAATAATCGAGAGATTAATATTAGAGAAATATAGAGGTAGGACTATAGAGTAATCTTGGTTTGGTGGCTTCTTCGAGTTGGAACCCTTCACCAGATGTTGCATTAAGTAGAAGGTGAGGTGGGGACGTTAGGTGAACTATGGAGTGATAACTTCTGTCAGCAATCCAATGTGTCTATCTTCAACCCATTTTCTCAAATGATTCATCATCCAACCTTTTTACGCAATGGCCAGCAACTTGTCCAGTCTGTTTTCATTCGGTGACAACATATTGACTTTTGAATCTTCGGTATATCGTAAAATGAATTTTTACTTCATTGAGTTTTACAGAACTTCTCAACAAATTTGGATGTTCAATCTACGGTAATCATCAGGGTCGCCGATCTGGTGGGCGATTTGATGAAAATTTCCTGAGCTAACTGAGTTTTACAACTTTAGGTTTTGAAGATATCTTAATTCAAACGGAAGAATAACACTGATCAACTACTTCATCAGTGACTCACCCACTGGACCTATTGCACGCCATGTATCACATTTTAGGCACCTTCTGTACCTTAATATGTGAAATTAACACAATATTATTTTACCAAAATTAAAATAAAGGTTAATAAGAGGTTTTAGGTTGATTGCTAAAACAATACCTGAGTTAACGTCGCGGCACGATGCATTTCCATAACTATTCTTCATCCTTGGAGTCACCCATGGTGTATTTAGGTGAGCCCTCAACAAATGATGGATGGCAACCTGATATAAAATCGCTGATTTGATCATCTTGGTGTTGATGGGTTATGACATTTTAGGTTGTTGATTCATCCAACATTTCTATGTTTTCTTTTATCTAATTCAACATTTTGTCTTACACCTCAACTCTTTGTTGAAAAG
Organism: Solanum habrochaites; assembly: GCA_027704765.1. Lineage (NCBI taxonomy): Eukaryota > Viridiplantae > Streptophyta > Magnoliopsida > Solanales > Solanaceae > Solanum > Solanum habrochaites. The sequence continues at coordinate 16,436,118 of JAKWJA010002492.1, read as the reverse complement.
TTGAGAGAGCTTCATAATTTCGCCATCAAGTATTATTAGAAACTTCTACTAAATTTGATTCGAAATATACAAAGTCACTAAATGTACCTTTCTTTTAAACCAAGCTTTACATTTCAAGTAATCTTTCTGTAACGACCTGTTTAATCGTTTTGAGCAACAGATTTTATTTCTGGAAAAACTGGCTGGGACGACGGATGTAACGACGGACCGTCATAGTCACGACGGCCCGTCGAGGAGGTGTCGTCCCATGACACTTAGAATTTTGAAATTGGGTACTGAAAATCGACTCGCTGTAAATTGTGACGGACCTGCAGGACGTGCCGTCACATCCACGACGAACCGTCGTGAGTTTTCGTTGCAAAACACTTCAACTTTTGAGAATTTGGTACAAGAAACGAGTTTCTGACCGTCATGACGGAGGAACAGGACGGACCGTCACAGCTGTGACGGGCTGTCACAGGCTACGTGGGTTCGAGGGAGCTGCGACGACCTGTGTGATGGACCGTCGCAGGCACGACGGCCCGTCACAGGTTGCGCAGTCCCAGGCAAAATAGGATTCCTCTACACGTTTTAGGGGTCGTTTTGGACTATTCTTTCCTTAATTATAAAGATTGAGGGTTAATATTAATAGGTCTAATTACTTGGGGGTTAAAAGAGGTAACCTTAAGTTAATTAGTGGGTTTTATTGTCCTCCTTTACACTTAATTATACTTTTAATTAGGGTAAAAAGAAGGAGGGTTTGAATAAAACAAAACAAAAGAAAAGAACAGAAAGGGAGGAGAAACGAACGAGTAGAGAGAGAGAAACGAAGAGGATAGCAAGGATTTTGAGAAGATAGCTTGTTGATTCAATTCTTCGGTGGAGGTAGGTTATGGTTTATGTTACGATATTCGTAGTGAACTCTTAATAGTGAATATTATGTGTTGATAGTATTGTAAACCCTGCTATGTGCTTAAGTTGTATGCTTGCATGATTATGATTATGAAATTGCGATGAATTAACAAAGCATGATGAAGCTATTGAATCCCAAATCTTGAAAGAACCCTAATTCGCTTGATATATTATATAATGAGAATGATGATGCCTTAGTATAAAAGAAGGCTTGATAATTATATAATGAGAATGATGATGCCTTAGTGTAAAAGAAGGCTTGATGAATTAGGGGATCGGGTGCCACGTTCCGGTACCAGGGTAGAATGAATATGAGGATCGGGTGCCACGTTCCGGTACCAGGATAGAATGAATATGAGGATCGGAGTGTCACGTTCCGACACCAGGATAGAATATGGATCGGGTGCCACGTTCCGGTACCAGGATAGAATATGAGGATCGGAGTGTCACGTTCCGACACCAGGATAGAATATGGATCGGGTGCCACGTTCCGGTACCAGGATAGAATATGAGGATCGGAGTGTCACGTTCCGACACCAGGATAGATAATGGATCGGGTGCCACGTTCCGGTACCAGGATAGAATGAGGATCGGAGTGCCACGTTCCGGCACCAGGATAGAAATAGAGGATCGGAGTGTCACGTACCGACACAAGAGGAAGAAAGATAATGAATCTTGAAAGATAATGAATATACTCAATCTAATGAACTTAATTCCCAAATGAGTATGGTATTGAGGCTTGAGTCCTCATGTGTGAACTCGGTTGTAGTTATTGATGAATTCATGTTGTTATTGCTACCTGTTGAGTATTGTAGTTGATTTACATTATTATTGATATATACTGTTCCCTATTTTGAGTTGGCCGATGATATCTACTCAGTACGTGTGGTTGTACTGACCTCCTACTTTCATGTTTTCCTCTTTGTTATTTGTGTAATGCAGCAAACGTTCCGTCAACTTCAACTCAACAGTAGATCTAGCCAGTCTTCACTTCATCGGAAAATTCAGGGTGAGCTAATGCGTCTAGCTTGGACTGGGTCTTCTTCTTCAAGTCTTGATGCCTTGAACTTCTGGCATGGACTAGCTTTTTAGTTATTTTGTTCTTAGACATTCCTAGTTAAGTAATTTGAGATAGATGTTCTTGTGATGATGACTTCCAGATTTTGGGGATAATAATAATAGTATTGAATTGTTTTTATTAATGAGTTTAAGTCTTCCGCATTATTTTCTGTTGATATATCTTGAAATGTTAAGGTTAGATGGGTTGGTTCGCTCACATAGGAGGGTAAATGTGGGTGCCAGTCGCGTCCCTGATTTGGGTCGTGACAAACTTGGTATCAGAGCATTAGGTTCATTGGTCTCATCACACAAGAACAGGTCTAGTAGAGTCTTAAGGAACGGTAGGGGGACGCCTTTACTTTTCCTTGAGAGGCTATAAGACTTTAGGAAAATTTCACTCTTTCATTCTTCTTTCGTGCTACTACTTGAGTCCAATTGGTATCTGGGCGATACGAATTGGTATCTGACCATCTTCACTCTATTTCGCAGATGGTTAGAACTAGAGCAACGACCGCACCAGCAACAATAACGGAAAGACAAGAAATGACTGAGCCAGCCACTGGGGCTGTAGCTCGAGGAAGAGCAACGGCAAGAGGCCGTGGGAGAGGTCGTGGGAGGACGTCCTCTAGAGGAAGAGGACAGCACCTAGCCCATCTGATACTAGGGCGGTGACTCCTCCACCGACCGAGGAGGTGATAAGAGAGGGGGAGGAAGGGAGAATGAACAAGGGCAGAATGAGGAAATGCCACCCCAACCTACCCCAGAGATGATCAACCAAGTACTTGCTTATCTTAGTGGGTTATCCGATCAGGGTCAGGCACCTCCAGTGGTTTCTGCACCAACACCTCCGGTTTCAGAGGTACGACATGCGGCTACTATGGCTCCCCGCATGGATGCATCATTGGGAATAGGCACATTTCCACGTCTGACTACTGGGCCTATTATGACAAATGATCAGCATGAACTTTTCAGTAAGTTCTTGAAATTGAAACCTCCAGTCTTTAAGGGCGCAGAATCAGAGGATGCCTACGATTTTCTGGTTGATTGTCATGAGCTACTACACAAGATGGGTATAGTAGAACGGTTTGGCGTTGAGTTCGTGAGCTATCAGTTTCAAGGGAACGCCAAAACGTGGTGGCGGTCACATGTTGAGTGTCAACCAACAGAGGCACCACCTATGACTTGGGAATCATTCTCTACCCATTTATGGAGAAGTATATTCCAAGGACTTTGAGAGATAGAAAAAGGGACGAGTTCTTGAGTCTAGAGCAAGGGAGGATGACAGTTAACGCGTATGAGGCTAAATTTCGCGCACTATCCAGATACGCCACCCAACTTTGTTTCAGTCCACAAGAACGGATTCGCCGTTTTGTGAAGGGGTTGAGGTCAGAGTTGCGGATTTCAGCCTTACAGGTAGCGGCTACGGCAACATCCTTCCAAGAGGTGGTAGACTTTGTGATAGAGGTGGAAGGAGTGAAGCCAGACGACTTCACCACGACATCGACATCGAAAAGGTTTCGAAGGGGAGGCGAGTTTAATGGTTCTCACTCTAGAGGACAGAGCTCCGGAGGTTACTCAAGTCGACCAATTCAGTCTTCACTACAGACTGTAGTTGGGGGTCCACCTCAGAACGGTCAACACTACTCCGAGAGACCTATGCATGAACCCCGAGAGTGTTATGGATGTGGGGAGGTTGGACACATCAAGAGGTATTGTCCAAACCAGAGTTACAGAACCCCACTAGCTAGAGGTAGAGGTGGTCATGGTAGAGGCCGCTTTTCTGGAGGACGTGGTGGTTGAGGTAATGGTGGTCATCACAACGGCAGAGGTGATGGGCAAAATGGAGCCACTACTACGCAACATGGTAGGGGCAATGGACAGACAAACGATAGGGCCCATTGTTACGCTTTCCCTGGGAGATCTGAAGCGGAGGCGTCTGATGCTGTTATCACAGGTAATCTTTTGGTTTGTGATTGCATGGCATCTGTATTATTTGACCCTGGCTCCACGTTTTCATATGTATCTTCATCATTTGCTAATGGTCTAAAATTGCATTGTGAATTACTTGACATGCCTATTCGTGTTTCTACACCGGTGGGTGAGTCTGTGGTAGTTGAAAAGGTACATAGGTCTTGTTTGGTGAACTTTGTGGGGAGCAACACTTATGTAGATTTGGTTATTTTAGAAATGGGTGACTTTGATGTAATTCTGGGTATGACTTGGCTTTCTCCAAATTTTGCGATCTTTGATTGTAATGCTAAAACTGTGACATTGGCCAAGCCTGGGACAGATCCGTTAGTGTGGGAGGGTGACTACACTTCCAATCCGGTGCGTATCATCTCATTTCTTCGTGCTAAGAAAATGGTTAGTAAAGGGTGTTTAGCTTTCTTGGCACATCTCAAGGATGACACTACCCAAGTACCTTCGATTGAGTCGGTTTCGGTGGTCCGCGAGTTTTTGGAGGTGTTCCCTGCAGATCTTCCTGGTATGCCACCAGATAGGGATATTGACTTCTGTATCGATCTTGAACCGGGCACACGCCCCATTTCTATACCCCCGTATAGGATGGCTCCCGCGGAGTTAAGAGAGTTAAAGGCTCAACTTCAAGAGTTGTTGAGCAAGGGCTTCATTAGACCAAGTGCATCTCCTTGGGGTGCTCCGGTTTTGTTTGTGAAGAAGAAGGATGGGAGTTTTCGGATGTGCATAGACTACCGACAGTTGAACAAGGTAACTATTAAGAACAAGTATCCTCTTCCTCGCATTGATGACTTATTCGATCAATTACAAGGGGCTTGTGTCTTCTCTAAGATTGACTTGAGATCCGGTTATCATCAATTGAAAATACGGGCAACGGATGTGCCAAAGACTGCTTTTCGAACGAGGTATGGACATTACGAATTTGTGGTGATGTCTTTTGGTCTTACGAACGCCCCTGCTGCGTTCATGAGCTTGATGAACGGGATATTTAAGCCGTATTTGGACCTCTTTGTGATCGTATTTATAGATGATATACTGGTATATTCTAAAAGTAAGAAGGAACATGAGGAGCATTTGAGGGTTGTTGGAAATGTTGAGGGAGAAAAAGCTTTACGCCAAGTTCTCTAAGTGTGAGTTTTGGCTAGATGCAGTGTCCTTCTTGGGGCATGTGGTTTCGAAGGATGGGGTGATGGTAGATCCTTCTAAGATTGAGACAGTGAAGAATTGGGTAAGACCCACTAATGTGTCAGAAATACGGAGTTTTGTTGGGTTAGCTAGCTACTACCGCCGCTTTGTCAAAGGATTCTCTTCTATTGTTTCCCAATTGACGAACTTGACTAAGCAGAATGTTCCATTTGTATGGTCAGATGAATGTGAGGAAAGATTTCAGAAGCTTAAGACTTTGTTGACTACCGCACCTATCCTCACCTTGCCGGTAGAGGGTAAGAACTTCATTGTTTATTGTGATGCATACTATTCGGGTTTGGGTGCAGTGCTAATGCAAGAGAAGAACGTGATTGCTTATGCCTCAAGACAATTAAAAGTGCATGAACGTAACTATCCAACTCATGACTTGGAATTGGCCGCGGTAGTGTTTGCATTGAAGCAATGGAGACACTATTTATATGGGGTTAAGTGTGAGGTCTACACGGATCATCGTAGCCTTCAGTATGTCTTTACTCAGAAAGATTTTAACTTGAGGCAAAGGAGATGGATGGAACTACTGAAGGACTACGACCTCACTATTTTGTATCATCCGGGGAAGGCGAATGTTGTGGCAGACGCCTTGAGTAGAAAGGCGGGAAGCATGGGAAGTCTAGATCATTTGCAAGCCTCTAGACGCCCATTGGCTAGAGAGGTTCAGACTCTGGCTAACGACTTGATGAGGTTGGAAATAAAGGAGAAGGGAGGATTGTTGGCTAGTGTGGAGTCAAGATCTTCTTTTCTTGACAAGATTAAGGGAAAACAGTTTGATGATGAGAAACTAAGACGAATCCGAGATAAAGTGTTGCGAGGAGAGGCTAAAGAAGCAACAATCGACGAGGAAGGTGTGTTGAGGATTAAGGGAAGGGTATGTGTACCCCGCATTGATGATTTGATCAACACTGTTCTGGCAGAAGCTCATAGTTCAAGGTATTCTATACATCCGGGTGCAACCAAGATGTATCGCGACCTAAAACAACACTTTTGGTGGAGTAGAATGAAGCGCAATATTGTTGACTTTATTGCCAAGTGTCCAAACTGTCAACAAGTGAAATATGAACACCAAAGGCCCGGAGGAACACTTCAAAGAATGCCCATTCCTGAATGGAAGTGGGAGAGAATTGCAATGGACTTTGTGGTTGGTCTTCCAAAGACACTGGGGAAGTTTGATTCAATTTGGGTAATTGTGGACAGATTGACTAAGTCTGCTCATTTCATTCCGGTCAAGGTGACTCACAATGCAGAGAAGTTAGCAAAAATCTACATCTCAGAAATCGTTCGATTGCATGGGGTTCCACTATCCATTATATCAGATAGAGGTACGCAGTTTACTTCTAAGTTTTGGAAAACATTGCATGCAGAATTGGGTACTAGGTTAGACCTTAGTACCGCGTTCCATCCTCAGACCGATGGTCAGTCTGAGCGAACAATTCAAGTGTTGGAGGATATGCTTCGCGCATGCGTGATAGAGTTTGGTGGCCATTGGGATAGCTTCTTACCTTTGGCAGAGTTTTCGTACAATAATAGCTATCACTCCAGTATTGATATGGCTCCATTTGAAGCATTGTATGGGAGGAGGTGTAGATCTCCCATTGGTTGGTTTGATGCATTCGAGGTTAGACCTTGGGGTACCGATCTCTTGAGGGATTCGTTAGAAAAGGTGAAGGGCATTCAAGAAAAGCTTCTAGCGGCGCAAAGTAGACAAAAGGAGTATGCAGACCGGAAGGTTAGAGACTTGGAGTTCATGGAAGGTGAACAAGTCTTGTTGAAGGTTTCACCCATGAAAGGGGTGATGCGGTTTGGCAAAAGAGGTAAGCTAAGTCCAAGGTATATTGGACCATTTGAGGTACTAAAGCGAATAGGGGAGGTGGCTTATGAATTAGCCTTGCCCCCAGGGCTGTCCGGAGTGCATCCGGTATTTCATGTGTCCATGTTGAAAAGATACCATGGAGATGGAAACTACATTATCCGTTGGGACTCAGTGTTGTTGGGTGAGAACTTGACTTATGAAGAGGAACCAGTTGCTATATTAGATAGAGAAGTTCGCAAGTTGAGATCGAGAGAGATTGCATCCATCAAAGTTCAATGAAAGAATCGACCGGTTGAAGAGGCTACTTGGGAGAAGGAGGAGGATATACAAGAAAAATACCCACATCTGTTCACAGATTCAGGTACTCCTTTTCGCCATTGTTTTTCTTCTTTTGATCGTTCGGGGACGAACGATGGGTAAATTGGTATCTATTGTAACGACCTATTTAGTCGTTTTGAGCAACAGATTTTATTTCTGGAAAAACTGGCTGGGACGACGGATGTAACGACGGACCGTCATAGTCACGACGGCCCGTCGAGGAGGTGTCGTCCCATGACACTTAGAATTTTGAAATTGGGTACTGAAAATCGACTCGCTGTAAATTGTGTCGGACCTGCAGGACGTGCCGTCACATCCACGACGAACCGTCGTGAGTTTTCGTTGCAAAACACTTCAACTTTTGAGAATTTGGTACAAGAAACGAGTTTCTGACCGTCATGACGGAGGAACAGGATGGACCGTCACAGCTGTGACGGGCTGTCACAGGCTACGTGGGTTCGAGGGAGCTGCGACGACCTGTGTGACGGACCGTCGCAGGCACGACGGCCCGTCACAGGTTGCGCAGTCCCAGGCAAAATAGGATTCCTCTACACGTTTTAGGGGTCGTTTTGGACTATTCTTTCCTTAATTATAAAGATTGAGGGTTAATATTAATAGGTCTAATTACTTGGGGGTTAAAAGAGGTAACCTTAAGTTAATTAGTGGGTTTTATTGTCCTCCTTTACACTTAATTATACTTTTAATTAGGGTAAAAAGAAGGAGGGTTTGAATAAAACAAAACAAAAGAAAAGAACAGAAAGGGAGGAGAAACGAACGAGTAGAGAGAGAGAAACGAAGAGGATAGCAAGGATTTTGAGAAGATAGCTTGTTGATTCAATTCTTCGGTGGAGGTAGGTTATGGTTTATGTTACGATATTCGTAGTGAACTCTTAATAGTGAATATTATGTGTTGATAGTATTGTAAACCCTGCTATGTGCTTAAGTTGTATGCTTGCATGATTATGATTATGAAATTGCGATGAATTAACAAAGCATGATGAAGCTATTGAATCCCAAATCTTGAAAGAACCCTAATTCGCTTGATATATTATATAATGAGAATGATGATGCCTTAGTATAAAAGAAGGCTTGATAAATTATATAATGAGAATGATGATGCCTTAGTGTAAAAGAAGGCTTGATGAATTAGGGGATCGGGTGCCACGTTCCGGTACCAGGGTAGAATGAATATGAGGATCGGGTGCCACGTTCCGGTACCAGGATAGAATGAATATGAGGATCGGAGTGTCACGTTCCGACACCAGGATAGAATATGGATCGGGTGCCACGTTCCGGTACCAGGATAGAATATGAGGATCGGAGTGTCACGTTCCGACACCAGGATAGAATATGGATCGGGTGCCACGTTCCGGTACCAGGATAGAATATGAGGATCGGAGTGTCACGTTCCGACACCAGGATAGATAATGGATCGGGTGCCACGTTCCGGTACCAGGATAGAATGAGGATCGGAGTGCCACGTTCCGGCACCAGGATAGAAATAGAGGATCGGAGTGTCACGTACCGACACAAGAGGAAGAAAGATAATGAATCTTGAAAGATAATGAATATACTCAATCTAATGAACTTAATTCCCAAATGAGTATGGTATTGAGGCTTGAGTCCTCATGTGTGAACTCGGTTGTAGTTATTGATGAATTCATGTTGTTATTGCTACCTGTTGAGTATTGTAGTTGATTTACATTATTATTGATATATACTGTTCCCTATTTTGAGTTGGCCGATGATATCTACTCAGTACGTGTGGTTGTACTGACCCCCTACTTTCATGTTTTCCTCTTTGTTATTTGTGTAATGCAGCAAACGTTCCGTCAACTTCAACTCAACAGTAGATCTAGCCAGTCTTCACTTCATCGGAAAATTCAGGGTGAGCTAATGCGTCTAGCTTGGACTGGGTCTTCTTCTTCAAGTCTTGATGCCTTGAACTTCCGGCATGGACTAGCTTTTTAGTTATTTTGTTCTTAGACATTCCTAGTTAAGTAATTTGAGATAGATGTTCTTGTGATGATGACTTCCAGATTTTGGGGATAATAATAATAGTATTGAATTGTTTTATTAATGAGTTTAAGTCTTCCGCATTATTTTCTGTTGATATATCTTGAAATGTTAAGGTTAGATGGGTTGGTTCGCTCACATAGGAGGGTAAATGTGGGTGCCAGTCGCGTCCCTGATTTGGGTCGTGACACTTTCAGATAGTGACCTTCCTTTTTACAGAAACGACACACATCAGCGTTTCAGTTTATTATAAGCATCCTATGAAACTTTAGCACGTGCGTTCTTTTTCTTAAGTTTGTTGGCTTTCGCTTTAAGTCATTTACCAACTACTTGACCCATGAGGTTAATGGAATGACCTCCTTATTTCTTAAGTCTTGACTCCTCTTGAGTGAGAATACTGGACAATTCACTAATATCCCAATCATCCTTAATAGTGTTATAGTTAATTTGGAATTGTCCATACTCAAGAGGCAACAAGTTTAGAATAAACTGAACCAAGAAGGAGTCATCCACTTTCATCCCCATGATCCAAAATCTTGCTGCAATGTAAGTCATAAGCTATAAAAACATATAATTATGGTCCACGATAATGTCTCATAGTGACTTATCTTGTCATTTCTCAAAACAATAATGTGTACACCATTATGAGAAACAAGAAATTCATTAATGTATATCAGAAACATATAATTTAAGTTAAGCGTATTAAACATCATAAATGTATCAATGATAAGTACAACCACGACTCATTGTTTAAAAATGTTCTTTAAATGTCTCTTTCTCTAAGCCTTTTGTTAACAGATTTCTAATTATGAGATCAGTTCTAATATTCTAAAGTAACACTCTTTTTTCTTGAACTTCTTCCTTGACAGTAAAGTACTTTAATTCCATATGTTTGACACATTTAGAGTACTTATCATTCTTAGAGAAGAATAATGCTGCAGCATTATCACAATAAATTTTCAGCGGCTTGGTAATGATGTCGACAACCCCAAGTCCTGAAATTAAGTTTTGCAACCATAATGTATGAATTGTAGTTTCATAACATGCCATAAACTTTCTTTGCAACTTTCCAGTGATCAATTCCAAGCATTCTTTGATATCTTCATAGCATTCCAACCACAAAGCTAATATACTATCTTGTGCAAGTTTGAACATACATCAAACTTCCAACAATAGAAGATTAGGGAATCGAAACCATTTCTTTTCATTCTAAATCATTCTTTGGGCATAACATGAGATTAAATTTGTCCTTTTTTGAATAGGAACTATTCCTGCTGAACAACTGTTTATGTAAGAACTCTCTACAACTCTTTCAGTAAAACCTTTTTGAGATAGTTCTAATAATCCTTGTGATATATCACGAAATACTTTTATTCTTATTACATAGGATGTCTCACCCATATCATTCATTTCAAATTTCACAGAGAAAAAGTCTTTAATCTCACGCTATATGCCTAAATCATTAGAAGCAAGTAAAATGTCATCAACATACAAGACTAAAAATGTAAACTTACTGCCACTGATCTTTTGGTATATGCACAAATCAATGGAAATTCTCTTAAATTCAAAAGATGTTATAGTATTTTAAAACATGATATACCATTATCGTGAGACTTGTTTGAGTCCATATATTGACTTCTTTAGCTTACACACCATTTAATCTTTTCTTTCAATTTTGAAACCCTTTGGTTGGTCCATATAAATATCCTCATTCAAGGTTTACCTTAAGAAAATTTTTTTTCACATCCATTTGATGTAACTCTAAATCATAAAGATCTACCAAAGACAAAATAATTCTTAATGAGCCTTTCTTTGAGATAGTGGAAAAGGTCTCTTTGTAATTAATGTCTTCTTTTCGAGTGCATTCTTTGGCATAAAGTCTGACTTTATATCATTCAATATTATCATTTTAATTACATTTGGTTTTGTAGACCCATCTACACTCGATTATATTAGAATAATCTTGTAATTGAACGAGATCTGAGACTTTGTTGTATTCCATTGATTTTAACTCTTCATTCGTGGAATCAATCCTTTATCAGACTCATTCTTTTCTGTGGATTGTGAACATGAAATCAAATCTTTATTTATTCCATGTCAAAATCTTATCTTGCAAATAATTCACATTATGGTCGATTTTATTTATGACATTGTTTGTGGTTCATTTGCGTCAGATACTTATGAGTTAGTTCCTTTTTGAAGTGTTTCACCCAAATAATATTAAACATTGTTAGTGTTCTTTAATAAGAGGAACAACATTTGTGAATAGTGCGGAAATAGGTACATTCATGGTCAATGAAATATTTACCCTTACCTCATTAATTTCCACACTTTGTCGTTCAATACTCCCACCAACTTCACACTTCTCAAGGAATTTTGCAAATACACCTAGAAATTGTTCTGATTCATTACAATTTCCATAGTATTCACCACCTCTATCTGACCTAATGATTTTCACTTTCTTATCTAATTGTCTTTCAACCTCCTTAACGTACACTTTGAGAGCATTCACTGCTTGAGATTTTTTTTTCAACAAATAGATAAATCCATAACATGAATAATTGATAAAAGTGATAAGATATTTTTCTCCACCAAATGATGGAACATTAAAGGGTCCGCAAATATCAGTGTGTATAATTTCAAGAAGCTGAGTGCTCGATGTGGTAGTTATCTTGGTATGCTTGTTTTGCGTTCATTTAATACAATCCAAATATATATAAAGATTAATAGAATTCAATTTCAAAAAGAATCTTATTCTTTACTAACCTTTTTAGTCTTTCTTTTGATACATGACCCAAATGTTTTTGCCACAAATAAGCAGAATTTTCCTTTAGTGAACTATTTTTAATTATTATAAAGTTTAAATCTATATAAACCATCAATAAGAACACTAGAACCATAAAATAATATTCTTATATAAATTGAAACAACCATGTCCAAACTTAAAATCAAATCCAAAAATATCAAGTCTTGTAAGAGAAATCAAATTTCTAGAAATTAAAGGAACATAAAGAGTCTGTAATAGATCAAGGTGAGGTCCAGTCTTCAAGATCAAATAATAAGTCCCTATGCCTTCAATTTAGCCTTTATGTGATTTCGCTTAAACAAGATTTTTTTGGATTCGTAGTTTTGATTGGAGTGAATCCCTACAACATAGTGGATATATGCGTAGTTGCGCCAGAATCAAGGCACCAAGTATTATTAGAAAATTCTACTAAATTTGATTCGTAATATACAAAGACACTAAATATACCTGTCTTTTCAAACCAGCTTTAAATTTTAGGTAATCTTGCAAAAGTAACCGTCCTTTTTACAAAAATGACATACATCAGCCTTGAATTCCTTATAAGCATCCTCTGAAACCTAGCATGTGCTTTATTTTTCTTAAGCTTCTTGGCTTTCATTTTAAGTCATTTACCAGCTCCTTGACCCATGAGGTTAATGGAATGACCTCCTTGTTTCTTATGCGTTGACTCCTATTGAGTAAGAATGCTGGACAATTCACTAATATACCGCTTATTCTTAATAGTGTTATATTTAATTTGGAATTATCTATACTCAAGAGGAAACGAGTTAAGAATAAACTAAACCAAGAAGGTGTCATCCACTTTCATACACAAGGTCCAAAGTCTTGCAGCAATGTGAGTCATCTCAATTATATGATTTTGCATATTACAGACCCATCAAACTTCATGGTCGTTAGTTATTCATTAATGAACCAGCAAGAGATTTATATCAGCAAAATGAAAACGTTCTTCCACAAACTTCATCCTCACTACTCTTATCAGTAATGGGAGTAGGTTTGTCATTCAACAGAAGCAAGTCAAGATCCATCACACCCAAGTGAAACTAGACTGTTCATATCATTCATAGAAGTTCAATTCATTGAACATAATTACAAACAAAGCATGTGAATGAAGAGGAATAATTGCAAATACATATTCATGCTCATATATAAAAAATAATGTGAATTCAGCAAAATGATAAAAGTATATCGCAATTCCCTTTGGGTAGATACTATGACACACTATCATAATTTTAAATGTCAATTTTAAAATATTTAATAGGCAATTAAAAATTTTTAACCAAACATATATGACATCTTTGGATATACAAAATTTTTTTGATTGAAAATATTAATTTACCTCATAAGTTTCACTATTCGTAGAATGATAGATTAACCTTTGGGTAAAACTTTCTTAAGTTCAAGTAATAGTGAAAGTTAATATATCTATTTATTTTTCAGTATAGGCATTTAATTAATCTTTATAGATAAATGAAAATTTTATGAATACATATTTTTCTTAAGCATACTAGTTTGGTCACTTTGGTGACTAACAAGCTATATAAATACAAACGCATACATAATCTCATAAAATTTTGTGCATGTGGATAATTCTAAACATTTTAGTTTAACCACTTTGGTGACTAACAAACTATAGAAACATAATACATGCAACAAGTGATCATAAGCATGATATATGTAGACGATAATTTTCTCTTGTTTGTCCACTTTGGTGACTAACAAACTATACAAACAAAGCACACATAACATCAAATAATTTTGTGCATGTGAATAATTTTAAACATTATAATTTGACCACTTTGGTGACTAACAAACTATAGAAACATAATACATGCATCAAGTGAACATAAACATGATATGTGTAGACATTAATTTCTTTAGTTTGGTAACTTTGGTGACTAACAAACTATATAAATACAAAGCACACAAAACAACATAAAATTTTGTGCATGTGAATAATTTTAAAATTTTTAGTTTGGGCACTTTAGTGACTAACAAACTCTAAAAACATAATACATTCATCAAGTTGAAAAGTTAGACCCGGCCTCTCTTAGAATATTGTATATGCCAATAAATAGTTAATTGTATCAATCCACAGATGGCAAGTGATCATAAATATTATATGTGTAAACATTAATTTTAGTTTGGCCTTTTTGTTCCTTTTACACATATGGGTCACATGGGAAATAATAAGTTCTATCAATGTAATTATGTATACATCGTTCTGAATTAAACATAATACAACGAGGAATTTTACTTCTTGTTATAAGAACAAAAGGTTAGTGAAAAGCAAAGTCTCAACAAAATCAAACCTAACAGATTAAATGCTTTAATTTCAAAAATCACATCATTACTCGACTGGTCTCTAATTTAATCATCATTGGGTTTAATGTGATGTGATTATATAATTTATGAAGATTATCCGTTCAAACAATTAGAATCTGATGCCATATGTAAGATTAAATACTTTATAACATAATATTAAGATTTTGACCATGATAATCTTACATAGAGATTGTAAGGAGCACATACTTGATGAGGAAGATATCATCACAAAGAAAAGAGGAAGCGTTAGTCATAAATTAGTTTCTACTTCATTTCCCTAACTTTATTTTACCACAACCGTTAGTGATGGAGTTGTTGTAGAGAATATTGGATAACCCTAATGGGTGGAGGGAGGACCAATTTATAGAGATTATGATTTAATCTTGTACGTCCATCAAGTAACCAATGTACGAACGAGATCTATTCCTTACTAAATATTATTTATAATATTACTTGGATTACAAGTAAACTTGGGCTATAAGTTAGAAATATTAATAACAGTCAAAACAATAATTCTTACATCTTCTTCTTCTCTCCCTAATCTTCTACCTATGGGAATAGTCCAGTTATCTTAATCTCAACGCCTCCATCGTCCTTGCTCATAATCGGACGACTTTCATTGTTTTCCGATGAATAGTAGTACAAATTCCAGCTCCTCAAACCTGATCCAAATAGAGAATTCAAATTTTGAGTTTCACCCCAATTTCTACCCGATTCCCCCCCAATTTGAAATTTCACCCCATGCTTGTGTTAAACGTTAAAGGGGGATTTTTTTAGAGATGCTAATTTACTATTTAAAAAAGAGGGAATTTTCATCAAAAGAAATAGACAATGGAGATAGAAAATATCCAAGAATAGCTCAGAAAACATACATTTAAGCCCAGAAGCTTAGTGATTTTCTCATTCAGATTCGTTAGATTTTCAGGATCCGGTGAAGCTCTGTTTGTGGTGAAATTTCTGCTCCTCTGCTCGTCTAGTCTCGGTTATTCTCTATGGAAAATGGTAACATCATTTTTATATAATATTCTCATCATCTCCTCGTCGGTTTATGTATCATTCTGTTTGAAGTTGAGAACCTCTGTCATGTGGCTGTCTATTGCTATTCGTACTTGAGTTGATGATGTTCTTTAGTAGATTGTATATACACTTGTCATTTCCATGAGTGAGTCCCAACGACGGGCTTAAACTTTGGAAACTTGTAGGTGTTTTTTCCACTCCTTTATTCGAGTTTGTTTATCCCTTCTTGATGGAATGTAGTCGTCTTCTATCAGTCAACGGACCAAGTTACTTGACACAACAAGAACAATAAAAAATAGTAAACAGAAAGCGAACACAACACAAGAATTTTACGTGGAAACCTCCTTGCTCAAGTGAGTAAATCCACGACCTATAGCACAGGAGTGAAACCCGGTTACAACCAATGTGAGAAAAAGTTATTAATCTCACATCAAGTTATCTACCTATTACTTGAAGAGCCTAAGCGGATACAAAACCGTCCACTAAGCTATCACCCCCTAGATAACTTAGACTTTGCTATGCTGATACCGCACCTCCCACTAAACCACCATGCCCAGATGATTTCGAATTTGACTAAGCAGATACAACACTTCCACTAAACTATCCCACCTAGATGACTTCGAATTTTGACAAGCAATAATGTCGTCCACTAAATCAGTTAAGCCTAACTAATTTAAACTTTTACAAACCAAAATCAAATATCTGAAGCCTTTATAGACTAGGAACAAATTTTCAATACACGCACATAAGTATAGCTCCTAAGACACACACTCTTATGCTTGCAGCTTGATCATGCCCTTGTTGTGCCTGCCGGAGAATACTTCTTGAAAGTGAGTTTTTGCAAGTGTTCTTGAGAATTTTCAAGTTGAAAAAACTTATACAATGATAGACACAAAACTCAAACTGAACAAGGACGTTTTCACACTCTATCAGGTCTCTATGTTGAGTATGAGTCTTGTTCTTCCTTGAAGATGGCCTTCTTTTCAAGCTTATGAGTTTTTCTAAGAGAAAATCCAAGTTTTTGTTTGCCAAATCTTAAGTTTGTGTCGAAGGATAAGAGACTATATAAAATGAACACAAGCTCTTGGTACAAGGCCATTGATTGAGAGTCTGATGTTCTCAAAGGTTGTGAAACAACCACATCAGAGTTTGCAGCCTTTTGTTAGCTGTCTTTTTGTCCTTTGCATGTACACGCACTTTCACTACGAGCTCATTATTCAACAAACTTTTAGTTACAGATAGGCAAGTTTCGTATCACTGAAGAAGCAAGTAAACACTCATACTTCAATGCACATGAACTTGAGTTAAGTAATTCAACAAGGATCTTTATTAAGTAGACGTAGTACCATAATGGTTATACTCAACCGTACCATGCCTAGTTATGTTTTAGGAGGAATGTCCTTCTCCTCAACACACTTACATGTCTCATGAGTTCTTACACAAGCAATGCACAAAGGTCAATTCATTTTAAATGAGGAATTCTTAACTTTTTAACACAAGCATGCTCATATTTCCTTCCTAGTGAAATCAAAATGGTAATTCACACCCCACACATTAAAAATAATAGGAAGTCATATCACAAAATTTCCATTTCTATCATGGTAATAGCCTTCATAAGAAAGCATCATTTAGGCAAAATCTTACAATTTATAGGAACACTCAAGGACACTGACTAGACATGCCTTCACTTTTAAAAAGTGAGCATATAATCATGCTTCTCAAGTCATAAAAACACATTTTTACGAGACTCATCATTTTTCATTTTAAGGAGACTCAAAATTTTCCATTATGAGGCTAACACCACACACTGAAAGTGACATTAAACATGCTCTCTACATTATCTCATGAATTCTAATGCACAACTGACATATCAAGATGTACAATCAACATGAGAAAACATGAATTCAATCAAAAATCCCTTTTCATGCAAATTTAGAATCTCCAAAACATGTTTAACATAGTGTCAATTTAGACATACAAAACAAAGGGAGAACATGCAACTTAAACTTTTATGCAAGACTCCTATCATACACAAGCTTCTAGGAACTCTTTAGTTTCAAGATTACGTAATAATAGAAGGACAAGATAGAGATACCCATAACCTTACTACTCAACTCATCATCCCCCACTTAGGGTAAACTCATTTAAGAGCATCTTAACTCCACCTTAGGAGCTCACCAACTTCAATAAATAAACACATCACCTCACTCTTGGGATTTAAGCTTAAGCACACCCTCTATAACTATTACTTAAAAGTGATTTCCTACATAAGGAAGTTCAAAGGAACTCAATATAGGAACATCAAGGGCATTCCAATTATTACCATGTAGGCACATTATCCCCCACTTGAGGTAAGACTAATCACACCATAACCTTAAACACCAAGGTCAAGACAATTTAAAATCAACCTATATACTCTTCACACAAGACGTTTTAACATCATTGAGGGTTTTAACTCCTAACCTCTCATTTATGAGTCTACCAACTCAAACATCAAGGGATAATACCTAAAAAATAATCCTTTCTCTAAGTTCAACACCTAAAGAGAATTCATAACATTCAAGTTAGGTCATATTACCTAACCACATAAGGTATCAACTATACCATAATACAAAGGGTCATCACAACCTCAGGGAAAACAATAAAAGAGATTTCGCCATAAGGCCTCTTTCTTTTCTTTGAACACTAAGGTAAGGTAACTTCTAGGTCAATCCAACCCACATCTTCAACATACAAGGTAAGCATACTACCTTCACCTCTAGTTACAAGTCTTTACAAATGACTCGAATCCATACAAGGCAACTATGAGGCATCACACATATAAGGCAACAGATGAACCATTTACACATATGCAAAGAGCAATAATGAACACTTAAACATATATAAAGGTAATATGTATTTCTAGTCATTTACCACACTTCTTAAAGGAATTTCAAACCTACATCATATCATTAGACTATCATCATGCAAAACCCAATACAAAAAGGAAACTTATTTTAACAATTACAAGTTTTAAGAAGTTATAGCCATATACCATAACATAGATCTTCACATAACATATCTTTTCTCATAAATCACATATATAGTCATAAATGACATCACATCATCAAAGCATGCCAACACACATACTTATAAAATCATAAAACCAAGATAAAATCAAAACTCACTTTTTATCCCTCAAGTAAAAAGATACCATCTCATCCAAGCAATCACATATAAAAGACCACCATAAAACAAAACATAAGAGAGAGATCTTATAGTGTTAAGTTCTATGTCACAATATGGAAACAGTGAAGAAGGGAAACTCTATCGTCCTATACCTCTCGCTCATAGATGTGTCGCAAATCACCACCGAATAACGAAGCTCTACTAGACATGGAAATATGAGATTTTGGACCCTAAAACCACTTTTATAAATATCATGCTCTTATAGCACGTTTGTCACGAACGGGTAGCACCCCCTAGAAGTATCATGAAGCACTTGACCTTTCAAAGGTCTTATACAAGTCCATATTTATCATTCATCACATTTTCATAAGTAAATTTGGTGGAAAATTAGAAACTTTCATAGCACATCACATGGTAGAACATCACTTCCATCATATATAAAATATCATATTACATAGTTAAAGACTCTAGTCTCTTTTTGCCATCCTAGACTCAACATCATTAGAGTACATTAGGGACACAACCCTTATACATAACACATATCAAAACTATAACAAGACTTTGAATATAAACTTTACATAGGACATCCTTGAACTTAAGGATTCCTTTCATTGAGCCTGGGAATCACATATCAAGATCTTCACCTTTGAGAGATCCTTTAAGCATCCATAATCTACACTTTGTGTAAAAAGGTAAGTAGAATGGTGTTAGTACAAGAATGAATAAGTATGGCAACTGTCATTACCCGAATTTTGGAATCTGAATCGCAATCGGCGTCGTTGACCTCTCAGAGGTTGCAGACAAGCCTAATCTTTCATTCATCACATTCATATGGTTAATTTTAGCGGAAAATTTAATACTTTTAAACGTATAAAGTATACATAGACTTCATATAAATATTTCATGAATTCATCATATACTAAGCTACTAATAAATGTATCAACCATGTATCATAAGAATCAATTCAAAACAGAATAAGAATATATCATAAATATGTTTGCCAAACACAACCTTATTACAAAAGCTTTGAAATTAAAGTACGAAAGAAACGCTAGGGAGAACGTCCACTAGCTTTGTATTAAACTAAGGCTAGACTAAAATTGTAGTATTCCCGAAATCAAGAGGACCAACCAAATGGCCAGGAGAAACGCTGATGTCCAAATCGTTGCAAGAGTCGTCAATATGTCCTTTAACCTGCATCTATAAAATAGTAAATAGTAGGGGTTAGTACACCACTTGTACTAAGTATGGGTGTATGCACACATACACATAAGGCTATGCATGATCAAAGAAAGTTGTTCCTAAACAACATGCTATTTCTGGAAAGTCTAGTCACTAGCATTTCCAAAATCATTAGTTGTGAATTGTGGTATGAATATGATGTATTTTAATGCATTCAAAACACACAACTCATTTTCTATAAAGTTCCATTACATTCATCTCACACATCATAGAAGCTGGGTTCTAGCATGAGGGAATCATTACTCATTAGATGATTTCTCATCTCATCATTAGTATTAAGTGTGAATTGTCCTTACACTTACACATAGAGTATGATTGAGACTTGTCTCTTAATATTCAACACTCCTTAGGTGAGTACTTTTAGTGACCTTTACTTAGGCTTGGTTGAGACTTGTCTCACCATTCATCTTAGCCTCTTATCATGTTGTCACCATTTTCATTAGCATCATAGATTAACATAATTACTCACCTTATTACGTGAATGTTCATTTCTTCTTTATCATTTAGTGTTGACTCAAGTATTATGGAGGATTTCTTCTAGATTGAGATTTACTTACTGTATTGATGACTGGTCATTCTTACTTTACATTGATGAAATGTGAATTTTCCTTACGTATCATCCTTTGGTAATAATGAGACTGGCTCACACATTCTAACACCTTCATACATGAGTACTTTTTTAACATAGTAGCGTAGGTGTAAGTGAGACTTGTCTCAATTCCTTTAACACCCCATTCCGGTCACTTACTTACTTTAAACCCCTTTAATTATGTTATAACTGACGTTACTTACTTACTTTAGTGTATTATATTAATATCATCGTTTATGGACGATGAACACTTCATTAATTGATTTTCATGAGTTCATATGTCATTCTTTTAGAGCATGTTGGGAGTTGTCCCAATGAGTGGCATGACCTTGATTATGGGTTCATTGAATTAGTTTAGAAGTGCTTAGTCAATGTTTTAATTATTTAACATAATATTATAACCATTTACATGCATCACTTTTAGACAATGTATCGTTAGCCATTTTATTGGCATACGATTAGTGTTGACATAAACAATTGGGCATAAGCCAAACATTCACTCAAATTATGATTTCACGAAGATATTTTTAGCTAACCTTATAACATAACTTTAGGAATAACATTTTTTTAAACATGTTGGACAGGATCATATTGGCATTTGATGAATATATCATCTTTATAACATTATATTAATAGCAAGTATGCACAAAATACAATAACATCTTCATACATAACATTTTCGGACATATCTTTAACATAGTATCATTCTTTTAATTCACATAATAACACTTAACATCAAACAAGTCAAATTAATAGGTTCATTCAATCATTATTTAATGGAAAACCATACACATTAAGATCAGCCAGACCACATACCAACAACATGATTTATAACCTATTCAACATTGAAATCGTAACAAGGATACTAGGGAAAGGAATTCGACAAGAACGACGGGAAACAACCCTAGTTTTTCAAGATCTTTGAATCATTCGAAAGAAAGTTCTCTTGGAGAAAGAAGTCCAGGATATAAAACCATAACTTAAGTAGAACTTTATAACCGGAGACAAACCTTGAAATCGCCCTAGAGAAATCGATAAATTTTCTACCTTTTTCTTTTGTTCGTTGCTTACTGTTTTTGCATCGCCTTTACTATGAGTTTGAACGTGATTTTTAGGTTAAATAACTTATCTTGAATTATACCACTTAGGTTTAATAAGTTAATTTAATAAACTAATTAGCCAATTACAAAAAATGCCCCTCCTAAGATGACCAAAGATAGGATAACATAACACTTAGTCAAATCTGGAAAATGGTGTTGACTATCGTTTCAGTCAACATTTTGAATTTATATTAATTAATTAAATATTTAATATAATTAATTTAGGTACCTAGGGTAATTACTAAAGTACCCCTAAGTAATTGGAACTATAATCAACCCTTTAGGACCATCCTAGGTTAAGTACTAGGATGTTTGTTGAATTATACTTGGTTAGTGTAAGGATTTCGTTTTGATCATTTAAACTAATTAATTAAATTTTTAATTAAATTAAATAGGTGACCTTAGGTAATTACAAAATTACCCTTAAGTCGTTAGGACCATAACCAATCCTTTGAACCATCCTAGGTTAGATACTAGGTTGTCTTTTTCTTGTTTTAACTGAAATATAGAAATTGTTTGGTGATTTCGGTTTTGCCCCTTTAAATTAATTAATTAAGTTGCTAAATTAATTAATTAAGTAGTCTAGGGTAATTACTAAAGTATCCCTAAGTTATTAGGACCTTAACTAACTTTTTGGACCTTCCTAGGTTAGGTACTAGGTTGTCCCTTTATTGTCTTAAACGAAATCTGTAAATTTCCTTTGTAGTTTCGGTTTTAGGCCTTTTAAATTAATTAATTAAGTTCCTACGTCAATTAATTAGGTAACCTAGGTGAATTAATAAAGTATCACTATGTTTTTAGGACTGTAACTAACCTTTTGGATCATCATAGATTATCTACTAGGTTGTCTCTTTAACTAGTACTAGGTTAGTGTCAACCCAGTTTGGTCCTAGGTTGTTGGGTGCACTAATGGGTCCATTTCGGTTTGTACTAGGTTATTTAGCTAGTTGATACTGTTATTTAGGACCTAGAGTTTTTTAGGAAGTTAGTTCCCACACGGAGTGGTCCCTTGTGCATGTTTTCCCCCCTAACTACCCTAACTGAATTCGGTTAGGGTGGTTCCCTCCTTTGGCCGCTTCTTCACATGTCTAGCACATGTGCTTCCACATGTGTTTGTTGTACTTTCCTAACTAACTATTATTTATGGTTCCTTTGGAAATGTTTACTTATTGTCCCAAGGACCTTTACTATGTCCTTGGGCACTGCTCATTCTACATGATCATTTTAAATGGTTTTGTACTTAGGGTACTAGGCTTGGCACTTGGATGCCTAGTACATAATGTGTTTGTAACTGATGAATTTCTGAATTTTAGCTTAGGGTCTTTGTTGCATGTACATTTTCTAAACAATCTCATTAATATTTAGATATATGGCTAACACCCTTTAAGTCAATATTTTCTAATATACCCAATATTTTACTTATTGGGTATTATATAGATATTGGCTATTACCCTTAGTCAATTTTCTATATTATGCCCAATATTTCTCAATATTGGGCATATGAATGTCAATCTATCCCTAATACGCATTCTTAATGACCTATTGGGCTCCTCACTAGATATAAAATTTTCCGAAATGTTACATTATCCCCCCCTTAGGAACATTCGTCCCCGAATGACACTACACATCACCTAAACAAAGATGGGGACTTTTGAAAGTTACTTTGTCATACTTAAATATTTCTCTTTTGTGAATATCCAATTCACACTTATTTGGATGATGCATATCATTCAAGATTATTTGAAGCTTTATATTTGAAATTGGGGAATTTACTTCTCAATCACACTTAACTTAATGCACATCACAAATTATGCAACACAGGAAACATGTCTATAGTACACAAAAACAGCACATGAAATTCAAACATAACTTTATTTTGACTCACGTAGTGCTATTATAAGACATACGATTAGTGACCTATCACACCAAATCAACTTAAGCACCTACACTTAGAGTTTATTAAACATAAACTAGACTTAGGAAGAGTATATCTAACCTATTAGATAACATCTTGTTGGACTTAATATTTGAACCTAATGACGCCCAACTTCATTTCAAAGGGAATTTCCACTATCCCATCTACTTCTCTGCATACCCCTTCGGCCTTAACACCGTCTCCTATGGGATTACTAACTAGAGACGGTTCATGTTAGATATCAGGAAGCAAGTAAAATTAATTATCCACCAAAGGAGTAACCATAGATAAGGTAGATCCTGGATCTAATAATGCATAAACAGGAAAGGAGAAGACAAGAAAGTTACCATTATCCACATCCGCGTACTTCCCTTGTTCCTCTCTTCGTTTCAACGCCTAGAATCACTTTCTCTTGGAGGGTTCGGCTACAACATAAGGATTTGCCTTCTCATTTTAACCCAACTCATTTGGAAACCGAAACATTACTACCCTATTTCTATAGTCTATTATAGCATAACACTTATGAAGCAAATCTATGTCTAAGCCATATTCTTGATTTTGTATGCAGCCAACCTATCCTTCTCTTCCTCATCAATACTCATAGCAGGCTTTTAGACATTACTATGCATTCACCTCCATGCGAACATTCACACTCACCACACGTCTTTCGTCCACGTTGGGCATTTCCATCATGGCCCCTTTTTGGGAAGGCCAGATCTTGAGCCTGGCGCCTTAGACCACTTGGCAATCCTAATTCTTGTGTGTATTCTTCAACGCGTTCACACAAGAAGGAAGTTAGATACTTATAAAGACACAAAGTGTCACAGCTTTAGATAGTATGATAAAGAGTAGAAGAAGGGAGAATTTTCTATCACCGTGTAGTCTCTAAGTCATGATTGTGGCGTGCTTCATAACCATAAGTTAGAAACTACTTAACGTGGTTGTGTTGAGCTTTAGATCCTAGGTAATTTAACCTCATGCTCTGATACCAAGTTTGTCACGACCCAGATACTAGAATTCAAATCGCAACCGGCGTCATTGACCTCTCAAAGGTCGCAGACAAGCCTCATCTTGCATTCATCACATTCATATGGTTAATTTTAGTGGAAAATTTCAAACTTTTAAATGCATGAAGTATACATAGACTTTATATAATTATTTTATGAATTCATCATATAATAAGCTCAACATAAATATAACAACCAGCTATCATAAGAATCAATTCGAAACAGAATAAGAATATATCATAAATACGTTTGCCAAACATGACCTTATTACAAAATCTTCAAAACGAATGTACAAAAGAAACGCAAGGGACAACATCCACTAGATTTGTCTAAAACTAAGGCTAGACTAAAACTGTAGCATCCTCGAAATCAAGAGGACTTACCAAATGGTCTGGAGAAACGCTGATGTCCAAACCGTTGCAAGAGTCGTTAATATGTCCCTTAACCTGCATCTATAAATTAGTAAATAGTAAGGGTTAGTACACCACTTGTAGTAAGTATGGGTGTATGAACACATACACATAAGCCTATGCATGATCAAAGAAAGATATTCCTAAACAACATGCTATTTCTGAAAAGCCTAGCCACTAGACTTTCCAAAATCGTTAGTTGTGAATTGTGGTATGAATATGATGTGTTTTGATGCATTCAAAGCACACAACTCATTTTATATATGATTAAAAGACATTATTATCACCAACATAATTTTAGAACAACTCGGGCAAAGATTTAAGATTTTTGATCCTCTTAGGCCGAGAGCTCCTCTTTGTACACTTAGATTATTTTCTAGTCTTTTTCTTCTTTTTGTTGTGTAATTCAATAATTCTTTTGGTCCTATGTTTTACTTACAAGTGCAATGATTTATTTTAGTCCCATACCCACAATGAATCGATGTAAGTAATCCAAGGACTAAGGAATGATTTCCCTACCTTATAGTGAGTCATTCTTTACACTATATATTCATTACCTTTCATAATCAATTCTGTATTGATAATGCCATTGATTTCATTAATTTCATGTTATATATGTTATAAATTTCATATACATGAGACTTTGGAATCGTTGATGTAGCATAAGACATCTCAAGTGAGGGCCCAACATATGGAACCTCAACCCGTGGGCCTTCTTTAGAAAACATAGAGTCTGCTTCATTCGTTCATTCGTACTTCACATTATTCATTCATTCATTCATAGGCTGATGTAAAGACCAGCTAACCTAGGATGAAGTTCAAGACTCTCATCGGGATCATGAAGTGAAATGACCAAGAATGACCTAATGTCATTACTTGAATCTAATTTCACCTCCTGATTGTTTTGCACAAACACCTTCAGTATTGTTTATGTCAGTATCTTTCATACTATGAGAAACTCCAACCTTAACCAACATAGATTATGTGAGAATCATGAAATCTGGTGTCTTCCCCACACCAAAAAGAGGTGGAGTCACTGGCCAAGGTGAAACCAAAACATGCTAGCGTATATAGGGAATTGTACCCTGATAGAACCCTATGGTTTCAGCATAGGTTCAAAGACTAGGAGATATAAGGAGACCCATACACGCCTAAACGGACAGTCTCATCTTATAAGATTTATACAATCCTCTTCCTTTCCGAAAGAAAGAATCGTGATTCATAGCTAGCCAATTGACGCTCAGTATAAAGTTCCATTACATTCATCTCACACATCATAGAAGGTGGCATCTAGCATGAGGGCATCATTGCTCATTAGATTATTTCTTTTCTCATCATTAGTATTAAGTGTGAATTGTCCTTACACTTACATATAGAGTATGATTGAGACTTGTATCTTAATATTTAACACTATCTTAGGTGAGTACTTGTAGTGACATTTAATTAGGCTTGGTTAAGACTTGTCTCACCATTCATCTTAGCCTCTTATTATGTTGTCACCATTTTTATTAGCATCATAGATTAACTTAATTACTCACCTTATTACGTGAATGTTCATTTTATATTTATCATTTAATGTTGACTCAAGCATTATGGAGGCTTGAATCTAGATTGAGATATACTTACTCTATTGATGACTGGTCATCCTTACTTTACATTGATGAAATGTAAATTTTCCTTACATATCATCCTTTGGTGTTAATGAGACTTGATCACACATTCTAACACTTTCATACGTGAAGTTTTCTTTTAACATAGTAGCTTAGGTGTAAGTGATACTTTTCTCAATTCCTTTAACACCCCATTACGGTCACTTACTTACTTTAGACCCCTTTAGTTATGTTATAACTGAGATTACTTACTTATTTTAGTGTAGTAGATTCATATCGTCGTTTATGGACGATGAGCACTTCATTCAATGAGTTTCATGAGTTCATATTTAATTCTTTTAGAGCATGTTGAGAGTTGTCCCAATTATTGGCATGCCTTTGATTATGGGTTCATTGAATTAGCTTAGAGGTGCTTATATTATCATTTGATACTCTAACTACACAAGATTGACATATGATTAGTATTGGCTTGAACCTTTGAATATTAAACTATATAACCATTTTTTTTGGCATGTGCCAATTTTACGTATGTTCATATTGAAATTTTAAATGTATGAACCATTAGTCAATATTATAATTATTTAACATAATATTATAGCCATATACATGCATCACTTTTAGACAATGTATCGTTAACCATTTTATTGGAATATGATTAGTATTGACATAAACAATTGGGCATAGATTTCATAACCATATTTGTTGGCATAAGCCAATTTTCATGTTCAACATCCTTAAGTTTTTATACAGTAAGCATAAGCCAAACTTTTAGTTATTTAACATACTATTATAGCCAATTTCCTACAACTTTTTTGACAATGTAGTGTTAGCCAATTTATTGGAATACGATTAGTATTGGAATAAGCAATTGACTATAGATTTCATAACTGTTTTGTTGGCATAAACAAAAGTTTCATTCAATCATGCTCCATTTGGGATACATTATTCATTAGCCAAAGTTTTACTTATTTAGAGATAACATTATTGTCAATTCCCATTTAAATTTTCAACAATGTTTTTGTTAGCCATTTTATTGACATAAGACAAACATTCACTCAAATTATTATTTCATGGAGATCTTTTTAGCTAACCTTATAACATAACTTTAGGTATAAAATGTTTTTAAAAATCTTGGACAACATCATATTAGAATTTGATGAATATATCATCTTTATAACGTCATATTAATAGAAAGTATGCACAACAGACCGTAACATCTTCGTACATAACATTTTCGGACATATCTTTAACATAGTATCATTCTTTTAATTCATATAATAACACTTAGCATCAAACGAGTCCAATTAATAGGTTCGTTCAATCATTATTTAATAAAAAACCATACACATTAAGATCAGCCAGCACCACATACCAACAACATGATTTCTAACCTATTTAACATTGAAATCATAACAAGGATACTAGAGAAAGGAGTTCGACAAGAACGACGAAAACAACGCTAGTTTTCAAGATCTTTGAATCATTCTGAAGAAAGTTCTCTTGGATAAAGAAGTACAATAGAGAAATCAATACCTTAAGTATTACTTAATATACGAAGACCACCTTGAACGAAACCTTGAGGAAACCGTGAAATTGCCGTAGAGAAATCGTTAAATTTTTTGCTTTTTTTTTCGTTCGTTGCTTACTGTTTTTGCGTTGCCTTTACTATGAGAACGTGATTTTTAAGAACTGATATTCAATTATACCACTTAAGTTTAATAAGTTAATTTAATAAACTAATTAACCAATTACCAAAACACCCCTCCTAAGTTGACTAAAGATAGGAGAACATAATACTTAGTCCAATATGGAAATTGGTGTTGACTATGGTTTAGGTAAATATTTTCACTTTATATTAATCAATTAAATACTGAATTTAATTAATTTAGGTACATAGGGTAAGTACTAAAGTACCCCTAAGTCGTTGGAACTATATTCAACCCTTTAGGACCATCCTAGGTTAAGTACTAGGATGTTTCTTGAATTATACTAGGTTAGTGTAAGGATTTCGTTTTGATCATTTAAACCAATTAATTAAATTGTTAATTTAATTAAATAGGTGGCCTAAGGTAATTAAAAAAGTAAACTTAAGTTTTTAGGACCATTACCAATCCTTTAAACCATCCTAGGTTAGGTGCTAGGTTGTCTTTTTCTAGTTTTAACTGAAATCTGGAAATTGTTTTGTGATTTCGGTTTTGAACCTTTAAATTAATTAATTAAGTTGATAAATTAATTAATCAAGTATCCTAGGGTAATTAATAAACTATACCTAGGTTTTTAGTAACTTAACTAACTCTTTGGACCATCCTAGGATAGGTACTAGGTTGTCCCTTTATTTCTTAACCGAAATCTGCAAAGTTTCTTTGTAGTTTCGGTTTTAGCCCTTTTAAATTGATTAACTAAGTTGCTAAATTAATTAATTAGGTAACACAGGTAAATAACTAAATTACTCCTAAGTTTTTAGGACCATAATAGCCTTTTGGACCATCCTAGGTTAGCTACTAGGTTATCTCTTTAACTAGTACTAGGTTGTGTAAACCCGAGACCTAGGTTGTCGGGTGCACTAATGGGTCCATTTCGGTTAGTCCTAGGTTATTTAGCTAGTGACGACAGTTAGTTAGGACCTAGAGTTGGTTAGGAAGTTATTCCCAACATGGAGTGGTCCCTTGTAAAGGTTTTCCCCCCTAATTGAATTCGGTTAGGGTGGTCCCCTCCTTTGACCGCTTCTTCACATGTCTAGCACATGTGCTTGCACATGTGTTGGTTGTAATTTCCTAACTAACTATTATTTATGGTTCCTTTAGGAATGTTTAATTATTGTCTCAAGGACCCTTACTATGTCCTTGGGCACTGCTCACTCTACATGATCATTTTAAATGGTTATGTACTTAGGGTACTAGGCTTGACACTTGGATGCCTAGTACCTAATGTGTACAACTGATGAAATTCTGAATTTTAGCTTAGAGTATTCATTGCAGGTACATTTACTAAACAAGCTTATTAATACATAGATATATGGCTAGCACACTTTAAGCCAATATTTTCTAATATACCCAATATTTTGCTTATTGGGTTATCATATAGAAATTGGGTATTACCCCTTAGCCAATTTTCTATACTATGCCCAATATTTCTCAATATTGGGCATTGTAATGTCTATCTATCCCCAATACGCATTCTTAAAGACCTATTGGGATCTTCATTAGATATTAAATTTTCTGAAATGTTACAGCAACCATCCATTTAAAAGGGGACATTTTACTTTGAAATCATGCATCATGTCTTTTTTGTGAAAACTTCATTGAACTTGATACCTTAAGCATCATACAATTTACATACTTCATTTAGGCATATAAAAGAGTCATAATATCACATAAGGTCATCCATTGAATTTAAGACATATTTAGGACCACTTTTCAGTGAGTACCCCTCATTTTATAGTAAGTATATTTCCCTTTACAACAACTCCTTTTCTTTCTTAATTCTTTAACCTCTCAAGTAAAATTTTAGTGATACATTGGTGCAATGTATAGATAATGTCCCATTACACTATCCATACTCAATAATCACCTTAAGGCCAAACAAAATCATGCATACAACCTTCATTAACCCAAAACATGTAATCATGGAACCATCGAATATAACAAGACATGTAACTCAAATTTGGCTCAACATACTTTAAGGACCACATAGAAGAACTCCTTA
The DNA here is from genome assembly GCA_027704765.1 of Solanum habrochaites. NCBI lineage: Eukaryota > Viridiplantae > Streptophyta > Magnoliopsida > Solanales > Solanaceae > Solanum > Solanum habrochaites. Next base: position 16,405,950 of record JAKWJA010002492.1, on the reverse strand, counting down.
CAAGACCACATACAAGTCAAGACTTCTAATCATCATCATAGTAAGACACTAGTCATCATTATCATAATTGGACTTCACTTAACAAAGACATCATAGAACTCTACTCAGAATCCCATTCTAAGCCTACTTGTACAATGTACATGTGAAATCCATAACCTCACACATACTAAGTAAACCTACAAGGAGACTAAAAGCCTTAACATTCACTTCATACATCAAAATTACAAGCATAGAAAACCTGATTCATGCCAATCAAGACCTTCATCATATAGTCATTAAGACCAATATTATGTATATAGGATAAGACTACATTTTATAGACTCATACCATGCGTTTCATCACAACATTTATACAACACTAAAATGTCATGCACAAATACATAATAATAATCATATACATTAGAACACCTTTCTAGAACTCCCTTCAAGAGCTACTTGTGCAATGCATAGGTAAAGTCTCATACCCTTACCTACCCTTAGCAACTTCCCTTAGGTTATCCTAGTTAGGGTCCATACTTTACTATCATTTTCCATTTTACCTTAGGGAAACTATATCCTTAACCGACACTAAGACCATGGGTGCTAACATGGAATTTGGTGTAGTAGAGCCTTAAACAAAGCGAAGGTGCTCTATCTTGCCAAAGTCGAACATTAACACATGCTAGCATATTAGGTGATATCATTTTCTAGATCCTATAGGGAATGCATAGTTTATGAAACTTGGAGGCATATATGGAAATATCACTCTATGCCCTTTAGACTTATGAGGCTAACCACCTCGTGAGGACCATAGTGAACCTACTTCCTACATTGGGAAGGAACACCTCTTATCTTCAAGTTCACTCAGTGCTAAGCTAAGTTATCTTTATTAAAAAGCCTTTATAATCATTACTTTATAAAAGTAGGATTTAGGAGATTTACTCTGAATATGCTTAGCTCATTGGTCATAGATGGGAGTTAATAAACCTAAATAATGTGATAAACCCTTTCACATGGACATAGCATATTCAAGCACCATCTAGTTTAGGGTATGCTTGAGAACACCATTATAGAGCCCCTCTATTGACTAGATCATCATACATGTGTTGTGTGTATACATATATGTTAGAAAATCTTTCACATAACCACCCTTAGGCCACATATGTTCATACTTTACTTCATTCATTCACAAGTATACAAGTGTAACTATATGAGCAATTCTTTCATATAAAAACATTTAGATACTAGGCATAATAATACTTCATCATACTATATACTTGACATCATAGCATATAAGATATGTTCATAACATACTCATGTATTCAGATTCATCCCAAAACCTAGGAACTATCCTATCAAGGTACACATGTGCAATGCATTGACAAGGTCCCATACCCTTATTCATACTAGTACACCTATCAGTCATCCTAGTTAAGGGATACATAACATACTTGATAGACATATACTTTAAATGCATAGTAGTAAACACAAGTGCATATAAGAATACCCTTTCATTAGACACCATGAATCTATACTACTTGTAAGCATGCATGACGAGTGAGTGTGTATGAGCATTAGTCAACATGATCACATATCGAGGGAAATCCACCTCTTAGATAAAGTCTTCGATCGCCTGAAGATGGCACAGAAAGACAAAAAGAGCAAAATCGATATAAGATAAGACAAATCTTTTTGTGTGAGGCCGCTGTTCCCCACCTTTCTTACCTTGTTTTTTGGGCTTCAAATTCTGTGACTCATAAGCCCTCCGTATCTAAAGATAGATGGCTAAAGGGCGGGTTCCGCAGTTAACTAAGAAGGCGATTGATTGGCTTGGAATAGTAATAAAGGCTTCCTGGCGTTGTAGGCACTAGAATGGAAGTATTCCTTTATTTTGTCAAAAGCTTTCTGTTCATCCCATTTTCCTGCGAAATTTTGATTTCGAAATTTGTGTATCGGCTCGCAAGTGGTTATACAAGAGAAAGTCAAAGTCTGATGGGACTATTGATCGCTACAAGGCTCGCGTGGTAGCCAAAGGCTACAACCAGCAATAGGGTATAGACTATGATGAGACATTCAGTCCATGACTAGCAACATCACATTAAGGCATCCACTCTCTTAGACCACAACTCACATAGAAGTATAGACCACGCACGACATACTAGCATAGGAGACAACAACTTCACATTGTACTCAAGACTCCTAGCCTTAGCTATTCACACATTCACATAGGGGTACGTAGGTAGGGGTCATTAATCATGATTACATTAATAATGGAAGAACCTAAACATAGTCATCCACATGCTCATAACATTAGCAACACAGCCTAGATCATAACTAGATGGAAGACTAAGCATGCATTTCACATAGTTTGATCATCATAACCACAAACTCATACTACATCAGTTTGCCTTTAAGGACATGATCAACACACACACACACACACACACCCCACACGCACGCGCGCGCACGCACACACACACACACACAAACATATATATATATATATATATATATATATATATATATAGATATACATATATATATATATATATATATATATATATATATATATATATATATATATATATATCTATATATATATATATATATTTGCGACCATAAGTAGATCATACCACTCAATGCCATATAAGGCCAAGGCTACTAGCAATTCTATAAGGAAGTAGAGAAATAGAGCAATCTTACCACATCTCCTTTGCCTTGATCATCAATGATAAATGCTTATAATTCATCAATAATACCAATATAAGGCAGTATATAAAGATAACATAATCTAAATGAAATCCTACTTTCATTGCCATAGAATTGAGATCAGATTGAAATCACTACATAACAAGCTATTGAAAGTAGAAGAACATAGGTCAATCTTACAAACTCTTCACACCTTGATCCATATTGATCAATCACAAATAATTAACCATCAATATACATAATAGGGTGTATATATAAGCAATTCAACTTGCTAGAATCATAGTTCAATCAACATAAAGAATATCACAATGCCCACAATATAGGCTAATTTGGGAGTTGAAGGGAACAAAGGTTCATCATGAAATTGTATTAAAAATCACTTTAAATTCACTACATTATCATTAATTCATCATAAACATGCTTTTAAAAATGTTTTGAGAAAGAAACCATGACTATATTTAAGAACACACAATTTTATTATAGATTTCTTAGCGAAAAGCTTTGAAGGAACTATTTAGATGGAAGATTATCTTGTAACATCCATGGAGCACCCCCTAGACATAACCGGCGTCATTGTCCTTGAAGAGGACTAAGACTAGGCTCTTAACATTCATCATCACATTTCATAGGTTGAATTAGAGGAAAATTTATAACGTTTTAACTACTTCTACATTAAGGTTTACTTAGACCTCTCGCTTAACATAATATATATTTAGCGAGTACTCATAGACTCCACGTATAGGATGCAATACATAGGCTTCTACTTTTATTTCACATACATAATATAATAACATAGATTCATAAGAAGTCTAGAATACGCCTCATATTAAACCATCTAAGTCTAATACAACATCTTCGGTTCAACCCATACCTCATTACAATAGTGGCCTCATATAAGCATATACAAAGTCAACAAAGAAATATAATGAACTAAACTGTCATTTAGACTAAACAATATTCAATATGAAGATAGTGGCATCACCCTCATGAAGTGAGGACCTACCGAACTTGAAGAATAGGATTCCAAGACTTCTTCAATGACCCTATAAAAAATCAATGGCCGAAACCTACATTTATATTAAACATAAAAGATGGGTTAGTACACACTTGTACTAAGTATGAGTGTATGCACATAAAACATTTGAAATCATGCTAAAGAGGACATTTGTTCAAAACCATGCTAAAGTACTTTGAAAAGCCTTATGCACAATCATGAACACACATCGACCAATAATTACATAATACATAAGTCAAACCCATAGACAACACCAGACCAACCTCAATAAGTAATAGTCAAGTCAACACGTATAAAATCCATAACTTCATCACATAAGCAATACCCTTACTCATAACCCCTTTAGCCTACAAGTGCAATGGCCAAGCAAAGCCCCATAACCTTACTCAATCAAGTAAACCAAACAAAGGATCATAAGTAATGCCTAACTCTACATAACATATCATCATTAGTAGTCATCATCATATTTCACAATATAGACCAATAGCATGTTCATAATTGAAACTAATATCATTTAGGATTATGAATATGTAAAGTCAACATATACATAATAGTCACTTTATAAGATCATAAGAACATAAGACCAACCTTCTAAGACTTCTCTCAAAGCCAACTAGTGCAGTGCCTAGGTAGAGTACTAACCCCCACCTAGACTAAGTCTACCCTTTAAGTCAACCTAGTTAGTGTTGACTTCATTACTTAATTTTTCTTTTGGGAAAATCTTGCCTTAACACACATAGACCACATGAGCTAATGTGGAATCCGGTATCATCAAAACCTACACCGAAAAAAGGCGGACTACTTGTCAAGGTAGTACCAAAACATGAACATAACATTTATGTGGATCTACTAGCTAGTATTCCTATGGGGACAACATAGTTCAAAAACAAGAAGATGTAGTTGGGACCCTCTTAGTGCTGCATGCATTACAATTTCCAATCTTATTAGTACAATAGTGAACCTACCTTCCCTAGGTGGTAAGGGACACTCCTCACTACTAGTTCACTCGGTGCTAAGCTAGAGTCCCTTTTGAAATGTGTTTCCTTAATAATCATAACTTAGTTTAGGTTATAGGAGAATAGATACTTGTATAGACATAGTCATTAGCTCAATAGGAATTGCATGAGAACACATTTCATTACAACCCTCATATGTGAGATTAGAACATTAACATCACCATATCATAGTAAGACACATATATATTTCATGACCAACCTTATAGTATTACATCCTAAGCATAATATCACAATCATATAATCAAGACATTTCAATTCAAAATCATACCAACTCTTACTTAGGACCTTCACAAGACATACTTCAATTGAACTACATCATCAACCACAACAATCATAATTGAAGAAAGGTTAGGATCATGGAGACTTACCGAATCTCCTTCAAAATCCATCATCATGGTCTTACCATCAACCAACAAATTATATCCAATAATAAGTGTAGTAACATCAATCAATAGTAATTAATAGAATAACTAGGTCTATTGCATCATCACAATCCTAATAAACCTCAATTCATAGCCTAGGTTTAGGGGAGAAGGTGTCAACATGAATTCTTTAAGACTTAGACCCAATCTCACAAATACATTACCCTAATTAATCCATAAATGCATTAGAATATATAAAACCAATCTAAAAATCAATACATTCTTCAATTTCCATCAATTCATAACAAAGATCTAAGATTTGTGGAATTTGGGGAAAGGGACATAATCTACATGGAATTGCATCAATTAACATCAATTAACCAAAAATTTACACTTAATTAGTCATAGTCATACACAATTTATCATCAATTTGAAGTTTAGAAGAAAACCCATTAGAATTGAGAAACCCCATGGAATTAGGTAATTTAGAAATCAAACTTTGAAAGGACCTCTTGGTGAAAGGAATCCCAAGATTGAAGAAATCATACCTTAATGAAGCTTAATCCACAAAATTGAAGTGAAACCTAGAGAAATTGACCTTCTTTCTCAAGCTTTCTTCCTTCTTCAATGGAGGAATTGGGGATAGAGAAAGTAGAGAGAGGTGATAGATTTTGGGTTTTGTCTGGGAATCAGGTTTAGGTGAGTGAAAATGACTTTAAAATGACCCTTAGGCTATATATAATTAACCCCTAGATTACCCAAAACACCCCTTGCTTAAATTGGTCTTTTTGTGAAGTCAAAAGACCAAAAATACAATTTTGCCAAATCTGGAAAGTGGCACCGAGTCGCGAGGCTAATTCCCATTTATATTTTTGACAAAGTGATCTGAGGCAGTAGGGTTCGTGTGGGCTGCGCCTCGTGCAGCAGGGTGCCCACCCATGTTGGAGGTCCTCCTGAAGGAACCTTCGGGTGGTCCTTCGGGCGTCGTTATAGGACGCTTACACCCTCTAGGCCACACTCTACCTAACCAAAGTATTTTTGCAAGTTTTAGACTTTATTTGAACCTCAAAATCCTTCATCTAACATACCAATGTCAACTAGTTCAATTTAGCTAGTTTCCAGACATGATGGAAATTCTTTGACTTCTTGTCTCTAAAACTTCTTGGGTGACTTATAAATAATATTTTAGGTCTTAAAAAGTATCTAAACCCCTAGACACTTGTGTTAGGGTCTATATTAATTCTTAACTTTTTGGAGTGTTACATATCTAAAGATGAGGGAACACCATACCTTATTGTAGAATAAAACCATGAAAACTTGATGAAAAAAAATGTCAATCAAATTTTCAAGTTTTTCTTGAGCTTCATCTCCAATGGAGGTTTCTAGAGAGGTTTGATTTTGGAGAGGTAAGTCTAATTTTGAATAATGAATTGGGTGTGGGGGTTTAATGTTATAAACCAACTTAATATACCAAAATATAACTGAATAAACCGCAAAAGGTCAGGTTTGTACGTGGGGTGAATTTCCCATTCACCCGTTAATAAAATAGTACATGTGGAAGTTGACACAGGCTGCATTGATGCCCATCATCGACGGCCTGTAGACCTATCGATGGTCTGTATTGGCAACCGTCGTTTGGGTTTGAGGCTTGTCAATTGAAGGCTTCAGATCCTAGACTAAGTATGGGACGAGGCCCCAACCCTCTCCACCCATCTACGGGGCGTAGGTGAAGCTACGAGGCATTGTTCACTGCTGTTTTTGGACACTGCCAAGGCAATATTTGAGGTCCTTTTTGAGGGACTTTTGCGGTGCCCTTAGGGAGTCATACTCGGGCGTTTCCAACGTAAATATACTCATTAACATGCTATGGAAATTCCATATAAGTTTCAACAAAAACGAACACGTAAAACATGTCTAGACACTCAAAGACACACATGAATGTCTCAATGCTAATTGTTAAACGTCCCCGAACGTTTTTTGAAGTTTGGCCTTCAAATGAATTCAAATAATGCATGAATATTGTAAAAAGCTTATTTAACATATTTAAAACCTTTTTCGACACATATGCGACTTTAATCACCTTGATTCATTATTGAGGGTCTTAAAAAATCCCCCACTTGGGAATATTCGTCATCGTATGACACTTGGAACATTTTTAAACACCTTAAGAACTTCAATGAATCGTAGAGCAGCTCACAATATTCATAACATCATCACATAGAATTCAATGCACTAAACATACAAGGAACACAAACTTCAAACAATTTAGCACTCAATGCAACATAAGCAAGCAAAACCTTTATTCATTCACTTTCTAAATGCATCTAACACATAGGCTCTTGACATATTCATAAGAGAAATATCCTACTCCTAATCATAACATGGTCTTTACAATTCATTTCACTACGATCTCATTATGCAATAACCTTTAAGTCATACATAGGCAAGTTCCACATCACTCAAGAAGCAAGTAAGCACTCATAGTTCAATGCACATGAACTTCAGTTAAGTAATTCAACTAGGATCTTTATTAATTAGACCTAGTTCCATAAAGGTCATACTCAAGCATACCATGCCTAGTTATGTTTAAGGAGGAATGTCCTTCTCCTCAACACACTTTCATGTCTCATGAGTTATTACCCAAACAATGCACAAAGGTCAATTCATTTTAAATGATGAATTCTCAACTTTTTTCCAAAGCATGTTTATATTTCCTTCCGAAAGTCAAACTGGTATTCACACCCTACACATTACAATAATAGGAAGTCAATATCAGAAAAATTCCATTTATAGCATGGCATTAGCCTTCATAAGCAAGTATCATTTGGGGAAAATCCTACAATTTATAGGGACACTCAAGTACACTAACTAGACATGCCTTCACTTTTCAAAAGTGATCCCACAATCATTCTTCTTAAGTATAAAAGTCATACAGTTTTTAGAGACTCATCATTTTTCATTTAAAGGAGACTCAAAATTTTCTATTATAAGGGTAACACCACGTAATAAGAGTGACATCAAACACGGTACCTACAATATCTCATGATTTCTAATACACAACTAACCAAAACGAACACGTAAAACATGTCTAGAGACTCCAAGACACACATGAACGTCTCAATGATAATTGTGAAACGTCACCGATCGTTCTTGGACGTTTGACCTTCAAATGAATTCAAATCATGCATGAATACTGTAAAACACTTATTTAACATATTTAAAACCTTTTTCGACACATATGAGACTCTAATCACCTTAATTCATTATTGAGGGCCTTAAAAAATCCCCCACTTGGGAACATTCGTCCTCGTATGACACTTGGAACATTTTAAAGCACCATAAGAACTTTAATGAATCGTAGAGCAGCTCACAATATTCATAACATCATCACATAGAAGTCAATGCACTAAACATACAAGGAACACAAACTTCAAACAATTTAGCACTCAATGCAACATAAGCAAGCAAAACCTTTAGTCACTCACTTTCTAAATGCATCTAACACATAGTCTCTTGACATATTTATAAGAGAAATATCCTTCTCATAATCATAACATGGTCTTTACAATTCATTTCACTATGATCTCATTATGAAATAACCTTTAATTTATACATAGGAAAGTTCCACATCACTCAAGAAGAAAGTAATCACTCATAGTTCAATGCACATGAACTTGAGTTATGTAATTCAACAAGGATCTTTATTAATTAGACCTAGTGCCATAAAGGTCATACTCAACCATACCATGCCTAGTTATGTTTAAGGAGGAATGTCCTTCTCCTCAACATACTTTCATGTCTCATGAGTTCATACCCAAGCAATGCACAAAGGTCGATTCATTTTAAATGAGGAATTCTCAAATTTTTTACAATGCATGTTTATATTCCTTCCTAAAGTCAAGCTGGTAGTTCAAACCCTACACATTACAATAATAGGAAGTCAATATCAGAAAATTTCCATTTATAGCATGGCATTAGCCTTCATAAGCAAGCATCATTTGGGGAAAATCTTACAATTTATAGGAACACTCAAGGACACTAACTAGACATGCCTTCACTTTTCAAAAGTGAGCCCACAATCATTCTTCTTAAGTATAAAAGTCACACATTTTTTAGAGACTTATCATTTATCATTTAAAGGAGACTCAAAATTTTCTAATATAAGGGTAACACCACATATTAAGAGTGACATCAACACGGTAATATCTCATGAATTCTAATGCACAACTAACATATCAAGATGCACAATCAACATGAGAAAACATGAATATGATAAAAAATCCTTTTTCATTCATATTTAGAATCTTCAAAAAATGCTTAACATAGTGTGAAATTAGACATAAGAAAAAAAATGAGAAACAAAATGAGAACATGCAACTTATACTTTTATGTAAGACTCCTGTCATAAACAAGCTTGTAGGAACTCTTTACTTTCAAGTTCAAGTAATTATAGAAGGAGAAGATAGACATATCTATAACCTTACTACTCAAATCATTATCCCCGACTCAGGGTAAACTCATTTAAGAGCATCTTAACTCCACCTTAGGAGAACTTTAGCCCACCAACTTCAATAACTAAGCACATCACCCTACTCTTGGATTTAAGCTTAAGGACACCGTCCATCGATATTACTTAAAAGTGATTTCCTACATAAGGAAGTTCAAAGGAACTCAACATAGGAACATCAAGGGCATTCAAATTATTACCATGTAGGCACATTATCTCCTACTTAGCGTAATCACATCATGCCCTTAAACACCAAAGATCAACACAAGTCAAAACCAACCTATATACTCTTCACACAAGACGTTTAAACATCATTGAGAGTTTTTACTCCTAATCTCTCATTAAGGAGTCTACTAACTCGAAAATCAAGGATAATACCTCAAACATCATCCTTCCTCTAAGTTCAACACCTAAAGGGAATTTGTAACATTCAAGTTTGGTCATATTACCCAACCACATAAGGTCTCAACTATATAATAATACTAATGGTTATGAAAACCTTAGGGAAAACATTAGAGGGGACTTAGCCATAAGGATTTTTTCTTTTCTTTCAACACTAAGGTAAACTTCTAGGTCATTCCAATCTGCATCATCACCCTACAAGGTAAGTATACTACCTTCAACTTTGGTTACAATTCTATACAAATGACTCCAATACATACAAGGCAACTATGAGGCATCACACATATAAGGAAACATATGAACCATTTACCCATATGCAAAGAGTAACAATGAACACTTAAACATATATAAAGGTAACATGCATTTCTATCCATTTACCACAGGCATTCAATCCTATACCATATCATTAGACTATCATCATGCAAAATCATGTAGTAACAGACCAATCATAAAAGGAAACTCATTTTAACCATAACAATTTTTAACAATTTATAGCCATACCATAACGTAAATCTTCACATAAAAGATCTTTTCTCATAAATCACATATATATATATTCATAAATGGTATCACATCATCAAAACATGCCAAGATTCACCTTCACATATACTCATCAAACCATAAAACCAAGATAAGCATCAAAACTCACCTTTTATCCCTCAAGAATAAAATACCATCTCATTCAAGTAATAACATCTAAAAGACCCCTGGACAATAAAACGTAAGAGAGAGATCTTATAGAGTCAAGTTCTATGGCATGACATGGGAATAGTGAAGAAGGGAAACTCCATGGTACTATAGCCTCTCGCTCATAGATGTGTCGCGACCACCACCGACGAATGAGACTCTACTAGACATGGCAATATGAGACTTTAGACCCTAAAAACTACTTTTATAAATCTCATGCTCTGATACCACCTTTGTCACGATCGGAGAGTACCCCCTAGAAGTAACATGACATACTTGACCTCTCGAAGATTTTATACGAGCCCATAGTTATCATTCATTGCATTGTCATAAGTAAATTTAGCGGAAAATTAAAAACTTTCATAGCACATCATATGCTAGAACATCACTTCCATCATATAGAAATTATCAAAGTACGTAGTTAAAGACTATTCTATTTTTTCCATCTTAGACTCAACATAATTATAGTACATTAAGGACTCGAATTTATACATAAAACATAGCTAAACAATTACAAAACTTTGAATATGAACTTGACATAGGACATCCTTGAACTTAAGGATTCCTTTGTTTGAGCTTGGGAATCACATATCTAACTGTTCCCGAAACATTATTTTAGCATCCATAACCTACACTTTGTGTAAAAAGGTAAATAAGAATGGCATTAGTACAACAATGCACTAAGTATGACAACCATGTAAAATCATACATTTAAAAGGGGACATTTTACTTTGAAACCATGCATCATGCATTTTTGTGAAAACTTCATAAAACTTGATACGTTAAGCATCATACAATTTACATACTCCATTTAGGCATATACAACAATCATAATATTAGATAAGGTCATACATTGCATATAAGACATATTTAGGACCACTTTATAGTTAGTACCCTTCATTTTACAATAAGTATATTTCCCTTTATAGTCAATCCTTTTATTTTTTAATTCCTTAACCTTCCAAGTAACCCTTTAGTTATACATTGGTGCAATGTTTTGATAATCTCCCATTACACTATCCATACTCAAGCATCACCTTAAGTCTACAAGGAAATCATGCATACAACCTTCATTAACCCAAAAAAGGCAATCATAGAACCATCTCATATAACAAGACATGTAACTCTTATTTGACTCAACATAAATTAAGGACCATATAAAATAACTCCTTACAAGACCACATACAAGTCAAGACTTCTAATCATCATCATAATAAGACACTAGTCATAATTAATGTAATACCTCGAAAATGAATTAGGTGAAGCTAGACCCTAAAATGTTTTTTATGAGGGTATAAAGTTATAAAATGGTTTATAATGTTGTAATTATTCAATATCTAGAGTTTTAGGTTATTTGGAAGTGAAACGTCAAGGGACAACCAAGACGTTCAACGACTAGGTCACCTATTTGCCTCATGTGTGGTTATGTGATTATATGTGTGTTTAATGATATTATGATTTCCTTATATGAGTTATTATATTTATTATATGAAGTGTGCCAGGTTTTATACTGTTTGGAGGTCAAACGTCTAAGAATATCCATGACGTTCGAAAGGTTTGCCTTGAAATGACCTTGTGTGTCTTGGCATGTTTCGTTAAGTTTTATGTGTTCATTTTAGATGAAATTGATGTGGGAGGTCCTAAAATTGTATAAAAATATATTAATATTAGAAACATCCAGGTAAATATCCCTAAGAACCATCCAAGGGTCATTGAGGAAGGACCTTTCCTTGAGCAAAGGTTGTGTTGGACCAGCCCCAAACGACTGAGGAAAATGGTGGCTCGTTGGCAAGTCGACGATCCATCGATTCTAGGCATGGTTCAAAACTTAGACTAAGGATATAATCTCCCATTTTCAGTCACTGATCCAATCGACGGAGCATAGGACGGCCCGTCGATGGCCAAATCGTTAATGGTTTGTTTCCTGCGCAGGTTTACTATAAAAGCAAGGGTGAATTGGTAAATTCACCCCATGTACAAATAATTGAAAGCTCTGTTAATTAAGGTTATTTTAGTTATTTTAAGTAGATTTATAAGTCCTCAATACCTGGGTGAACTCATTCTTCAAAATCAAAACTCAAAATACCTTAGAAATTCTTTAGAAGTCCATTGAAGCCAAAACTCAAGGAAAAGCTTGGATTGGAGATGCGAGTGGTGATTTTTCACAAATTTGGTGGATTATAACCATTTAGGTATGGTTTTTCATCCCTGGAACTCTTTCTTCAAGGAACCAATCTCCAAAGTGATTTTCAAAGACTTCTCAAAAGATGAGTTTTCTAAATTGAAATCTATCCATGGGTTCTTGCATTAAAAATTTTAAATCATTGAATATTGATTGAATATTGTTAATTATATTATTTTAACATAATTAAACTATGAACCCTTGTAATTGATGAACCCTATTTTTTGACTACTTTATGTGTTAATGGATATTGTTTTAATGCTTATGAATTCTAGTGTAGTTTTCGATGGGCTATTGAATTGAATTGTATTCAATTGATGTCTAGGTTGTCTTATATTGATAAATCTATATTTAATCGACCTAGATTCATTGATTATTATGGTTTTTGTATTGAATTGATGTTCATGGCTATGGGTAAGAGCCTTATGATACTAAATTGGACGATTTAGGTATGGATTGAAGTTGGTGAGAATGGATTGATAGTTTTCTTTCCTAATTATCTTTATTTTATGTTAATTATACTTGAATTATGTTTTAATTGGTATGTTCCACTTATGGTTGCGGTGCTATGTTCTCTACTTGTAAATGATGTGGCCTCGTCGGCGTTATTTTGTTAATTATAATGATTCAGGACCTTGTCAGCAAATTACTTGATATACTTTGATGATGTGTATAGTGATTTATGTGAAGTATGATCATATATACCTACATGTGATTCTGGTGAAAGTATGTGTTCTTCTATTGATGTTGTTAGGTGATCATGTTAGACTATGACTATGTCTCTATGTGTGTAGTCTTAGAGTTGATGCATGATTCTTCCTAATTTACTATATGAGTCTTATGATGGTTATATTAATTGCATTATAGTAGTGTATAGGGTGACTAGTAAGTATGCTTAGTTGATCTTATGTGCTTCTAAAATGATAGGTTATATGTGAAGTATGTTGAGTGTTGTTTTGGTAGACTTGTGTCCCTTACTTGATAAATGTATGAATGTGAATATGAGATGTCTTGACTTAGGATGATATAACTTCTTTGTACTGTATGTATGAATGACATGTGACCTTGAATGATGCTAAGAGGGTCTTTATGTGGAACCTTGAACCTAGTGGTAAGGTTATGAATATTGAAGTTTAAAGCCATAATGGTACCCTTCTTTTATGAATGATGAACTTAAGGTTGGTTGGATGGAACTACATCATATCATCCTTAGGAAAGTCATTAAGATTTTTTCTTCTCCATTGTAAAGAAGCCCTAAGGGAACTCTTTATTAGGGTGAATGTGATTGGGTTATGAACTAGATATGAAACCTCTTCATGTGATACTTTAATGTCAATTAATCTATGATAACCAAGGCTAGCACCGAGTCAGTATGGTAAGGGAAGTAGCTCTATCTAAGAGTGAGGCTAGAGTTTAAAGAAAACCCTTCATATTCCTTAACCATGTGCCTACATGGGATGTGTCCAAGTTCTATCATTGGCAATTAGAAAACCCTCCATCTGAGTAGCTTACAACTATGGATTCCATGCTTTGATACCATGGTATATGTTAATTATTGCCTATTATCATCATATGGTGTTCCTACTAGTATTGGAGAAGTTATATGAAGTATAGGTGGTGGTATGAGACACTATCTAGACATTGCGCAATAGGCTTTGAAGATGTTAGTGAGAGCCCCTAGGTCTTGTCCAAGACCATTACTTGAATGTCCTTCTGTAATGAATGTCTCTTAAATGAACTAATGACTTAAGTTATAAAGTATGTTAAATGAATAAGTACTTATCTTGAGTAGTTAAGAGTTGTCTAGTTAAGGTGTGAAGGGGGAATAGGAATGGTCACTTCGTATCTAACCTATATAAGTCTTAAGAATTACTCTAGTTAGGGAAGATGGTTGATTATGTAAACATGATCCAACTTTAGGTAGTCTTAAGGATTATTTATGTAGTCTTGAAGAGGTCAAACATGGACATTATCTTCTTGATTTACTTAAGCAAGTATTTTGATAACCTTTGGTAGGAGGATCTCATGTTCATGTGTTTGGTGTATTGTAAGTGTGTATATCTCATTATAGGTTGTCTTAAGGATCATTTAGGTATGCCTAGAGAGGGTGTATAAGTGGTATCTCTTTGTCTTACTTAAGTAAGTATTAGGATAGCTTTTAGTGAGAATGTTGCATGCAAAGTGAGTTCACTGTAACAGGGAAAATAGTTTGCTGTAATAATTGTGAGTTCACTGTAATGTTTCTTAAACTGTGATACATTGCTTAAGTGTTATATCATTTGTTTATAAGGTGTTAAATGTTGTTCATATGCTTATGAAATGATGTTTTAATTAAAAAGACAATGTTTCTAATAAATGTCCATTATAATGATTTTATGCATTATGTCATACTTAATACAAATGTTTGTACTAATTCCATACATTTTGTTATATCTGAAGGTGTAGGTGGAAGGTGAGAAGGATCGTGAAGAAAATCTAGTTATCGTTCAAGAAAAGTTTGAAGTATGTCCTCACTTGACTCGAGGTCACATATGTCTTTAATTCAAAGAATTGTAATAGACTAAGTATTTCTATATTTTTATTTAATGGCATATGTTGATACTTAGAGTTTCTATGATTTTAATATGAAATATGTTTTAAGATATTCGTGTGAAAAGTTTTAATTCTGCACTACTTTTCGTATGTTTATATGTGATGAATGATATGGAAGGGCTTGTACAAGACCTCTAAGAGATCAAGTACGCCGGTTGCACTCCGAGAGTGCTATATATTCTAGGGGGTTCTCTTGGGATGTGAAAATTAACATACATAGACTTCACTTCACAAAGGCATCAGAGAAGTCTACTCACAACCCCATTCTAAGCCTACTTGTGCAATGTACATGTGAAGTCCCATAACCTCACACATACTAAGTAAACCTACAAGGAGGCTAAAATCCTTAACATGCACTCATACATCAACAACACAAGCATAGACAACCTCATTTATGCCAAGAAATACCTTCATCATATAGTCATTAAGACCAACATTATGCATATAGGATAAGACCACATCATATAGACTCGTAGCATGCATTTTATCACAACATGTAGACAACACTACAATGTCATGCATAAGGACATAAACATAATCATATACATTAGAACACCTTCCTATAACTCTCTTAAAGAGCTACTTGTGGAATGCATAGGTAAAGTCTCATACCCTTACATACCCTAAGCAACTTTCCATAGGTTATCCTAGTTAGAGTCCATACTTTACTTTCATTGTCCATTTTACTATAGAGAAACTATAGCCTTAACCAACAATAAGACCATGGGTGCTAACATGGAATTTAGTATTGTAGAGCCTTACACCAAGGGAAGGTTCTCTACCTTGCCAAAATAGAACATTAACATATGCTAGCATATTAGGTGATATCATTTGCTAAATCTTATGGGGAAAGCATAGTTTAGAGAACTTGGAGGCATATATGGAACTACCTATCTATTTCCTTTAGGCTATGAGGCTAACCACCTCGTGAGGACCATGGTGAACCTACCTTCCTAAATTGGGAAGGGACACCCCTCATCATCAAGTTCACTTGGTTCTAATAAGATCCCTTTATTGAAAATTCTTTATTATCATTACTTTATAAATGTAGGCTTTATGAGATTAACTCCCAATATGCTTAGATCATAGTTCACAGGTAAGAGTTCATCAACCTAAATCATATGAGGAAAACCTTTCACATGTACATAGCATATTAAAGCACCATCTAGTTTAGGGTACGCTTGAGAACACCATTCAAGAGCCCCTCCACTAACTAGATCATCATACATGTGAATGTATACATATATGTGAGCAAATATTTCAAATAACCACCCTTAGACTAAACATGTTCATACTTTACTTCATTCATGCAAAAGTGTAAAAGTGTAACTATATGAGCAATTCTTTCATATAAACACATTTAGACACTAGGCATAGTCATAATTCGTCATACCATATATGTAACACTCGAAAAGTACATGTCCTAATCTAGAATCTCACATGATGAAATAAACATTAAAACAATGTTTTTAAGAGTAAAATAATATTTATAAACCATTAAATAAGTTTTAGAGTTAAGACGTCAAGGAATGTCCATGACGTTCGAAAACTAGCTAAATCAAACTAGTTGATCTCCTTATGTTTGATGAAGGATTGTGAGGGTCATATGAAGTCTAAAACTAGTAAAAAGACTTTAAATAGGAAGAATGCAGTATAGATGTTCTAAAAGTTTGATAACGACTCCCGAGTACCATCCGAAGGGTCCTAGAGGAGGACCCCAACATGGTTAGGCAAGCTACCAAAGTAGCCTGCGCGCGGCAAGATTCAGAGGGCTGCTGCGTGTCGTGCAGCCCACACAAGCTAGGGAAAAAGTTTCCTCGTGATGCATTCACGCCACAAGCTACACTATCTCAAATCAGATTCTCAAAATAAAATAAAAAATCACCCTCGCGACGCGGAGCCACTTCCCAAATTCGTTGAAATCGCATTTTAAGCATTTTGACTTCATAGAAAGACCTAATTAATTGAGGGGTATTTTGGGTAATTTAGGGGTGATTATACATAGACTAAGGGTCAGTTTTAAGTCATTTTTCACTCTCCCAAACCAAATTCCCAAAACAAAACCTAAAACCTCTCATCCCTCTTTGTTTTCTCTCTTCTGAAATCCTCCATTGCAGAAGCAAGAAAAATCTTGAAGAAGAATACCAATTTCTCTAGGATTTCACTTCAATTTCGTTGATTGATCTTCATTAATGTATGTTTTCTTCACTCTTGGAATTCCTTTCTCCAAGGGATCCTTTTAAAGTTGATTTCTAAATCACCCAATTCCAAGGATTTTCCTATTCTAATGGGTTTTCTTTTGAACTTCAAATTGATGATAAATTGTGATTGACTATGACTAATTAAGTTTATATTGTTGGTTAACTTATATTAATTAATGAGATTTCATGTAGATCAAGTCCCTTCCCAACTTTCCCCAAATCTGGGATCTTGCTTATAAATTGATAGGAATTGACGAATGTATTGACTGTTAGACTTGTTTTATCTATTCTAATTCATCTATAGACTGCGTTGGGTAATGTGTTGTTTGGATTGGATCAATTTCTTTTTGAATTCACGATGAACTCTATTTCCCCTAACCCTAGGCTATGAAATGAAGTTAATTTGGATAGGGATGATACAATTGATCTAGTTATTGTATTAATTACTATTGAATAATGTTACTACACCTATTATTGGATAAAATTGGTTGGTTGATGGTAAGAACACGATGATGGCTTATGAAAGAGATTGGTTACGTCTTTTTATCCTAAACCTTTATTTCAATTATGATGGCTTGTACTTGGTGATGATGTTTAATTGAAGTATTTCTTGAATTTGAATTAAGTAGATGTGGTATGTTGATCCAATTGAAATGTCTTGATTATGTGATTGTGAGGTTATGCTTAATATGCAATTATATAAGGTTGGTTATGAAGTACCTATGTGTCTTACTATGATATGATGATGTTAATGTGCTAATATCACCTATGAGGGTTGTATTGAAATGTGTTATCATGGAGTTCCTATTGAGATCATGACTATGACTATACAAGGACCTATTCCCCTATGACATAAACTAAGTTATGATTTTTAAAGAAATAAATTTCAAAAATGGAATATAGCTTAGCACCGAGTGAATTAGTAGTGAGGAGTGTCCCTTCCCACATAGGGAAGGTAGGTTTACTATTGTACTCATGAGATTGGAGACTATAATGCATGTAGTATAAAAAGGGTCCCAACTACATATCCTAGTTCTTGAACTATGTTTCCCCCATAGGAATACTAGCTAGTGGATCCACATAGATGATACATTCATATTTTGGTACTACCTTGGCTAGTTGTCCACCTTCGTTCAGTGTAGGGTTTCATGACACCGGATTCCACATTAGCTCATGTTCTCTATGTCGGTTAAGGAAAGATGTTTCCAACAGTAATATGAAGTAATAGAGTTAACTCCAACTAAGATGACTTAAGGGGTTTGACTTACTCTAGGTAAGGGTATGAGATTTTACCTATACATTGCACTAGTTAGCCTTGAAGGAAGTCTTAGAAGGATGTTCATATGTTCTTATGCTCTTATGAAGTGATTGTTACTCATATCTTGACTTTACATGTTGATGATGTTATATGATGTTACTTTCATATATGAGCATGCTATTTATTTATATAGCTAAATATGATGATAACTACTATTGATTCTATGTTATGTATAGTTAGACATTACAATAAATCCTTTGTTTGGTGTCACATCCGGGGATCACCCCCTAGAAGTAACATGGCGTACTTGACCTCTCAAAGGTCTTATACTATCCCATAGTAATCATTCATCGCATTGTCATAGGTAAATTTAGCGGAAAATTAAAAACTTTTCATAGCACTTCATATGCTAGAAATTTTACCTCATATATATATATATATATATATATACATATATATATATATATGTATATGTATATATATATATATATGTATATGTATATGTATATATATATCTATATATATATGTTATGTTTATCTCTATATGTATGTCTATCTATATCTAAGTATATATATCTCTGTCTATTCTATTATCTATATATCTATATAATATCATAAGTACATATTTAGACTTTAAGTGTCTTTGCCATCCTAGACAAAAAATCATAAGAGTACAATAGGGACACGACCCTTAAAAGATAATACATAAGTAAACTTATACACTTTACTGTATCGACATGACTTAGGAATCCTTGAATTAAAGTATCCCTTTCCTTGAGCTTGGGAGTGTACATATTAAGCTCCCCAATCATAGAGACATCCTTTATGCATCAATAACCTACACTTTGTGTAAATTAGTAGAGAAGAATGGAGTTAGTACAAGAATGCACTAAGTATGACAACCATGCAAAAACATGCATTTAAAAGGAACTTTTTCTTGAAACTCATTGTTCGTGTGTTTTTGAGTAAATCTTTATAAAACCATTATAAAATAGCATTTATATCATTCACATACTTCATATAGACATATTAAAAATTCAAACATCATATAAGTTCACACATAAAATTTAAGCCATATTTGAGGCCACTTTACATTGAGCTCTTTTCACCTTACAATGAACTGTTTTCCTTTACAGTGAACATCTCTTCTTGTACTCATTAAACTCCCCAAGTAACCCTTTTGTGTTACTTGGTGCAATGCATCATCTTAGGGCAACAAAGAAAGCATACATACAACTTACATAAGCCAACACATACCATCATAGAATCATAATACATCATAGACACATTTATGTCAAGACTCTATCGTCTTTACAATAAGTTACATCAATTTACACATCCATTCACTTCACTTCAAATAATTCATTACAAGACCTTACTCATGATACCAATCTAAATCTACTAGTGCAATGTACATGTGAAGCCCCATTACTTTACACATACCTAGTAAACCTATCATGAGACCACAAGCCTTCACCCTCCATTTCATAGTATGCACATCTTCATACCAAGTAGACAAATACTACCATGTCATGCATAAAGAAATTACCTTAGTCATACACCATAGAACACCTTCCTAGAACTCTGTAAGAAGCTATTTGCGCAATGTCTAGGTGGGTTAATTACTTCCACCTATCCAAAGTAACCTCCCTTAGTTCATCCTAGTTAAGGTCTTAGTCATTTACTTCCATTGTCCATTTTACTTCAGGAAAACTATAGCCTTAGTTGACAATAATGTCACGCCCCGAGCTACCCCCGAGATGCGGACACAGAACTTAAAACCATAAGTAATCAAAAGCTAACCCTGCTAGCATAATCCTGAGCATACTAAAGACTATAAACTGATGTGGAAGCTAAATCATAATTTAATCTGAAAAGATGGGGAATACCCATATTATATAACTGAGATATTTGAAAATAGTGAGTTTAATACAAAAAAATATTAACTCAATACTAAGTTGAATCTAACTATGTCTGAAATAAGCCTCTGACTGACTAAAAATAGTAGAACAAGCCCCAACTAAATTTAGCAAAATATGAAACTAAATGACTAAAGACTAAAATAAAACTCATGACTGTTGTCCACGGAGAACGAGGTCTCATCACTGAATCTACTGAACTGGAGATCGGGAAATCGATCTACACATGATCTGGATGTTGAGAACCAGAACCTACATCACGAGAAGATGTAGCACACGTATGCATCAGTACTTGATGGTACTGAGCATGTAGGATAGAGTAAAGCTGAAATAAAACATAAGTGAACAAGCACAAAAGCGAGTATAATAATTTGAACATGATATGCTGATTTCTGAGCTAATATGATCCAATGACCAATTTATAACATGCTGAAACTGAATACTGAATATACTGATAAATGATCAATGCAGAGCGTCTAACTAAACTGTGGGATCTACTAATAACCGATAATAAAACAACATGAGCTAAATGTGGAGTCCGATGTATACGCCTCATCGAGAGGACCCAATATACCCTGCCAAAGGTATAAAGACATGCTGGCGTGATCATTATACAGATTGCCCACATAGGGGACTTACAATCTACATGGCTAGTAGTTCTGCGACTATTGGGTATGCTAAGCGTAATCCAACTCGGTATTATGCTACTCCCAACGAATTTTGTAAATTAATGATTATGTTTTAGTTTCTGTAAATACTGGATAGCTCAAAACTGAACATGCAAATTAAGAATGCAACAATTAATCTGGTAATTACGCATTTATAACTGAGGCATGTATATCTGAAGTGTATGAAATATCTGACCTAGCATTTGTAATTCAAGAACTAAAGAAATACAAAGCTATGGTTCTGAAATTCAAGCGATAATTTGAGAAATATCATAATATATTTCATAAATTTATGAAGTTCTATCAAAGTTCTAGAAACCCTAGGTTTAATCATGACAAGTGAACTGAATGAAAACGAGGGACCCAATGGGTGAAAGGAACCCACTAGGGAAATCCCACATACCTGGTGATGAAATCCACAGAAAAATACTTAAGTTTAGGGGCTGAAACTGCTGGAGCTTGTGGAGTTCTTGAATTAGGGTTGTTTAGCTTTTTCTTCTCTCTTGCTTCTAATTTTCTAAGTTTTGATTTAATGATTTGACTTAGATATGTTTTAATTATGTTTCTAGGCTTAAACTGACTAAAATATGATGATTTAGGGTCAAAATGACGTATCTTAGGGTTTACACAAAGTGGAAAAAGGTCCAAAAAATCCCTGGGAAAGTTGGTGTCGGACCAAACGACGGCCACAACATACGGTCCATCATTTGACCCGGTTAGTTCGTCGGTTGGGCTTGTTCGACACGCCTTTACTAAAATGGGCATAACATTTTACTCGGAGGTATGATTTTATCAAGGTTTGTGGATATGGAAATATAATTCAATTATCTATATGTGGGTAGGTCAGGGGACACCTAATTTATTTTGTTCTAAGATTTATGACCATTTGAAGTTGATCCAACTGCATTTCCCTTTGAATGTCTACTAATTTCCCACCTCTGGTCAGACCTACAGACCGTAGGTCCACCTACAGACCGTGACGGTAATTCGTAGCTCTTGTCAGAGAGTGGGTGAAGGAAGTCTGGATCGATGGTCATTGACTACGGACCGTAGTCTAACCTACGAATCGTAAGTCTTTTTGTCGACCAACACTTGACCAATTTTCCTGGGTTGAAATTTTTGGGAGTTTCTGATCCCATTGACGGTTGTGCAAGACGGACCGTAGGTCAAGCTACGGTCCGTCAATGGTCACGTTAGTTGCACTAGTAGATTTTTCTGAAAAACTGATTTTTGGTCTATTTTGGCTATGGGGTGTTACATTATCTCCCGCTTGGTATCATTCGTCCTTGAATGAAGACTAAACTAGCTGAAGTAGATGGAGAGAGCTACACACCCACTACTAAACACTGAGAATTGAGTTTCTGACTGAATTGAGTTCGAGTACATGCAAATACGCTTAAAATGCAAGTGTATACTGAGGGAACATGTTTCTAAGACTGAATTTACGCATGAATGGCTGGAAAACTGAAGAGGAACTATTACCTCACGCTGGAGTTGAATCGGAAGGAACGAGGTGAGGATACTTGGCTTTCATGACTGCTTCTTCTTCCCAAGTAGCTCCCTTTAAGGATTAACTTCTCCACAAAATTTTTACTAAAGCTACTTTTTTGTTTCTCAACCTTCTAACCTGATGGTCAAAAATCTCAACTGGTACATCCATATATGAAAGATTATCTTCCACCGTTATACTCTCTAATGTAACTATAGGGGATGGATCACCCACACATTTTTTCAAGAGTGAGATGTGGAAGACCGGATGCACTGCTACTAATTCTGCTGGCAACTCTAACTCATATGCTACATTGGCCAACCCTTTTCAAGATATTGTAAGGACCTACATATATAGAACTGAGCTTCCCTTTCTTTCCAAATCTCATCACCCCTTTCATAGATTAAACTTTCAGAAAAACCCAATCATCAACTTAGAACTCTAGTTCCCTTCTCCTTACATCTGCATAAGATTTCTGACAACTTTGGGCTATCTTAAGTCTATCTCTAATGAGTTTCACTTTCTCCATAGCACAAAGTACTGTCCTTATCAAGGGTGCTTCACCTACTTCAAACCAAACAATAAGAGATCTATATCTATGCCCATAAAAAGCCTCATAAGGGGCCATCTGAACTCAATAAGAGGAAGGTGATCATACCAACTACCTTTCAAATCGATCACAGAAGTCCTCAACATATCCTTTAGGGTTTAAATGGTACGCTCAGCCTGTCCATCCGTCTGTGGATGAAATGCTATGCTAAGATTAACGTGAGTACAAATACCCTTCTGAAATGACTTCTTGAAAAGAGAGGTAAATTGAGGACCTCTATCTGAGATGATATACAAAGGAACCCCGTGTAACCTCACAATCTCATTAATGTAAAGCTTGGCATAGTCTTCTGTCGGATATGTAGTCTTGATTGCCAAAAAGAGAGAAAACTTAGTCATCCTATCCACTGTTACCCAAACGGAATCATGTTGTCTGCGAGTACGCGGTAACGCTTTGATGAAATCCCTATTAATCACTTCCTACATCAACCTAGGAATGCTTTTCTCTTGAATCATACCTCCTGGTTTCTGATGTTCTACCTTGACTTGTCAGAAATTGGGGCACTTACTCACAAATTCTTCTATATCCCTCTTCATACCATTCCACCAATAGACTTCCCGCGGATCGCGTACATCTTAGTGTCACCTAGATGATTATAATACCTTGAGTTATGGGATTCTGCAAGAATATGTTGTCTCAACTTGCCCACATTGGGAACACACAATCTACCCTGGTAGCGAAGTACACCATCTCTCCCTTGGGAGAAAACCTCCACTCTCTGATTATGGACTGTACCCTTAAGTTCAAGAAATATTAGATCATTGTCTTGCTTTTCCTTAACCTCCACTACCAAAGATGATTTTGCCCTATTCCGAACTATTACACCGCTGACTAATATACTCACAAGGCAAACTTTTAAGCGAGAATCTTGTGAACGTCCTTCACTAGCTCCTTTCTTTCATCCTCAACATGGTCTACACTACCCACAAATAATCTACTAAGATTATCGGCTACTACATTCGCCTTACCAGGATGATAATGCACACTAATATCATAATCCTTATGGAACTCAATCCATCTCCTCTGGAGATGATTCAACTCATTCTGGGTGAACATATATTGAAGGCTCTTATGGTCAGTGAAAACATCTACATGAACACTATAAAAGTAGTGTCTCCATATATTGAGTGCAAGCACTACTGCTGCAAGCTTGAGGTCATGAGTTGGATAGTTCTTCTGATAAACCTTAAGCTTTTTAGAGGCATAAGCTATAACCTTATCTCGATTCATCAGCACACAACCTAGGACAACTTTGTATGCATCACATAACCATCTGAACCCTCTGGTAGAGTCAAGACAAGAGCTGTAGTCAATCTAGTTTTAAATTCTGCAAAGCTTTTCTCACAATCATCTGACAATTGAAACTTGAGCATCTTCTAAATCAACCTAGTCAATGGTGAGGCTATGAATGAAAATCCTTCAACGAACCTTTTGTAATAACCTTCTAGACCTAAGAAACTTCTGATATCTATAGCCCAGGTAGGTCTGGGCCATTGTTTCACTGCTTTTATTTTTTGTGAATCTACTCGGATCCCTTCGCTTAATACATTCTCACCAAGGAAAGCAATTTATTGAAACCAAAACTCACATTTCCTAAACTTAATGAATAATTGGCGATCCTTAAGAGTTTGTAGAACAATTCTCAAATGACTTGCATGTTCTTTCTCACTCTTAAAGTAAAGGAGGATATCATCAATAAAGACGATAATGAACAAATCCAAATATTGTTTGAACACTTTATTCATCAAATCGTTGAAAGTTACAGGAGCATTGGTTAGTGCAAATGACAAAACTACAAATTCATAATGACCATACTGAGTTTTGAAGGTTGTTTCGGAATATCACAATCTCTGATGATAACCCGATCTGAGGTCTATCTTGGAGAAATGGATAGGACCCTAAGTTAGACAAACAAGTCATCAATATTGGGGATGGGATAATTATTCTAAATTATGACCTTGTTCAACTATCTATAGTCAATACACATTCTGAGTGAACCATCTTTCTTATCTACGAACAACACTGGTGCACCCTATGGTGAAATGCTAGGTCTGATGAAACCCTTATCTAGAGGTATTTCAACTGCTCTTTAAATTTCTTAAGCTCTACTGGAGCCATTATGTATGGAGGAATAGAAATAGGTTGGGTATCCGGAAGGAGATCAATTTCAAAGTCTATTTCTCTTTCGGGAGGGACTCCGCGAAGATCTAATGGAAACATGTCTGAAAACTTACAAACTACAGGAACTGAATATAGAATTGGGGTTTCAAGTCTTGAATCCTTAACCTGAACTAGATGATAGAGATAACCCTTTGATATCATATTTCGGGCCTTAAGGTAAGGAATAAATTGACCCATAGGCGCTAAGCTACTGCCCTTCCATTCTAAGATTGGTTCGTCTGGAAACTGAAAACGAACAATCCTAGTTCTGCAATCAACTGAGGCATAACATGAATGTAACCAATTAATGCCTATAATGACATCAATGTCTACCATTTCTAACTTTACTAGATTTGCTGATATGACTTTTTCAAAAGACTGTGACAGTGTAATTTTTGTATACCCGTCTAGTTATAACTAGGCCACTGACTGGAGTAGAGACTTAGAAGGGTTTCGAGAGAGTTTCTGGACTGACACTGAATTGGACTTATATATAAGGAGTTACAAAAGAAAGATGAGACCCTGAATCTAATAATGTATAAACATTAAGGTAAAACACTCATAACGTACCAGTGACTAAATCAAGAGAACTTTCCTAATCCTGGCGAGCCTGAAGAGCATACAACCTGTTTTAGCGCTGACCGCCACCTATACCAGATGAGATACCCTGCTGAGTCAGGTGATTTGCTGGTGCTGATGAAGTTGTAGATAGAGCTCTACCATTTCCACCTACTTGACCCTGTTTAGAAGGACAACCCTCAACCTTTGACCAAACTGACCGCACCTAAAACATTCTGCAAGACACTTGTGCGGATGGTTCTTACCACCCTTAGGGCAAGTGGGGTAAGTCTTGGTGCCTGAAACACTTCCCTGAAACATAGAGCCAAGTGCTCTACCCTTCTGGTCAAACCTGTTCTTGGAGGATGGAACAATAGTTGATGAAGGGGATGGATATGGTAACTACTGCTGACACTGCGAGCGATTTCCATCACCCGATTCTGCTGATAATAGTCATAGTTCCCAGTCCTAGACTTCTTATTCTCTTTGGCATGTTCTCTAAGCTTATAACCCTCAACCTCCTAAGCATGAGTCATAATCCTAGAGATGTTCATATCTCCCAGCAACATAGCATTTCTGCACTCTGTCTTCACCAAATCTGATACTCCATACAAGAACTTATTCATCTAAAGCCTTGGAGTCATCAACCATATGAGGAGCATACCTGGAGAGTTCGTTAATATTAAGGCCATACTGTTGGAAAATAATGTTACCCTTCCTTAAGTTCATGAATTCTGAGCCTTTGCCTCTCTCAACTCTATTTGGAAAAACTTGTGGAGAAAAGTCTCCCTAAGGCAATACCAAGTGATAGGACCTTCATTTACACCCCTATTCTCCTTCCAATGAGTCTACTAGATATGAGCAACATCCTTCAACTGGTATGATGCTAACTCAACCCAATCATTTCCAGTGAATTGCATAACCTGAAAGATCTTCTTGATCTCATCCATGAAATTCTAAGGATCCTCATTCGTCTGTAATCCTAAGAACTCAGGAGGATTCATCCTAACAAAGTCATGGACACTTGCTGCTGCTGATCCACCATTATCATTCGGAAGAGCATGAACCCGATTGTTCTGGTGGGTCATACTCCAAGCCAACATCTGTATGGCATTCTTGAACTCAACATTGGAGACTTCTTAATCTAGGACTGGAGGAGCTGCGTTTGTATTCCTAGCATTCGCATTCCTAGCGTTAGCTCTACGAGGAGGCATGAATTGAACTGTACAACGTCAAGTTAAAATGGAATTAGATCATACCTTATACACGATAAGAGTAACAACAAAGTGAATTTTTTCCTAAAACACTTTATAGCCTCCCTCTCATTAGATGTGGTGAACTTCACACCCATGAAAAGAGCTCTACTTAGACCAGCTTTTTAGACATCCTAGGACTCTTGAACCTAGTGCTTTGATACCAAGTTTTTCCACGCCCCGAGCTACCCCCGAGACACGGACGCGGAACTTAGAACCACAAGTGATCCCAAGCTTACCCTGCTGGCGTAATCCTGAGCATATTAAAGAATATACATGCGGAAACTAAATCATAATTTAATATAAAAATATGAGAAATACCCATATTCTATAACTGAGATATTTGAAAACAATGAGTTCAATACAAAAGAAATATTAACTCAATACTAAGCTGAATTCAAATATTTCTGAAATAAGACTCTGACTCTGACTAAAAATATTGGGACAAGCTCTATATAAATCTACCAAAAATTAAAACTAAATGACTAAAGACTTAAATAAAACTCATGATTGTTGTCCTCAGAGAATGAGGACTCAACATTGAATCAGTTGAACTGGAGATCAGGAAATAAATCTATGGTGATATGGATGCTGAGAACCTGAACCTACATCACGAGAAGATGTAGTGCACGTATGTGTCAGTACTTGTTGGTACTAAGCATGTAGGATAGAGTAAAGATGAAATAAAACATAACTGAACAAGCACAAAAGCAAGTTTAATAATCTGAACATGATATGCTAATTTCTGAGCTAACTGGATGCAGTGACTAATTCATATCATGCTAAAACTGAATACTGAATATACTGATAAATGGTCAATGCAGAGAGTCTGACTTAACTATGGGAGCTACTAATAACTGATAATAAAACCACATGAGCTAAATATGGAGTTCGATGTATACACCCCATTGAGAGGACCCAATATACCCTGCCAAAGGTATAAAGGCATGCTGGCGTGCTCAATAAACTTATTTCCCACAGAGGGGACTTACAACCTACTTGGTTAGTAGTTATGGGACTATTGGGTATGGTAAATCCTTATATAACTCGGTAATATGCTACTCCTAATGAATTTTGTAAATCAATGATTATGTTCGAGTGTTTTTAAATACTAGATAGCTTGAAACTGAACATGAAAACTGAGAATGGAACAATTAATCTGGTAATTATGCATTTATAATTGAGGCATGTATACCTGAAGTGTCTGAAATATCTG
Organism: Solanum habrochaites; assembly: GCA_027704765.1. Taxonomy (NCBI): domain Eukaryota; kingdom Viridiplantae; phylum Streptophyta; class Magnoliopsida; order Solanales; family Solanaceae; genus Solanum; species Solanum habrochaites. The sequence goes on along the minus strand of JAKWJA010002492.1, from coordinate 16,377,168 downwards.
ACCTAGCATGTGTAAATTCAAGAAATAAAGAAATACAAAGCTAGAGTTCTAAACTTCATGCGATAATCTGAGTAATAACAAAATATATTTAATAAATTTATGAAGTTCTATCAAAGTTCTAGAAACCGTAGGTTTAATCATGACAGAGAATCATGAACTAACTAAAATTAGGGACCCAATGGGTAAAAGTAACCCACTAGTGAAATCCCACATACTGGTGATAAAATCCATAGAAAAATACTTAAGTTTCGGGGCCGTAACTGTTGGATCTTGTGGCCTTATTGAACTAGGTTCTTGAGCTTTTTCTCCTCTCTTGCTTCAAATTTTCTAAGTTTTGATTTAATAATTTGACTTAGATGTGTTTTAATTATGTTTCTAGGGTTAAACTGACTAAAACATGATGATTTAGGATCAAATACATAACTCATGGTTTAAACAAAGTGGGAAAGGTCCAAAAGACCCCTGGGAAAGTATGTGTCGGACAAAACAACGGCCAGGACAGATGGTCTGTAGTTTGATTGAAGCCCCGTCAGTTTGTCCCTTGTTGGGCGTGTTCGACATTCCTTTTTCTAAAATGGGCATAACTTTTTACTTGGAGGTCTAATTTTAGCATAGTCGGTGGGTATGGAAAGATAATTTAATTATTTATATGTGGATAGGTCGTCGGTACCTAATTCATTTTGTGCTAAGAGTCATGACCATTTGAAGTTGAACCAACTACATTTCCCTTTAAATGATTGCTAATTTCCCACCAACGGTCAGACCTACGGACCGTGATGGTCATCCGTAGCTCCTGTTAGAGAGTGGGTGAACTTAGTGTCAATCGACGGTCATGGACTACGGATCGTAGACTGACCTACAAACCATAAGTCCATCCATTGACCAACACTTGATCAATTTTCCTGGGCAGAGATTTTTGGGAGTTTCTGATCCCATCGATGATTGTGTAAGACGGACCGTGGGTCAAGATACGGTCTGTTGATGGTCACGTCAATTGCACCTGCACATTTTTTTGAAAATTTTTTGGTTTGTTTTGGCTACGGGATGTTATAGACCATGTGAGACAAACATGGAATTTGGTGTCATCCCCTCACACCAAAAGAGGGTGCATTACTTGCCAAGGTAAGACATGAATATCATTCTAGCATGTTAGGTGATATCACTTGCTAGATCCTATGGGGCAACATAGTTATGGAACTTGGAGGCATATATGTGAAAACCCTCTTTATTACAAATGGGGCATTATAGTTATTCACTAATGGAAACTCTATTTATGCATATTGATGCATTGTAGTTATCCACCTCATGAGTATTATGTTGACTACCTTTCTACAATGGGAAGGTACATCCTTCACTTCAAGTTCAGTCGATGGTAAGCTAAGTGTCCTTCATGAAAATCCATTTATTAACTTTACTTTATAAAACATAGGATTTAGGAGATTCGCCTCCCATATGCTTAGCTCATAGGTTATAGATGAGAAATCCTTTCATCAACCTATATCGTGTGAGAAAACCGTTCACATGAACATAACATATGTAAGCATTTATCTAGTTTAGAATACTCTTAAGAACACATTTTGAGATCCCCTCTTTTAACTAGATCATCATACAGGTGTATGTACCTACATGTGAGCAAACGTTTCACATAACACTTTTAGATCAAACATGTTCGTCATACCACATACGTCACATTATAGCATATAAGACATGTTCATAACATACTCATGCATTCATATCCATGTACATAAGAGACAAGACCTAGAAACAATCCTATCAAGGTACACATGTGCAATGCATATACAAGGTCCCATACCCTTGCTCATACTAGTACAACTATGAAGTCATCCTAGTTAAGGAATACATAACGAACTTCACATAGATTTACCTTACATGCATTGTAGTGGACATTTAGTAAAAATGAGAATACCTTTCATTAGACACTATGAACCTCTACTACATTGTAAGCATGCATAATGTTTGAGTGTGTGTGTACATTGGTCAACGTGATCACATAATGTATATTAACGACACCTTGAGGCAGCCATCCTCTTAAGACCACCATGCACAACCAAACATAGACCACACAACAAAATTTAGCATAGGAGGCAAGCTAACTTCATATTGTACTTTAAGAATCCAACATTAGCTATTAACACATTCACACATGGTTTCATGGGTAGGGGTCATCAATCCTTAAAATTTTATTAATGGCAGCATCTACACATGATCTTAACATAATCATTCATATGCTCATAACAATAGCAATATAACAAAGATTAAGTATTAGAGTAGAAGACTAGACATAAGTTACACATAAGGTGATCAGCATAACCACACATTCATATATTTATCAATTCCCCTTCAAGGCAATGGTGAACATATACATAATGACAATAAAGTAAACACCTCCACCATAAGTGGACCATACCACAAAATGTCATACAACGCTTCATCAACTATCAATACTATATAAGAAAAGTAGAGAGGGAGAGCCATTATTACCAATTCATCAATATTTGATCATCATTGATCAATACACCTTTTTCATCATTAATAAATTATAGTGCAGTAGCTAAATATAAATTTAATCATGAAAGAAACCATGTACGAGTTGCTACAAGATCATACTATAACATATTATAAGGCATCACCATATATACTAGAAAGTAGAGAGTCATAGATCAGTTACTCCTATTCTTTACTTTGATTACCATGATTAACAATCATAATATACCAATAATACCAGTCAATGTCAGTATCTAAATTCATAGTAATCAAGACTATATCATGCTTCGTCTAACCTAGAACTTAGATTACGTCATGTACATAATATTATCAATCCATAGACTAGAAGAACCTAGATCAATTCATGTAATCCTTTTTTAATTAGAATATAAAAGATTTATAACCATAGTTAATCCATAATATTAACTTAAGGCAGTCGGTACAATGACCTTTTCATAATTGAAATCCTACACAATTGTTCAATATTTGAAATTAGTGTAACACATAGAGACACAGGCAAGTCATGTTCAAAGCTTCGTATATTGATCCACATGGATTATTAATCATCAATTCATCATCAATACACGTAAATAACATTATACATAAGCAATCAATGTAATAAAATTACAATTCAACCAATAAAAAGCCACGATCGCAATGCCCATGTAAGGGCTAAATCAAATTTGGGAAGAAACATGGGTTCATAACGTAATTGGATTGAATTTCACTTTAAAACCAATACATTATCATCAATTTATCATGGTTAAGCCTTTGAAAACGTTTTTTTGAAAGAACACATGTCTAGATTGAAAGTTTGAATGTTTGATCCTTAAATCTCTCTGAAAACTTTGAGATTAACTCTCTAGATGGAAGGATAACTAGAGATGAAGGATTACCATACCTTAGTGTATAATAAAAACTCTAAAATTGATGAAAAAAGCGAAGGAATTCAATCCCCAAGATGTTTTTGAATTTCACCTTCAATGGAGATTCTAGAGAGAATATTTTTGGAGGGAAAGTCTAATTTGTGTAGAAGGGATTGAGAATTGGTTGATCACGTTTTTGATCATTTATGTACACCAAAAAATAACCAATTAAAACTATTAGGGTCAAGTTAGGACGTGGGGTGAATATACCTTCACCCCTTAATGAAACAGAGCGCTAGGCAGCTTCTAACAGCATGCACTAACGATACCAATCGACGCAAGTAGGTCCATCGATGGACCGTCTGTGGATTTGTTGATTAGGTCCTTGGTCTGTTCTTTGGCTGAGATAAGTATAGGCTAAGTTTACATATACGACACTCCCATTCACAGGCCTTTTGTCAATAAATGGGCGTCATTTGGTTCAGTCGATTGACACTGCCAAGGCAGTGTCTCGATAACCCTTGGGTCCTTCTTGTGGGCCCTTTTACGGGGCCCTTGAGAAGTCGTACCCGGGTGTCCAATGTAAATGTAATACTTAACATGTTTAAGACCTTACACATCAGTTTGACCAAAAACAATTACACACAACACGTCCAAAAATTCAAGGCACACTCAAGACACACATGAATGTCTCAAGTGCTAACTTTCGAACGTTCTAGACGTTTTTGGATGTTTGATCTCCAAACTTAATGAAACTCCATATACTGCCTATAAAAATCATTATTAATTATTTTAGGACTTCATAAGATCATAAAACATTCAAAAACATATAAAAGTATCTAAGGCCCCTTTGGCGACTTGAACTCCTTGTCGTCCCTTGATGTTTGGCTTCCAAATCACCTCAAACTTTATACACTGCCTCAGTAACACATTATAAACAATTTTAGGACCTTGTAACTTTAGGATAAAAATTTTAATCTTTAGACACCGTAACTCATTTTGGGTTTCTTACAATATCCCCCGATTGGGAAAATTCTTTTTCACACGACACTTAGAACACTTTAATCACAACTAGGAATTAAATGAATCATAGAGAAGCTCACAATAGTCATAACCTAATCATATAGAAGTTTAATTCACTAAAATGTCAAGGAACACACTTCCAACAATTTAGCACTCAATGCATACAAGCAAGCAAAAGTTTTATTCACTCACTCTTTAATGTATCAAATACCCAGGCACTTCCCATGTTCATAGGAGGAACATCCTTCTCCTATTCATTACATGGTCATTACATTTCAATTCATTGAGCTCATCATGTAAGGTCACACATAGGCAGAATTCAACAATACTCAAAAGCCATTTAAAACTTATACTTCAATGCACATAAACTTGAGTTGATTAGATTGACAAAGGATTCTTATTAGTTAGACCTAGTGCTATGAGGGTCATACTCAACCATACCATGTTTAGTTGTGTGCACGGAGGAATTTCCTTCTACTTAACACACTAACATGTCTCATGAGTTCATACCCAAGCAAATGCACAAAGGTCATCTTTACTGTAACGTGAGAATTTCTCAACTTTTAATCATGGCATGCTCAAAACATCCTTCATAGGGAAGTCAAAAATGGTAATTCACACCACACACATCACAACAATAGGAAGCCATTTCACAACATTTCAATTTCTAGCTTAATATTAGCTTTTATAAACATGCATCATTTAGGGAAAGTCTTACAATTTATAGGCACACACAAGGACAATAGCTAACATGCCTTCACTTTTTCAAGGGTGAATCTACCAACATGATTTCCCAATCATAGAAGTCACATAGTTTTCAAAAGACTCAACATATTTCATTTTAAAGAGGCTCAATTTCTCATTATAAAGATAAACCTTACATATCAAAAGTGACTTCAAGCATGCTTCTTACCTTAACTTATGAAGATAAATGCACAACTAGCATATCAAGATACACAACCAATATGAGAAAACCATGAAGTTAATCAAAAATTTCTTTTCAAGTACTTTAGAATCTTCAAAATATTATTGAGATAGTGTCAATCAAAACATACCAAACATGTAAAGGTCATACAATTCATATTTTAGACAAGACTTCTATCATGAACAAGATTGCTAACAATTATTTGATTCATGCTCGAGTAGGAATAGAAGGACAAGGTAAAATTATATACAACCTTACTACTCACATTACCATCCCCCCCTTAGGGTAAACCCAATTAAGAGCAACTTAACCCAATTGTAAGAGGATCTTAACTTAACACCCTTACTTTTCATCACATGAAAGTGATTACCACTTTAGAAGGGATTACAGTAAGTCAACAGGAATACCAAGGTATTCTAAACCTTGTCATTTAAGGCAAATTATCCTAGAATTTTCAAGTTAGGTCATACTATTTAACCACATAAGTTCTTTAACAATACAATAGACAACAAGGTCATACAACATTAGGGGAAAACAACAAGGAGACTTAGCAATACGGACTATTTCTTTTCTTTCAACATTAAAGTAAGGTAGCTTCTAGGTCAATCAAACCCACATCATCACCCTACAAAGTTCAGAATAGTGCCCTCAATTCTAGGGAAGACATCAATTCTACAATATCAAAGGACTCACAACACAATAAGATGTTAGAAACAAATGTACCACTCATCATGCCATAAGACTCTCATTCTTCATTTCAAATAGCAAATTTCTTTTCTATATTCATTATCATGATCATATGAATCAATTCTATACACATTTCATAAACTTCCAATCAAATAACAATTTAGTCGATTTCCCAAAATTCTTATAGTAAGCTACCAAACATTACAGTGAAAATGCTTCAAAACTCCACAAATGCGACATTTAGGAAATTGATGGGAAAAGCATGAAAATATGAGATACAAAACATTACCAACTCATCCTACATGAACATGAATACTACCTTCACACTTGGGACCAAGTCTATACAAAGAACTACAATCCATGTAAAGCAATCATGAAGGTTTACACACATAACAAAGGCAACATTTGACCCATTTACAATTTCTTAGGAAACATATTTCCATACGTAGTCATTAAGCATTTCAAACTCCAATAACAATATTAGGCTACCATCATGCAAAACCATATAGTAGCATACCATTCCAAAAGAGACTCATTTTAATCATAAAAACTTCTAACATGCTTTAACTATATCATGACATACATTCCTTAACATAAGATGCTATTTCCCATAGGTCTCATATATAGACATCATATAAGCATATCATTGTAAAATTTACCTTCACACATACTCATGAAACCATAATACGAAGATAAGCATCAAAACTCACCTTTTCTTCCTCAAGCATATAGATACAATCTCATCCAAACAATCACATCTAAAAGACCAGCGGACCAAAAAACATAAGAGAGATATCTTATAGATTCAAGTTCTATAGCACGATATGAGAATGATGAAGGAGGGAAACTTTATCGTCCTATATCCTCTTGTCATAGATGTGTCGAGATTCACACTAATGATCGAGAGTTTACAAGATACGGCAACATGAGACTTTTAGAACCTAAAACCACTTTCATAAACCTGATGATCTGATACTACATTTTTCACATCAATGGAGAACCCCCCAAAAGTAACGTGGCGTACTTGACCTCTCGGATGTCTTATACTAGCCCATAGTTATCATTCATCGCATTGTCATAGGTAAATTTAGAGGAAAAAATTACACATCGCACTTCATAATCTATATATATATATATATATATACATATATACATATATATAATATCATAAGTAAATGTTTTGACTTTAACTATCTTTCCCATCCTAAACAAAAGATCATAAGAGTATACTAGGGACACGACCCTCAAAACATAATACATAAGTAAACTTACACACTTTACTGTAAAGACATGACTTAGGAATCCTTGAACTTAAAGATCCCTTTCCTTGATCTTGGAAATTCACGTATCAATCTCCCTAATCATAGACACATCCTTTAAGCATACATAACCTACACTTTCTTTAAAATAGTAGAGAAGAATGGAGTTAGTACAAGAATGCACTAAGTATGACAACCATGCAAAACATGCATTTAAAAGGGAAATTTTCTTGAAAATTATACTTCATGCCTTTTTGAGTTAATTAGTTTTTAGAGAGTTATTTAGGTGCATTTTCAAGATTTCATTCGATAAAGAATTGCACTCAAATCAACATCTTTACACAACTTATGTACATCACGATTTACATAAACATGTGTTTATGAAATACAAAGAACTAAAATCACATTTTAGTGCCTTAAACCCGAGGCACATAATCATGGTTCACATTGCACAAACGTATACATAGTTTCGGATCACATAGGTGATCCTTCATACGATTTCAAACACACATACATGAACATATTCATCACGAAAACACAACACACGCCTAATATCTACCAGCAAACATATCAAAGCTACGAATCATTGGGAGCTAGTGACAGGGACATGCAACGGGGAACAACCCTAGTTTTCAGATTGAATATACTGAACCTTAGGGGTCTCTTGGGAAAGGGACCAAAAGAGAACAGAACCCATACATTTTTTATGTTCAAACCTCGAATTACTTCCCAAAAAATTTTCCAAACACACATCCAACACCGAAAGTTCAACACCCCACTCGACGGAAAACCTTCTCTTCGCCTACGTGATTGATTAACATTTATTTTTCTTATATTTTCGTGTGAGTCTTCAAGTGTGAAGAACCTTGGTAAATTTTATGTTCTTGAATGTTATTTGGAAGAGAGAAATATGAATGGGAAGATAGAATTATCGTGAATGTTGAGGATATAGACGTGAGAGAGTGAGAGTTTTATTAGGCTTAGAAGTCTAGTTTTGGACTTAGTCAAATAAGGTTTTTATTAAATGATAAAAAATCTGATTTCCCTTTTATTCTAAATCAGATAATAAATAATAATATTAATTAATTACATTGATTTACCAACTTAAATTAAAAAACAAATTTAATTCATTGCTTCCACCTAGGTTCGAACCCGGGGGGAGCAAGACTTCACTCTAAGAGCCAATTTTCGACCCTCTCTCCCCAAAATACCCTCCACCTTATTAAGTAAATGATTAATTATATATTTAGGGTAATTACGATACTTCCCTTAGACTGGAAAAAGTCCATTTTACCCCTAGACCCTCCAAACTTAAGATTTTCTCTTTTTAAGTCTGGTAAAGACTCATACGGGTAAATCATCATATTCGGGAGCCCTACATGGATGGACCAAGCCTTTCCTAGCTCAACTAACTCCCCAAGTTAGTTGACATGGCTGTTGTAAGGGTTTAGAGGTCTGGTTCTACGCGCATCAACCCGTGTGAACTTGGTCTAATCGTAGGCATTCTAGAAACATTAAGCATTACTTAGCATATCCATCCTTAGGGTTGCTACAGTAAAAGAATTACCTAAAGTGATAACAAGCAAAAATGTGGACGCAAACTTATTTGGATTCCAAAGACCACCAGAGATGAAATATTTTTTTTAAGATGAGGAAATTTTTCTTATGTTCTCTCTCGTGCAATTTTGTTCTTTTTTTTTCTCGATGTATATTTTTTGTGTTTCATAACCCCCCCCCCAATGAAAGAAGAGAAGAGTTTAAATAGATTAAAAAAATGAAATAATTTTCTTTTCTTGAAAACTAAACACCCAATGCATGCTTGAGCCTTTTTCTTCCCAATGAAATTATTTTTTTCAATAAGGAATCTTCTTCTCCCCAATGAGCCACCCAAAAGAGCCAATGACAAATCTTCTTTTTCTTTTTTATTTTCCTTTTCTATGAAAAGACTATTGAAAGTGACTTCACCGCCCTTTAGCGGCTCCCACTTTCTTTAATACATTAATTTAATAAAAGACAATAAATCATTTGATTTAAAAAAAAAATAGTCCCATTGAGTTAAATTCATTAGATTTTAACCATAAAAACCCAAAAGAAAAATTAGTTCATTGACACAAAATTCAAACATTTTGAAGTAAAAATTACTAAATAAAAATAAGATAAAACAAATAAAAATTATGTGTTCACAAGAACTAGTGCGTTAGCCACTCATATTATTAGAAAACCACAAAATACAATTTTTCATGCGATTTCCTGAAAATAGAAGAGTTAGAATATTGAAACATATTACAAACGATGATATTTTCTCTTGTACACCAAAATAATGTCGAACTACCTTCAAATTAGTCCTAGGGGTATATTTTTAAGAGTTCGGAAGATAAGAGGAAAATTTTACTTCACTTAAGAATCCTATTTAATATAATTTTCCCTGGAGAAGTCATAACAGGGGTGGGCCTTCGCGCCTCCCGTCGCCCCAGGTCTAGCCCTGTGAATTCTTAGTGTTGGCACACAACACCTAGTAGTGTGTTAGGCAGGAGCCTCTGAATTTCAAGTTGTGGCACGTCGGGCCTCTCAGAGTGCCAAGCCAAGTCCTCTGAAGTTTTAGGGGTGCGGCGCCTTACAGTGCACCAGCCACTGTGACTCTTTGCCTTTGCCATTTTTCCTCTTTTTTGTTTTCTTCTTCTGTGAATCAACTCGAATTTCCTTGAAAGTTTATGGAACAACCAATTGCATGTTTTAGTGCACATTCATCACAAGTTACACAAATATTAAGCTAATAACTAAAGATCATTATTTAATTCAATAAAAAACTGGGCAATTATCACAACTTAGGCATATGAATACGTCTAAGATCACCACCCCACACGTAATCCTTTGTTAGTCCTCAAACAATCTTTAGGCTATCAACTCTTTTTTTCATATACCTTAGACTTATCAGCACCTTAAAACCAACCAAACATTTTTAATCATTATTGTGTATTTCATAATGCATGCAACATTTCAAAACATTTACACCAAGTTACAACACACGTGCTCAAAGATGACTCTTTTATTATTTTTCCGGGCCATCACAAACTCATAAAAAATACACCAATTATAGAATCCAAACATATGCCATGAATGGCCTCACTTATTTGTGTTTTGTATATCTTTTCACTCAAACAATCACATTAACAACAAGGCCTATTTTTCAAACAATGCACTCACTCTCACAAATGAAGTTCTTACTTCTCTTACATGACATAAGTTTAACTATAGTGTATTTTCACTTTCACATTATATTTCTCAAGGAATCAAGAGGACTTCTATTTCATTGAAATACCAGCTTAGGGTAAGGAAGGGTTTATGATCATTTTAGTTACTACAACTCCCTAATGCACATGTCATTACTTTGCCAACAAACATCCTACTCACTAGCCACCCTTAAACTCAAGATTTTAAGGTCTGAGTGAGGTACACAATATCCTAGTTAAGACCAAGGCCATTGTTTAGAGCATATTTCTAAAATAGGCACCCTCAATTGTGTTGAGGTGCACAATGTCACTAAGGACCAGGGCCAAAACAGAGTTTTACCTATTCTTTTCTTTTCCAAATAATTAGCATTTCATCCTTTCTCATATATACAAACATTTTCAACCCTTCTTCTTAACATAGTGCTTAAGAATTTCATTGGGATCAAAAGACTTTTGTAACAAGCAAAGAGGTTTTGACTATTCATGTGGCTTATCAACAAACAGGGCTAAAGGCTCAATGGGGCTTCACTAGGGGAGGGCTAAAGGCTCAATGGGGCTTCACTAGGGGTAATTTCAATGGTAGGCATACAATTAGAGTCAAGAATTGGCTTTTTAAAAAGAAATGCCTCAATCACATTACCTAAGTCATAACAACTACTCATTCAACAAACACTCAACAAGTTCTAGATATCAATTGAAGCACGAACTAAAAATACCTCACCACACATGGCATCACAACACACATAAGAATTTATCAAATGACATGCTGATACAACTTGCATTACGATACTATTACACAATTAAGCCCATTTATTTTTATTTAAAGTAAAAAACTAAGAACACATGCTTGTTTCAAGGTTATCATTCTTTTAAATAGTATTAACAAGAAAAAAAAGAGAAGACTTTTCTTTTTTCTAATTCCGTCTATGATGTCAACTTTGAGTCCTCATCCACAAATTCAATATTATGAATGACAATTGTATATCAAAAATTGATACTGCAAGCATCATCTAACTCTTGTGCCTTTCTTTTTGGACGATTCCAATGATAATCCTCACTACTCTTCGTTTGACTAGATAATGCATTGATTTTCCAAACACCATATGGTGAAGCATATATATGGGTAATTTCATCACAAGGTGTCTTAAGAATAGGTAAATGACGTGCTGCCCCGCTACATAAAGATTTTGAATCTCAATAGTGTTTATGATATATATATATATATATATATATATATATATATATATATACTTCGTAGTTCACATACGACTATGACGACATTGTGCTTCATGCTTTTGTTAGTTTTGGAGTCCATTTACCAATACACTTTCTACCTTCATTGCAGAGATGTCCATATCACTTTGGGATTTACAACCAACCGGAGGTCTTCCTGTACAAGAAAAGTTTATAGCAAAGTCATTTCCTCAGCGAAAGAATTGATGTAGATTGATACTCAGGAAGAATTGCTTCTTCCCAACAGTTGTCTATATTTGTTTTCGACCTTCTATATATTAGAGAAAGGTAATACCCATGAGGTATCCATCCATGATTAGGTGTTTCTGGTATATAGAGTATTATATACAACGGATGTCTCCAATCATAGATAGACACCTCCTGGAGATCACTTTTTGCTAACGGAACCACTTTTTAAATAGTACCCTTGTACATGAAGGCCTCCAATTGCTTGTAAGTCCCAATGAAATTAGAAACCATGTTGGTAGATAGATGCCAAAGCTCAAAAAATGCATGAAGCATGTTGTCGCCATAGTTGAATATGAACAAAGAAGTATATATAGCATCATAATAGTTCATGAGATCCAAAATATCCTTATGGAAGACCAGCACATCGTCTACCCATTCCCAACAACTAGGTGTATATAAAACATTTACAAAGTTAGAAGGGGGAACACTCCAATTGCCGAAACATTCATCAAGATTAGAAGATCTTAACGATACTACATCATGCTAAATTGCGGATTTCTGTAAGGATTTTTTATACGAGTAGCCAGACTCGAGAATTTAATCATGACGTCTTTGATATCCTTTTTTTTACCATTCATTAAGGAGAAGATATTAATCAGATATCCCACTAACAAGGGAGAAGACGCCGATAGCAAAAGGTTGAACCTCCAAAAGTAGGACTTTGGCATTCTGATTTTGTTGGTCACCCACTATTTCAAGAAGAGGGTGTAGCGTTCTTGATCCCAGAAATGCATCATATTGTAGTATCAAAGCCATATTGATCTATCTAAAATTTCAAAGATTAACTAAAATAAAAAAAATTATTCGTAAGAACACATCCAATGAAAACGTGTTAATCCCAATTTTGTGGTTGTCGGAAGGTTGATTTCAAATAGAAAACAAAATGAGTACAAATGCAATCTAATCATAGTTTTTGTATATGATGTATCTATATGATTTTTCCTTCCAAAGACACAAACCGCTTGTGATTTTGTTAATCCTACGTCGAGATATAATTTACTCATAAAGTTGCACAAAGCCAGTGTAATCACTTCATCAGAACTTTAAGATGATTTCAAAATATTACCTGAGCAAATTTGGGACTGTTATTTTCATGTATGTTGTATTTCTACGACTCTAGTTTTTTAAAAATCACATGGGTCGCGATTTAAATATCCTTACGACGAAATATGAATTTTCTACCACAGTCGCATTGAGCAGAAGAAAAAGTGACAAAAATCAGAGTTGGGAAAAGGACTTACTGAAGAGAGAGGAACTCAATCGAACTTGGTGATGCAAAAAATTGATATACAGTCACCAGGGGAATGTGGGTATATATAGATTTCAAAATATGGAGATATCAATTTGATTCCTACGTTATGGAAAGTTTTAATTATAGAAAGCTTAGTTCGTACAAACTTTGGAAATTATGGTAAATTTTCATAGGAATCGAATTATGGAATATTTTCATAGGAATCAAGATATGGAAAATCCATAGGAACCAAATATGTTAAGTTTTCCTAGGAAACAAATTATGGTAAGTCTATATAGGAACAAAGTTATTGAAATCCCATTGAAATCAAACATGAAAAAAATAATCTTGCAAATGTGTTAAGTATTCCTGAAAACCAACACGGGAAATGGAAAAAGGAGGGCTTTGACACCTTTTGTTTACTTCAAGTTGCACAATATGACAACTATGGAAATTTGTTTTTAAATCAAGTTGCACAAAATTAGGCAACCATGGAAAGGTTTGTGAAAAAAAGGGTGTCCAACAGATTTTTTGCCTTCAAGTTGCAACAAAACTTTGACAACTATTAAAGTTACCTCAAGTTGCACAAACATTATTCGACTATGGAAATTTTTGACGAAAAAAGAGTTATTTCAAGTTACACGTATGTTTCCATACCAAATAGGGGGGGGAACTTTCCTAGCAATCAAATTGATAAATTTTGAGATGTTTTTTTACATACGCATGAGAAGGCCTCCGAATGAGGTTTGACTCACGCAATGAGAATTTGAAGTCCTTACATTTTTGAGTGATCGACTGAAATTGGAGGAGAGCCTGCCAGAAGGGCGTTCAACGCCAAGGAAAAACCACCTAAAATTTGCATCGAAATCACAAGCTTCATATCACCAATTCAAGCTTTTAGACGCAGCCCATGCTCATACAATTGACATTAATTTTATTGTTGATTACCAAAATAAAATCATTAAGCTACAAAGAAATACCATGCGCTAAATCTTCATGACCTAGAAATACTTCTAATCTTAAATGAGTTGTTAAATGACAGAAATTCAAATAATATCTTACAAATTAGAGAATGTAGTTAATAATCTCTGGTATATGTTGATTTGGATAGCCTCAGCATGTCGGCATAGTCATTTCGTATAAAGTTTCTAATGCATCGCCAAAGATCAACTGTGTGAGAAAAAAATATTTGTTTCACAAATACTTCAAGGCTTGTCTTTACAAGTTCGACTTATAGTTCAACCCAACAAGCCCCGAAGTAGGGGACATTTGTAGACAGTGAAGTTTAAGTGATAACTCCATATCAAATTTGGAATAAATCTTAAATTCATGATACATTGATCAAGTCAAATTATTGGTTAATAAAGTTGGATTAATATTTTAAGTTAAAATTACATGATTTAAATAAAGTCCAAATTATCTTGAGGCCCACCCATTAAGTTCCAAGACAAGCCCAATTGATATTCTTTAATCCCAAGGTCCTCTAAAATTACTTTGACCAAAATGCCCCCCCCCCCCCCACGCAAACCCTAGCTCACACCTATATAAAGGGTCTTTATAAGATCAGAAAGAGAGATATAAATACATAGAGAATTTATGTGGTGATTTAAAAGTCTTCAACATACAAAGAATTCTTTGCTACAAGTGCTGAGCCACAAATACTTTATCAAATCAAGAACAATTGTCAAGAGAAGAACCAGGGATAACATTTCTTTTCTTAAAGATTTCATAAAGATTGTAAACTTCACTCAAATTTAAATACAAATATTATTGTTTTCTTGCTATTTTCCTTTCATGTTTGTTGTATTTGAGGAATAAACTTTAGACGCATACAAATTTGCACGTCCAGTTGGACCAAATATATCCTTCATTTCTTCTCTCATAAATTAAATATGCAAATATGAAACCACAAAGGTCAAAAGGTGAGTACTTAAAGTCTCTTCTTTGAGTGTCATCAAGTCTACACTCAGATAAGCCTTGAAGTAGGGAGAATTTGTACACTAAATTTTTTTGGACTCTATAAGATGTGTTAATTTCAATTAGGATTCTTGGAGGCTACTTAATCCTAAATCCTAGTTCATGCATATATAAAGGGTACTATACTCCCTTTAAAAGGTGTCTCGACACTAGAAAAAAATCAGCGTTTAGCGATGGACGAAATTTGTTGCTAATCTATGATATTTCGTTGCTAAACATGATTAGCGACAGACTAGACACATATTATTGACTGGTGCTATATCGCTCGTTAGTAATCACTTAGTGACGAAAAATATGTTCCATCACAAATTTAGCGATGTCTTAGAAACGAAAATATCCGTCTCCACTTGTTAGCGACGGACTATTCCGTCATTTTATTTATATTGTTTGTTGCTAATTTCATAATTCATTTCGTCATTTTTGATAAATTCTTGACAGATTTTTCGTCGCTTATCCGTTGCCATAATTTCTTTATGTAGCAACGACCAAATAGTCGCCAAATTTGTTGCTAAATTTTTTCTTGTAAATTAAATTTCTCTATACCTTAAAAATAATCAACATATATAATGTTATCATAGATGGTTCAAAATATATAGAATATCGAAATTGCATTTTTTAGATTAAAAAATCCATAATAATATATAAACTGTACTTAAAAGAACCTACATTCATCAAATATTATTACTAAAAAAAGGGATATAGTGGTCACGTGAAACAAAGGATCAACCTCGTCCTCATAAGTAATAGATGAAATGTCACGACCCAAAACGAGTTGTGAGTGGCACCCACACTTAGCCTACTAGGTGGGCGAACCAACAAATCTAAAACCCAACATTTACCAATAGTTCAACTATAATTAACAAAATAATGCGGAAGATCCAAAACTTATTAATGTAACCAAGTAAATAAGATTCTAAAATTTAATACTTATTATCCCCAAAATCTGGAAGTCATCACATCAAGAACAAAAAAAGATGGTCCGTGTCCGAACTTCAAAGACATCAAGACGTGAAGGAGAGAATCCAGCCCGAGCTAGAAATGATAGCTCACCCTGAAGTCTGATGTGCTGGAGACTGGCTAGAGTTGAGGGCGCGTTGAAGTTGATGGTACACTTTCTGCACTCCACAAAATAACAAAGAAGAAAATACAAGTAGGGGTCAGTACAAGGAACACGTACTGAGTAGGTATCATCGGCCAACTCAAAATCGAAATTAGTATATATTAAACAATAGTATAAAATCAACTACAATACTTAACAGGTAGCAAGCAACACACACATGAACCATTGACAACAACACCATGATAGGTACACCCTCAATCACAACATCAAGCACACCTATGAGGACTCAGGCCTCCACACCATACTCATTTGGGAAATAGGTTCTTTGAGTTTGAGTACATTAAGTTAATTCAAGATTTATTTCCTTTAATGTTATTGTGTCGGAACGTGACACTCAGATCCCATATATTGTGTCGGAACGTGACACTGCGATCCCATAATACCGTGTCGGAACGTGATACTCCGATCCAATTATCTCATCATTTTTATTTCATCAAGCCTTCTTTACTCAAGGCGTCATTTTTAATAGAGAGGATTCAAGATTTGAAATTTAACACTCTCATAATTTTAGTACAACCACAAACCACACAATCAAGTACATAAGAGACTTTACAATATCATTCATTACATATCAATTGATATTTAGAGTTTATCTATCACATATAAATAAACCATAACCTACCTCCACCGACGAACCGAAATAAAGCAAGCTACCTCTCCAATGCCTTTGCTTTCCTCAATGCTTATGAACCTTTTCAGTCTGAAGTCTAGGTCGCTTGCGTTCTTTGTTCGTTCACGCTCTTCTCCTCTTTTTCTTTTATTTTTCTTCAACAGATTCTTTTTACCCTAATTATCATATAATCAATTATAAAACTTAATAAAAGTAACCCACTATTAATTTTAAAGTTATCTCCTTTAACCCAAAACTAAGTAAATTATTAAAATTATCCCACTAATTTCATAATTGTAATTATTAATTGTCCAATATGTCCATTTAAAATTTAGCAGGAGTCTGACCAAGCCAGGGTTACGCAGCTTGTGACGGTCCATCGTATCTACGACGGTCCGTGCTGCAGGTCTGTGGTGAAGCTCAGAGAGTAAATCCTAGTACCCAAATTCCAAGAGTTGAAGTGTTTTGGAACGAAGACGCTCGACGGACCGTCGTGCCTATGACGGTTCGTCGTACTTGCCGTCGAGTTTAATGAAGAGAGCAGCAGAAGGAATTGCGCAAGTATGGGACGACGGAGTCCATCACGGGCCGTCATGACCATGACGGTCCGTCGCGTGGTCCATCGACCCAGTAAGTGTTTATCAACAATAATTCTACTTCTCAAACCGACTAAACAGATTGTTATAATAGATACCAATTTACCCATCGTTCGTCCTCGAATGATCACAGGAAGAAAAATAAGGGCGAGAAAGAGTACCTGAATCTGTAAAAAGATGTGGATATCTTTCTTGCATATCAACCTCACTCTCCCAAGTGGACTCTTCAACTGGCCGACTCTTCCACTGAACCTTGATAGATGCAATCTCCTTTGATCTCAACTTGCGGACCTCTCTATCTAGAATAGCAACAGGCTCCTCCTCATAATACAAACTCTCATCAAGAAGAACTGAATCCCAACGAATAATGTAGTTTCCATCCCCATGGTATTTTTTCAGCATAGACACATGAAATACCGGGTGCACTCCTGAGAGTCCTGGAGGCAATGCCAATTTATAAGCCACCTCCACCACGCGCTTCAGAACTTCAAATTTACCAATACACCTAGGACTAAGATTACCTCGCTTACCAAACCGCATCACCCCTTTCATGGGTGAAACCTTCAGCAAGACTTGTTCACCCTCCATAAAATCCAAGTCCCTAACCTTTCGATCTGCATATTCTTTTTGCCTGCTCTGAGCTGCTAGAAGCTTCTCTTGGATGAATTTTACTTTATCTAACGATTCCCTCAAAAGATCGGTACCCCAAGGTCACACCTCAAATGCATCAAACCAACCAATGGGAGATCTACATCTCCTCCCATACAGTGCCTCAAATGGGTCCATATCAATACTTGAGTGATAGCTATTATTGTATGAAAACTCTGCTAGGGGTAAGAATTTATCCCAATGACCACCATATTCTATCATACATGCACGAAGCATATCCTCCAACACCTGAATCGTTCGCTCAGACTGACCATCGATCTGAGGGTGAAATGCAGTACTAAGATCCAGCCTAGTACCTAATTCAGCATGTAATGTTCTCCAAAACTTAGAAGTTAACTGCGTACCTCTATCTGATATGATGGAAAGTGGAACTCCATGCAATCAAAAAATTTCTGAGAAATAGAGTTTGGCTAACTTCTCTACATTGTAAG
Source organism: Solanum habrochaites (assembly GCA_027704765.1). Taxonomy (NCBI): domain Eukaryota; kingdom Viridiplantae; phylum Streptophyta; class Magnoliopsida; order Solanales; family Solanaceae; genus Solanum; species Solanum habrochaites. Next base: position 16,358,557 of record JAKWJA010002492.1, on the reverse strand, counting down.
TTATCTTGACCGGAATGAAGTGAGCAGACTTAGTTAACCTGTCAACAATTACCCAAATAGAATAAAACTTACCCAATGTCTTTGGAAGACCAACTACGAAATCCATTGCAATTCTTTCCCACTTGCATTCAGGAATGGGCATTCTCTGAAGTGTCCCTCCGGGCCTCTGGTGTTCATACTTTACCTGCTGACAATTCGGGCATTGGGCAACAAAATCAACAATGTCACGCTTCATTCTACTCCACAAAAAATGTTGCTTTAGGTCACGATACATCTTGGTTGCACTAGGATGTATAGAATACCTTGAACTATGGGCCTCTGTAAGAATAGTGTGAATCAAATCATCAACACAGGGCACACATACCCTTCCCTTAATTCTCAAAACGTCTTCCTCATCAATTATTTCCTCTTTAGCCTCTCCTTGCAATACCATATCTCAAATTCGGCTCAGCTTCTCATCAGCAAACTGCTTTCCCTTAATCTTGTCAAGAAAAGAATATCTTGCCTCCACACAGGCCAAAAGTCCTCCTTTCTCTAGTACTTCCAGCCTCATAAGGTCATTAGCCAAAGTCTGAACCTCTCTAGCCAATGGGCGTCTAGAAACCCGTAAGTGGGCTAAACTACCCATGCTCCCTGCTTTTCTACTTAAAGCATCTGCCACAACATTAGTTTTTCCTGGGTGATACAAAATAGTAATATCATAGTCCTTCAATAGTTCCATCCACCTCCTCTGCCTCAAATTCAAATCTTTCTGAGTAAAGATATATTTTAAACTACGATGATCCATATAAACTTCACACTTGACCCCATATAGATAATGTCTCCATTGCTTTAATGCAAATACAACTGCAGCCAACTCCAAATCATGGGTCGGATAGTTACGTTCATGCACTTTTAATTGCCTTGAAGCATAAGCAATTACATTTATCTCCTGCATTAGCACTGCACCCAAGCCAGAATAGGATGCATCACAATAAACAATAAAATTCTTACCTTCCACTTGCAAGGTAAGAATTGGTGCAGTAGTCAACAAGGTCTTGAGTTTCTAAAAACTTTCTTCACATTCATCTGACCATACAAATGGAACATTTTGCTTAGTCAAATTTGTCAGCTGCGAAGCAATAGAAGAAAATCCCTTGACAAATCGACGGTAGTAGCTAGCTAAACCAACAAAGCTCCTCACCTCTGTAACATTAGTAGGTCTTACCCAACTCTTCACTGCTTCAATCTTAGAAGGATCCACCATCACTCCATCCTTAGAAACCACGTGCCCCAAGAAGGACACTGAATCTAGCCAAAACTCACACTTGGAGAATTTGGCATAAATCCTTTTCTCCCTCAACAACTTCAATACGATTCTCAAATGCTCCTCATGTTCTTTCCTGCTCTTTGAGTATATCAGTATATCATCAATAAATACAATAACAAAAAGATCCAGATATGGCTTAAAAATCCCGTTCATCATGCTCATGAAAGCAGGAGGGGCATTCGTAAGCCCAAAAGACATTACTAAGAATTCATAATGCCCATACCTGGTTCAAAAAGCAGTCTTTGGCACATCTGCTGCCCGTATTTTCAATTGATGATAGTCGGATCTAAGATCAATTTTAGAGAAGACACAAGCACATTGTAACTGATCGAACAAATCATCAATGCGAGGAATAGGATACTTGTTCTTAATAGATACCTTATTCAGCTGCATGTAGTCTATGCACATCCGAAAACTTCCATCCTTCTTCTTCACAAATAAAACAGGAGCACCCCAAGGGTATGCACTTGGTCTAATAAAACCTTTACCTAACAACTCCTGAAGTTGGGCCTTTAACACCCTTAACTCAGCTGGAGCCATTCTATAAGGGGGTATGGAAATTGGGCGAGTACCCGGCTCCAGATCAATACAAAAATCAATATCCCTATCCGGTGGCATACCAGGAAGGTCTGCAGGAAACACATCCAAAAACTCACGAACTATCGAGCCAGACTCAATCGAAGGTACTTTGAAAGTATCATCCCTGAGATGTGCCAAGAAAGCTAAACAATCCTTACTAACCATTCTCTTAGCACGAAGAAAAGAGATAATATGAACTGGAGTGGAAATATAGTCACCCTCCCAAACTAGCGGATCTGTCCCAGGCTTGGCCAATGTCACAGTTTTAGCATTACAATCTAAGATTGCAAAATTTGGAGAAAGCCAAGTCATACTCAGAATAACATCAAAATCAACCATCTCTAGAATAATCAAATCTATAGGAGTATTGCTCCCCACAAAAGTCACATGACAAGACCTATACACCTTTTCAATTATCACAGACTCACCCATATGAATAGAGACACGAATAGGCATGTCAAGCAAATCACAATATAAATCAAGACTGCAAATGAGGAAGATACATATGAAAATGTGGATCCAGGATCTAATAATACAGAAGCCATCCAATCACAGACCAAAAGATTACCTTTGATAACAGCATCAAATGTCTCTGCTTCAGAACTCCTGAGGAAAGCATAACAATGGGCCCTATCACCTGTCTGCCCGTTGCCCCTACCATGTTGCGCTACAGTAGTTCCAGCTTGCCCGCAACCCCGGTTGATTTGGTGACCACCATTACCTTGGCTACCACGTCCTCCAGAATGGCGGCCTCTCCCATGACCACCTCTACCTCTAACTATTGGGGGTCTGTAACTCTGTTTTGGACAATACTTCCTAATATGTCCCATCTCTCCACATCCATAACAATTCCTGGAGTCAAGCATAGGTCTTTGTGAAAATGACGAAGTCTGGGGATAACCTCCAAACTCAGAAAAAGGCTGACTGGGCTGCGATGGACCCCCAGCTAAAGCCTGCAGGGAAGACTGAATAGGGCGGTTTGGGTAACCTCCTGAACTCTGCCCTTCTGAGTAAGAACCACTAAACTCACCTCCCTTACGGAACTTCTTAGATGTCGACTCCATGGTGAAGTCATCTGGCTTCACCCCCTCCACCTCTATCACAAAATCAACCACTTCCTGAAAGGATTTTGCAACAACAGCTACCTGTAAGGTTGGGATCTGAAAATCTGACCTCAATCCTTTCACAAAACGGTGAATCCTCTCTTGTGGACTGAAGCAAAGTTGTGTGGCATACCTGGATAGTGCACGAAATTTAGCCTCATAAGCAGCAACAGACATCCTGCCTTGTTCTAGGCTCAGGAACTCATCTCTCCTCTTATCCCTCAAAGTCCGGGGTATATACTTCTCCATAAATAAGCTAGAGAATAATGCCCAAGTCATAGGTGGTGCATGTGCTGGTTGACACTCAACATACGACCACCACTACATTTTGGCATCCCCCTGAAACTTATAGGTCACAAACTCGACACCGAATCGTCCTACTATGTCCATATTATGTAGCAGCTCATGACAATCAACCAGAAAATCATAGGCATCTTCAGATTCAGCACCCTTGAAGACTGGAGGTTTCAACTTTAAGAATTTAGTGAAAAGTTCATGCTGATCACTTGTCATTATAGAACCTGTAGTCAATCGAGGAAACGTGCCTACTTCCAATGAGGCATCCATGCGGGCAGCCACAACAGCTACATGTTGTACTCCCTGAACCTGAGGTGCTGGTACAGAAAACACTGGAGGTGTCTGGCCCTGATCAGATAACCCGCTAAGATAAGTAAGAACCTGATTAATCATCTCTGGGGTAGGCTGGGGTGGTAATTCCTCATCTTGAACCTGCTCATTTTCCCCTTCTTCACCCTCTCTCACTACCTAATCAGTCGGTGGAGGAGTCACTTCCCTATTACTAGCTGGACCAAATGTTGTCCTTTACCTCTAGAGGGCGTCCTCCTGCGACCTCTACCACGGCCTCTTGCCACTGCTCCCCCTCGAGCTACAGCCCCAATGGTTGGCTCAGACGCACCCTGTCTTGTCGGTGTTGGTGTTGGCAGAATTGTTGCTCTAGTTCTAACCATCTGTGAAATAGAGTGAGGATGTCAGATACCTAAAGTAATAGCACGAAAGAAAGAAAGAATGGAGTTTTCCTAAAGTCCTATAGCCTCTCAAATAAAAATAAGGGTGTCCCCCTACCGTACCTCAAGACTCTACTAGACTCGTTCTTGTGTGATGAGACCAACGAACCTAACGCTATGATACCAAGTTTGTCACGACCCAAAATGAGTCGTGAGTGGCACCCACACTTAGCCTACTAGGTGGGCGAACCAACAAATCTAAACCCAAACATTTACCAATAGTTCAACTATAATTAACAAAATAATGCGGAAGATCCAAAACTTATTAATGTAACCAAGTAAATAAGATTCTAAAATTTAACACTTATTATCCCCAAAATCTGGAAGTCATCACATTAAGAACATCTATACTCAAATTACCAAGTCTAAGAGTATTTAAGAAGATAAAATAAGTAAAAAAAAAAGATGGTCCATGTCCGAACTTCAAAGACATCAAGACGTGAAGGAGAGAATCCAGCCCGAGCTAGAAATGATAGTTCACCCTGAAGTCTGATGTGCTGGAGACTGGCTAGAGTTTAGGGCGAGTAGAAGTCGATGGTACACTTGTTGCACTCCACAAAATAACAAAGAAGAAAATACAAGTAGGGGTCAGTACAAGGAACACGTACTGAGTAGGTATCATCGGCCAACTCAAAATAGAAATCAGTATATATTAAACAATAGTATAAAATCAACTACAATACTTAACAGATAGCAAGCAATACACACATGAACCATTGGCAACAACACCATGATAGGTACACCCTCAATCACAACATCAAGCACACCTATGAGGACTCAAGCCTCCACACCATACTCATTTGGGAAATAGGTTCTTTGAGTTTGAGTATATTAACTTAATTCAAGATTCCTTTCCTTTAATGTTATTGTGTCGGAACGTGACACTCCGATACGATATATCGTGTCGGAACATGACTCTCCGATCCCATAATACCGTGTCGGAACGTGACACTCCGATCCAATTATCTCATCATTTTTATTTCATCAAGCCTTCTTTACTCAAGTCGTCATTTTTAATAGAGAGGATTCAAGATTAGAAATTTAACACTCTCATAATTTTAGGCCAACCACAAACCACGCAATCAAGTACATAGGAGACTTTACATTATCATTCAATACATATCAATTTCTATTTAGAGTTTATCTATCACATAAAAAATAAACTATAACCTACCTCCACCGACGAACTGAAATCAAGCAAGCTACCTCTCCAATGCCTTTGCTTTCCTTAATGCCTATGAACATTTTCAGTCTGAAGTCTAGGTCGCTTGCGTTCTTCGTTCGTTCACGCTCTTCTCCTCTTTTTCTTTTATTTTTCTTCTACAGATTCTTTTTACCCTAATTATCATATAATCAATTATAAAAATTGATAAAAGTAACCCACTATTAATTTTAAAGTTATCTCCTTTAACCCAAAACTAAGTAAATTATTAAAATTACCCCACTAATTTCATAATTGTAATTATGAATAGTCCAAAACGCCCATTTAAAATTTAGCGGGAGTCTGACCAAGCCGGGGTTACGCAGCTTGTGACGGTCCGTCGTATCTACGACGGTCTGTGCTGCAGGTCCGTCGTGAAGCTCAGAGAGTCAATCCCAGTACCCAGATTCCAAGAGTTGAAGTGTTTTGGAACAAAGACCCTCGACGGACCGTCGTGCCTATGAAGGAATTGCGCAAGTATGGGACGACGGAGTGCATCACGGGTCGTCATAACCATGAAGGTCCGTCGCGTGGTCCGTCGACCCAGTAAGTGTTTATCAACAATAATTCTACTGCTCAAACTGACTAAACAAGTTGTTACATGAAAGAGCAATCTCGTCCTCATAAGTAGTAGCTGAAGGAGGCACTAAGGGTGTGCTGATGATGAGGCAAAAACATCTATTTGTATTAAATTTTTGCTTCATAACCAAAACCGTATAGTCTTCTCTTCTTTTCTCCCCCACAACTTGATAATATGCTTCACATTGATCAATATCAGTTTGAGACACTATTTCATTCTGTGATATTTCTTCATATTTTTGTAATAAATACAGAAAAAATGAAAGCATTACACATTGGATACAAAATATATTTTGAAGGCCAATACAAAAACATGCATAACATTTTAAGAATTAGCAGTAATGTACATATTGTGCCTTCAAATTTCAAGCCTTAACAATTCATATCTACATAATAAGTCTCTCGACTATAATAATATGTGCATTTGATCAATAATATGTGAGGAAATATGCAGCCCAACATAGAATATGTAGGGAAGAAAGGAAACAAAGAGAGTCAAAACAGACTCATCAAAACAAGGAAATGTATGTACCACCATTCAACCCTCGGCAAGTACTTGACTCTTTGAAACAAAAGATAAGTTAATACTCGATTATGCATAGTGCTTAAAACAAAGAAAACTCTTTAGTCTATCATACTTATACTCAAGCTTAACTACTGAAAGGAATAATTAACTAATCATGGCCACTGTTGGCTTTATATAAGAAATCTAAACAAAAAAAATTCCAAATCATTACACTTAATTGTTCATTTATTCAACAAGGTCCAAAAGTAAAAGTTTATTCACAAATTGACATAGAAAATGAACTTTCATACACATAAAATTAGGCAGTATTCATGCTTATATTAAAAAAAGTTAATCTCCACTATTAATTGAGTCAAGCAGTCTCAACCATCTAACCAACATTTAACACCCATATGTAAGTTGAACTGGTTAACCAACTTCGAGATAGAGAATATATAGTAGTTACTCAAATTGAGTTATTACCAAATACATCCACATTGACTTTGGATTAACACACACATATATCCAAAAGTAATGGATGATAATGTGATATACTTCTCAATCTTCTGCACATAGAAGGTCTTTGCATGATGATTTTAGTTTACAAATACTTAATATACTTCTTAGAATATGATACATCATAATCATAAAAGCTTTTTAGTAACTTAGTAATGAAACATGTAAAACAGAGTGATAAACTTCATAATAATCGGAACTTAAAGTTCTTTTAAGAGGTTTTTTTTTGCTATGTACACACTTGAAGATTATGGGAGATTATAAGCTTTGAGAAATTCTTAATTTCACATAGTATTATTGGTGTGTTCTAACATTGTTCTCACTTCTTCAATAAATTCTTCTCTTCATTTCCCAAAGGATTAAATTTGAATATTTTGTGTTTGTCCATAAAATATGCATCATAATTATTGTCACTCTCATTGGAGTTTAAAATTCTAATCTTTAAACACTACAAAGACGGTAAGAAAGAAAGATGAGGATTCAAACCTAGGACACTCAGACTGCAACTGTTGTTGCAGAAGAAAGTTCGTACATTTGGTAACAACCATGGGTGAGAGAGTAAAGTTAGAACAAGCCATGAGCTGGGAAGTTGTGGCTAGTCTTTGTTGGTGAGAAGACATAGATCTGAGAAGTTTTTGGCGATGTTCCATCATTTCAAACTTTCTTGGTGATCCAACTTCACCCTTACAAGGCCCACCACTATGAAGGAACCTACAACTACTTCCATTCTTACAATACCATATAGCAAAATAGAGACAAGGTTTACATCCAAGTCCTACACTTGGGATATCAACCCCAAAATATATATCACTCATAAAACAAATAATAAGAAATATTCTAAAGTATACTAAAAAAATGAATGGTAACCACAATGAAAAATAAAAGTAAATAAACTTTAACAGAAAAGAATATGAACAAGTAAGCTTTAACAAAATGACACTAAGGGATCTACATGTCTACTGTCGGTGCTCACTACTCGCTGCATGGAGCTGATGTTGTTGAAATTTAGCCGCAGAGGGAGACAAGTGGTGGTGACATCTCCTTGATGTTGTTGCAGACGAAGATCGCCTAGTTACTTGCCAACTAAAGTTGCTGCCATCAACGGATGTTCGATGGTGGTGTTCACGTGCTTGCCACAACTCTCCATTGTTGTCCAACTGCTTGTTTTCACGAATGTTGCTGGATGGCGTTGTTCTCTGCTCGTTCTCTAGGCTGCACTGCCGGAAAAAAGGATGGAGAGGATGGAAAATGGATCTGGGCGGAGGATTTGGAGAGGAGAGGAGGAGAATGAAGAAAAAATTAGGGGTTTGGGCTCTTTTGTATAAAATAGGAAAGAGGGTCCTAAATAAGGACCATTGATCAAATTCGTATGAGAAGATTTGATTGATTCTTGGAGTTTAACGAACCATGATCGATGGATAATATTAAATGAGAGTATTGAAATCTGAAATTGGAGTTTGCAACGGAATAAGTGATGGATTCTAGAATACGTCGCTTTCAAATAAATGTGCATATAATTTAGAAAATTATATTGACGGATATTTTTGTCACATTAAAATATAAATAATTATAAAATATATTTAATAGTTTAGCAACCTTTTTTTCCGTCACTAATTCTGTCGCACGATATTAATTAAATGTGTGAGCACTACTTCGTTATTAAATCCTTACGAAAAATTAGGCGCCAAATTTTTGCGCTAATATTTAGCGAAGAATTAAATATTTTGTTGTAAATTGGTTGCTATATAATAAATTAAAATATCATTTCTTTATTATGCAACAAAATGGTTATTCGGTCGCAAATCCGTCGTTATATGGTGATGGAATATTATTCGTCGCTAATATCCGTCGCTAAACGTTATTTCTTTAGTTGTGCTAATATTTTGTAAATTTATGGAATATTCATGGAGACATCAATATCAAACATCCTAGTTCGAGAAATATACCTTAACGGCCTCCGAATTATGGATAAATCCCATAAGAAAAAAATCAAGAGACGAACATACTTATACGTACATATTTATCAATAAAGTTATGTTCCTTCATATTTTCTTTAAGATTATAATTTTTTTCTATGCTTTTAAATTTTTTTTGGAAACAACATCAACTAACAATGAAGTAAGGTGCGGTATAAAGTTCAATCAATCTCCTCCAATAGACAATAGAGGGCTCTGACCTGACTACAGTTGATTAGTTTATAATTCAGGTTTGATATAGTATAACCCTGAAAAGAGAGCCTAATCGATGCATATTTGATCCTTTTCTAACAAGCTTGAAATCTTTTTTTCCGGAGTTAAATTTGTTGTTTCCTTTGCTTTGAGATGAGTTTCCTTTTCCCTTTCCCTTATGGGAAAAGAATGCAGGTTTTGTTGTGGCACTTATTCTTCATCCTCTTTCATATATGTTAGAAAAAATAATAAGAAATATTATGGAATTAAGAATACGGTGTCTTTGAGGCATGAAACATTACTTTCTTTTAAGAGATATTGCTCATAAAGATATTGAGGAATATGCAAGCAATTCCCTTGAGAATACAACAAATCCTTTTATACACTTGCAAATTTTTCTATTGGCTACTTCTAGAGAGTCTTTATATTTATAGAACTTAAGAGATGACTTTTCGTAATCACAATCATGTTCTATCATGATCAAATAAATTTTCAAAATAGTCATATCTTTCATGAACAAGTGACTTTTCATAATAGTCATGTTCTTTCATGAACAAATGTATTTGTTCAATTAAAGACCTCAATATATTACAAAATATCCAACAATATCAAAACCACTAATTAAGAGCATTAAATGTTATTTAAGAGTGGGATATGGTATCTTACCTAGCATGACAGTTATAAAAGTCTTGTACTTGAGACCTAAACCTCTAGCAAAGTTGATTACTTTGGTAACTTCATCTACATATTTGTAAATGGCTCCAAGGCCGTCAAATATGTCTTTGAATCTCTTAATGTATTCATTAATCTTCTTGGTTCCTAGCCTAACACTTTGCAATTGTTATTTAAGCTAAAACTCCTTATATTTTGTTTATTGAAGATAGGGTAATTCTAAGCAGTCTCACATCTCCTTGGAAGTTGAGAAACCTACAATCAGATACATGATTTCTTTTGTCAAAGTGCCTGAGTTCCAAAACCTTAGTAGTACATCTTTCTCCTCTCAATCATCAATTATTATTCTCACTGTCTTCTGTATATTCCTCAACACATGTAGCTACAACTTTCTCAACTCCCTTTCTAGTGGAACAACTACTTACCGTTGGCCCATTCTCCTTGATTATATAAGTTAATCTCATCACCTGAATCAATTGTAATATTTGTGTTCTCTAGATGAGATAGTTTGTTGATTTACATTTATAAAACAAGAAGCAATGAGGTGTTAAACGGAAAAAGTGGACAGATTATTGGTAGAGGGAGCAATTTCAGTTGGATGTCAGTACTAAAATATTGCCAAAAAGAGACGAAAAAAGCAATGGACTGCGACACTGTTTTAGCCAAACGTGACTCATTCAATCTACTCGCTTTTTGGCTCGACACTTTTCCAAAAGCGATGGACTGCATCGCTTTATTTTTTTAAAAGAATGTGACGCCGTCCTTTGCTTTTTTTTATTTTATTTTTTTTAATTTAAAAAAAGAGACGAAGTCTGTCGCTTTAATTCATTTTTAATTTTTTTATAATCTTAAAAAGCGACGGACAATGAGACGCGTCCGTCTCTTTATTGGAAATAAAAATTTGAAAAATCCAGAAAAGTGACGAACTAAAAGGACCCGGTCCGTCGCTTTTCTAGGTATTTTTAAAAATAAAATTAAAAAAGCGACGGAATAAAGGACTGCCCGTCGCTTTTCTCGGTTTTTTTTTAAAAAAAAAAAATCTCGAAAAGCGATGGACAAAACCACCCTGTTCGTCACTTTTTTTGCAATTTTTTTGAAAGAAAAATCTGACTTTCTACTGCCCACTTGTAAAAGTAATTCATAACAATTCAATTCAATTCAGCCCAAATCAAATACAAAATATTTTAAAGAATCTACACAAAATATAAAATAAAAACTTACATTAACATTTAAAAATATCTTAATCACAACTTAAAGAGTTCTAAAGTCTTTCCAAAATCCATTTTAAAATTACAAATAGTTCATACAAACTATATTTTATCAAGACATCTAAATTCAACCTAATGATTGGTTCATAAATTCTATAAGTGGAGATTTTTGTAAATTTAACAACCTAATGTTTGAATTCCTAATTCAAGATTTCTAAAGTTCACTACTTAAAGTTCTAAAATCCCCCAGTTATTCAAGATTTATAAAGCTCACAACTTACAGTTTTAAAATCTTAAAATAATTCAAGATTTCTAAAGTTCACAACCTAAAGTTCCAAAATTCTAAAATAATTCAAGATTTCTAAAGTTCACAACCTAAAGTTCTAAAATCTTACAAAAATTCAAGTTTTCTAAAGTACACAACTTAAAGATCTAAAAATCAATAATAATTCAAAATTTCTAAAATTCACAACTAAAGTTCTAAAATCTCAAAATAGTTCAGGATAACTAAAGTTCACAACCTTAAGTTTTAATCTACTAAATTAATTAAAAGATTTCTAAAGTTCACAACCTAAAGTTTCAAAATCCTAAAATAATTCAAAATTTCTAAAGTTTACAATCAAAAGTTTTAAAATCCTAAAATAATTCAAGATTTCTAAAGTTCACAACCTAAAGTTCTAAATCGGACAAAAATTCAAATTCTCGAAAGTTCACAACTTAAAGTTCTAAAAAACCATAATAATTCAAGATTTCTAAAGTTCATACCCTTAAGTTCTAAAATCCTAAAATCATTCAAGATTTCTAAAGTTCACAACCTAAAGTTCTAAACTCCTAAGATAATTCAAAATTTCTAAAGTTCTCAATCTAAAGTTCTGAAATCCTAAAATAATTCAAGATTTCTAAAGTTCACAACCTAAAGTTATGAAATCCTACAAAAATTTAAGTTCTCTAAAGTTCACAACTTAAAGTTAAAAAAATCCTACAATAATTCAAGATTTCTAAAGTTCACATCCTAATTAAAGTTTTAAAATCCTAAAGTAATTAAGGATTTCTAAAGTTCACTTCCTGAAGTTCTAAAATCCAAAAATAACTCAAGATCTAAAGTTCATAACCTAAAGTACTAAAATCCTAAAATAATTCATATTCCTAAAGTTCACAGCCTAATGTTTTAAAATCATATAAAATTTCAAACACTCTAAAGTTCACAACTTAAAGTTCTAAAATCCTACAAAAAATTAATTTTACTAAAATTTATAACTTAAAGTTCTAAAATTCTACAATAATTCAAGATTTCTAACGTTTCACAACCTAAAGTTGTAAAATCCTACAACATTAAAGTACTCTAAAGTTCACAACTTAAAATTCTAAAATTCGACAATAATTCAAGATTTCTAGCATTCACAATATTATGAAGTTCTAAAATTCTACAAAAAAAAAAAACAAGTTCTCTAAAGTTCACAACTTTAAGTTTTAAAATCCTACAATAATTCAAGATTTCTAAAGTTCACAACCTACAGTTTAAAATTCTACAATAATTCAAGATTTCTAATGTTCACAACCTAAAGTTTTAAAACCCTAAAATAATTCAAGATTACTAAAGTTGACAACCTAAAGTTCTAAAACTCTACAAAAATTCAAGTTCTCTAAAGTTCACAACCTAAAGTTCTAAATTCCACAAAAATTTAAGTTCTCTAAAGTTCACAATTTAAAGTTTTGAAATCCTATAAAATTCTAGATCCCTAAAATTCACAACTTAAGTTCTGAAATTCTAGAATAACTTAAGATTTCTAATGTTTCACAACCTAAAGCCTAAAATCCTACAAAAATCATGCTTTCTAAGGTTCACAACTTAAACTTCTAAAATCCTACAATAATTCAAGATTCCTTATGTTCACAACTTATGAAGTTCTAAAATCCTACAAAAATTCAAGTTCTCTAAAGTTCACATATTTAAGTTATAAAATTCTAAAATGATTCAAGATTTCTAAAGTGCACAACCTGAAATTCTAAAATCCACAATAATTCAAGATTTCTTAAGTTCACAACCTAAAGTTTAAAATCCTACAATAATTCAAGATTTCTAAAGTTCACAACTAAAAGTTTTAAAAAATTACACAATAATTCAAGATTTATAAAGTTCACAACCTAAAGTTCTAAGATCCTACAATAATTCAAGATTTCTAAAGTTCAGAACCTAATTAAAGTTCTAAAATCCTACAAAAATTCAAGTTCATATCTAATTTCTAAAAATTTTAAGTTCAAGAATTTCCAAGTTCAAGAACTCTAAGTTCAAGAATAAAATTCAAGTAACCCAATTTTCAACAATAATAATTCAATATAATACATATAAGCACAAATACAATGGCAAATTGAAAAATCTTCAATTTTTTTATCTTCAACTTTCAAACTTACTAAATTTAAGAACTTCTATTTTGGAAAATTCAACTAATCTAATTTGAAATTTCATATACTATCCAATATTTTTCTAACTTCAAAGTAATCTAACTTTCATGTACGATTCAATATTTTTCGAAGTTCCACCGTCAAACATACTAAATTCAAGAATTTCAAAGCTGAAAAATGCAACTAATCTAACTTCTAATTTCTAATTATTTGTTATATCTAACTTCTAGGACTCAATTAACAATCATATTTTTTTTAAAAAAAACAATTTAGAAAAAAAAACCTAAAGTCAAAAATCCCCAAGTCTTTCCCTAACTAACAATAATCAAATATACAAATTAACAATTGAATAACACAATTCATCAAACTAAAACAATATACTATTTTATAATAAATCAAATATTAATAGAATTAAAAAAATAACTAAAATCAAACCCTAACCTTAATAAGCTAAGGAAAAACGAGGCAGTGGGACGACGGATGGCGGAGGAGATGGGGCAGGGTGACAAGGGGTCTAATGCTCAAGGAGAGAAAAAGGTGACGACGACGTGGGGTGGCGGCGGCGCAACATTTTGGTTTTAGAGGGAAGGGGTAGAAGAGAGAGAAAGAGAGATGGGAAAATGGGGGGACAGTCCGCTTTTTGGTTCAATATAATATTTAAAAAGTGACGGACAACGTCTCTTTTTCCGGAGCTTTTTAAAAATATTTGACCAAAATTTTGAACAAAAAGCGATGGACTAAGAGATGATTTTCGTCACTCTTCTTAAATATTTGACTAGTCATTTTGATCAAAGAGTGACAGACTAAGAGATGTCGTCCGTCGCTCTTTTAAAAAAACAATTAATCAAAAGTGACGAACAATGTGGTTAGTTTTAAATTTATAAATAATTATTAAATAAAAAGTAATGGACTGTGTAGCTATCGATATAAGATAATTATTTATTGATTACATATATATAATCCACAAAGAAAAAGAGACGAACTAAGAGATGACATTCGTCACTTTTTGAAATATAATTTTTTTATTTAAAAATGACAGACGGTGTGGCAATTTGCGTCACTTTTTGTAGTGACGTTGTCCGTCGCTTTTTCGTCCGTTGCTTTTTGACAATTTTTAGTAGTGCGTGTGATTAATTTAGATTCAATATATAGACAACAAAATATCTTAAAGCTCTAAAATCATGTAGAAATCTCAAGCAATGAATGAGAAAAGTTAAGCATCGTATTGATGATTAAAATTTCCGTGTACATGTTCCTTATATAGATTAGATACATAGTTGTAGAGTTATTGGCTAGCTACACTTAGAGTTTACTACATTAAAAATACAATTATAAGAGTAGAGGTTAACTACTAATACGTACTACACCTACATAACTTAGTCCTATTCCGATTCTTACTCTTTAATAGCTAACACAGTAGTACCACATTGATCAACTCAATCCTTGTATTCTGCTTGATCCTTATCTTGAACAATTGATAGTAATGATGATTGTGGTTGGATTGAGGATAGTAGTTGTGGATGGTAGGTGGTTTTAGACTAGATGTTAAGGCTGAAATGGTAGTTGTTGGTTATGGATGAAAGTAGATGGAATAGCGGTGAACTGTCATTTTTTATACTTAAAAATCTTTATTAACATTTTTATGATATTAAGACTAATTAATTTCATTCATACATTTTCAAACACATTAAATGGTTGCAAAATAAGAAAAATAAATACAGTGAATGATTAAAATTTGAATAATTAAGATTCTATCTTCAAAAACAAGTGACCTTAATAATTAAGATATGAATAATTAAAATTAAGACATTTATCGAGTACAAACAAAAAAATCGTAATATATCTTCATTAGGGGTGCATAAATCTAAATCTAAAATCAAATAAAACCACAAATTGAGTCAATTCGGAAAAAAATCCGACTAGTGGTTTGGTATTGGGGAAAAAACCCGACTATATTTTGGTTCGTTTGGTTTTAACTGAAAGAAATTTAATCCGAAACCAAACCAACCTGACATTATATATGGTATTTTAAAATTTATTTTATACATAAAAATATTTACTTTGATATAATTTTAAAATATTTCATATACTATTTCATAGTTTATCTTTTTAATATATTATTTCAAGTTAAAACTTAGAATTCGGAATGATTCAATAAAGATTATAGTGCATAGATGTTGATAATTATAATAAAACTTAAATCAAATTAATACTAATGTAAAAAGAAAATCATTCAACACTAAAAATGACAATAATATTGAATATTTATTCTTTAGTTTTACATTGGTTTAGATAATTAAAATACATAAAAAAATTGTAATTTATTTAAATACTTAGCAATGTATCTAATACATATTAAACTTATTTTAGCATGATTTAGTACTTTTAAATTATAATCATTTTCATTATGACTTTACAATATTTATTTTATATGATAATTTCATTATTATTAAGATTATGCGTTTAAGAAACACCTTAGATAATTCTATTTTGGTTGGACTAAAAAAATTTGAAGCACAAGTTAATTATATGTTTCAATGCAAACTTTACCGAAAAATCCAAAAATCGGGAAAAAATCGAGATTTATTATTTTGTTTGACTTATAAATTTAAAAATTTGACACAATGATTTAATTTGGTATTTGAAAAAATTCGAAAAAACCCAAAGTTGAAAAACCATATAAAAACTGAATTTTATTAATTTGATTTAGCTTATAAATTTAAAAATCTTATACAAATAATTTAGTTTAATATTTAAAAAACCCAAACTAACCCAATCATGTACACTCTAATCTTCACGTTGAATAATCCCTAATTTGGTGGACATTCGATTCTCCAATTTAGGGTGAAATTTTTAGTGGTATATATCTAATTGTGAGAGGAGTCCACCACCTCAACTTGTCTCACTTCGACCACTCCTTGAGCACACTTAAATTCAATAACAAATGAGCATGTCAGTGTTAGGTGAATACAACTGTAATTAGTTTATTTATTTTAATTTGTTTAACAAAGATAATATATTAATAAAAATTTCATCATATTTATTTATATTATATTATTATTCAATACCAGCCACACATGGATTAAGTTCCCTACCATCATTATTCCTACTCTTATTCACCCTCCCTCACTATCAAACACTACACATCATTGTTCGACATTACTGATGTTTAATTAGCTTAATTTTGTTACGTTCACATTTTTATAACATTTATGCTACACATTTAATTTTGTACTTTATCATATAATTAATAATTAATAAAACATAATAAGTAAGAAAAACAAATTAACACTTAAAAGTCTTGTATAAGGTGGACCACTGCTTAGCGAGTTAAGACCCTTGGAATTAATGCATTCATGTGGATATTATTTTTGATGTTTACTCTTTTTATACAATCCTATAGTTTTTCAGAAAGTGTTTTTGGAGTTCGTGATATTTGTGTCTACTTCCTTTGTTTATTTTACTTGCTATTTATTTCTAAAATAAAATTTTATTTTTACTTTTTACTTTTGACATATCATGAAAATATAATTATTTTTTTTCATGTTTTCACGTCAGTGTAAAATAATTATTTTTCAAATCATTTTCAAAGCATTATTTAATAGAGGATAGTTTGGTAAAAATACTTATATCTATATTGATTTTTTAAGGACAAATTAAAGAAAATACACACCTTTTGTTTCACTTATTTCCATTATCCCCTATTACTTTAAAAAATCATCAAAATCCCTTCTTTATTGTATTCATGTTACATATTAATGTATCTGAGTCAGTATTTAATACATTCGAGTCAGTATTTAATGTATCTGAGCTAGTTTTTAATGTATTCGAGCCAATATTAAAGTACTTAAACTAGTTTTTAATGTATTCGAGCTATATAAAAATATATTCGAGACAATATTTAATGTATCCGAGCTTCAATTATTCTATCTGAGTATTTTAATTTGTAAGGAATTAATTTAATTAGAAATTTATTGGGAATAAATTATAATTTCATATCAAAACTATGAAATTTATGTTATTTACACTTTTCTTAATGGTATGTCAAGTAAAATT
Source organism: Solanum habrochaites (assembly GCA_027704765.1). Taxonomy (NCBI): domain Eukaryota; kingdom Viridiplantae; phylum Streptophyta; class Magnoliopsida; order Solanales; family Solanaceae; genus Solanum; species Solanum habrochaites. Next base: position 16,341,233 of record JAKWJA010002492.1, on the reverse strand, counting down.
ATGACAAGTAAAATTAAACAAAGGGAGTAATAAATTGTAATACATATATTAAGTAATTTATGTGAAACTTTTGCTTTGAAATTTTGAGTAGTATAATTAGAGATATAGTAGATGATTCTAATCATTTTAAGTGATCTTAAGTAGCCTAATACAACTTGAGCAGTCTCCAAGTAAAGTGTTCTCCTTCTATATTTTCTACAAATTAGTATCAAGAGTAGGTGTTCGGTCTTAATATGAGCTTAGGTGTCACGCCCCAAGCCTACACCATGAACGTGACCGGCACCCAATGACCACTGTTGGTCTTGAGCGAACACTTGGACTTGTTTATTTAATGCGTGATACTTAAAGCATTAACACACAGATAAATATCCTAACTAACTCAACTGGATGGAATAGAAATCATAATGTTTTAAAAATAAACATTTACCTTAGCCAAAATGGCAACTCAAATATGAAAATATTTTAATAACAAAATTATGACAAAAGAACAGACATTTTACTTTCTATCTATGAAGCCTTTGATAACAGAGATGGATCTTGGGATAGACCTCACAATATCCTAATGAACTAAACTAGAAAGCAATGAAAATGGATCCTCCTGAAAGTAAAGAGGCTCACCGACTGACTCTAAACTACTCATTGGATCAACGGGTGTCGAAATGTCGATCCTATTTACCTACATCTGCATCATAATATGATGCAAGCCAACTGACATCACTACATGGAATGTACGAGTATGCGAGTTGGAATTCAAAACAACAACTTAAGCTTGATAAGGACTAAGAAGAAACACTTACCTAACTCTGCTCAACTCATGAATAAATAAATCATTATAGCTAACTCATTTCATTATATGACAGTTTAAAGCCATGAGCAATATAAACAAGAGTTGTTTAAAATATAGTTTTCAATTCAGTGTATGCAAAAATACCATGGATTGCGGGATGTATGTAAAAGTACAAAATAATCTGATGTAAACGCATAATCTTAATAATAAAAAAAAACATATCATGCTTCCTCTCAAGTCTATTCATGCAATGCATAAATGAAGTCTCATACCCCCATTCACACTAATCAGAACCTCTTGAGGAACCATGCAATTACTGTTGTGGGAGTTTCACTAACCGACAACCATCACTTAATATTTATAGTGATGCACAACATTTTACCTGATGCTGCCGAGGAACATCCTAACTTTGCCATTGTATAGGACCTGAACTGCCTAATAGATCCACTAGTAAACTGTGAAAAAGATTCATCTAAATAGTATGACCCTTTTCTATCAATGATGACTACATGATTTCATGGAGACTTGAGTTAATTTGAAACATGCATCCCCACATCAGTGCTCAATACTATTCCCAAATATATACTAGATCTTATGTTTTTAAAACATACCTATTATGTGGCTTGAGATTAGTGCTCAAAAATTAACTTTTAATGCTCTCTTGGAAATAATAGTTTCCGTGCTTACTTCATTTTATAAAGATATAACTCTATTATGAAAACTAGCCCGAAGGCTCTTTGAAAAACATAGCTTCCTTACTTATTTAAATGTGAAAACATTTCAAAATCTCTTTGGGGATACTTAGTCCCCCTATACTTTCGAAGAAATGAAATTTAACTTAACTTTTTACTCTTTACTTAGCTTGAAACTTGAGTCTTGAAACAATTCTCCGCGAAATACTTAGTTCCCTTATATTACTTTAAATGATGAACTTCGAATCTTTTCTTAACTTGTAATTGAGCGGTAAAACAAAGTTAACATGTTTGCTAAAGAATCTTAAAAACATTTAAAAACATTCTTTGACTTGCTTTTTAACTTTTAGACTTGACTCTTAACTTCTTTTACTATGATCTTAACTTTCCTTGAATTGGATTATGGATTAAAGGTTCACGATCTCATGTTTATGGATGATTTCATGATGTTTAGACATACCTTAGAGTGTTGGAATCAACTAAAAAATGTGGGTACATCACTTAGAAACTTATACGAAATAATGGGAAATGAATGGGGTGAACTGGGATCCTTGGCGCTCTGAGAGGCATGGCCGCCAGGCCCCAAACTTCAGAAGCCAAGTTGGGGCGCTCTGGTTGGCGCAGCACCCTAAGGCCCTACAGACAGATAATGTCATGTGGGTCTATGGGAGGCGCGGCTCCCCAGAGCCCTACGGATGTGTGTTTCAACTTTTCTTCTCCGTTTTTTATAGCCAAACCTTCTAAACTTCCATGGATATTTCCTGAAACACTTAGGATCACTAATACCTTCAATAACCAATCGATTAGACTTGAAAAACAACCTGGAAACATGAATCAAATAAACTCTAGGCATGCAACAACTCAACCAACAATAAATCAACAATTGTTCTTCAAGAACTTCAATGTTGATCATTCAATCTACAAAAAAATCGTTGAATTTAACAAATTGGTGTGTGGGTAAACTAACCCAACATTAAAAGATTGCATAAACCTTGATAGATATCACCCTCTACAATTTCCACAAGCCTAACTTAGACCATCTTGAACGTTGTTGCTTCCTCTTCGGTTTTCTCCTCTTCTTTTCTCTTCTCTCAAAACCCTAACTTATTACTCAAAAAACGTGAAATGAATAGTATCAGTTTAAACCCCAATTTACTACCCAAAACGAAATAAAATAATTGGGTAAGGAAAATACAACTTTTCCCTTCTCAAATCCGGATTGGACTATCCTTAATCCAACAGCCCAACTTCCGTAAGGTAGAATTCACTCATACGAAATTGAAACCACGCAAACTCGGTGGCGTTGGAAAAATCTTTCCAAGGGTTTTTAAACCATATCAAGAACTACCTCTAACTCATCCTGAGCTAGGAGTTATGACCATTTTAAGTTAACCAAAAACTCAGTTTTGCCCAACTTAAGAAAATTTCCAGATTTTAATTAATTTTTTTTTCAGATTTGAATATTTCAACTTCTAAGCTTCTTCCTAGCTATCCCAATTTTTGAGATGTTATAATGTCTCCCCTTTGGGAAAAATCGTGCTCAAATGAGATTACCTCTTACTAGGCTTGTGGTGAAGCATATTACATTCAACTCATACATCCAACAGCAAAATATAAACACAACATGCCAACTTATTTCCAATGCAAGAAAAAGATTAGTACCTCAATTTGGAACTTCTCCGGATTTGAAGAGATGTAGGTATCTCTTTTTCCTATCCTCTTTAGCTTCTCAAGTCGATTCTCTACAAACTGATTTACCTTCTTCCCAAATTTCATAACAATCTTCATGGGTGAATTTTTAAAGTAATTCAATCATCTACATTGGTACACACAACCTACCTTGATATCTCTTTACACCATCTCCCTTTTGTTCAAAAGTCATCACTTTTTGCTTATGAACACTTGCCTTTAAATCAAGACGGATAGGGTCTTGGTCTTGCTTTCCTTTTACTTCTGACACTAATGATGATTCAGACCCATTCATCACCACTACTCCTCCTTCCGTGTAATTCATTTAACAAACTCTTAATCATGCAAGTTTATGCACCTCCTTTGCTAACACTTTCTTATCTTCCTCAAAATAGGCGGTACTACCCATAAACAACCTTCTTGCCTTAGATTAAGCTCTTTCTAACTAAACACGTGCCGAAAACTCCTGTGATCAGTGAAAAATTCCCCATGAACACCATAAATATATATTGGCATTATATTTCGAAGTAAATACTAACAACCACCAACTCCAACTCATGGGTTGGGTAATTTTTCACATGAACTTTAAACTTTCGAGGGCAAAGGCTATAACTTTTCCATTTTGTATTAGCCCACAACCCAAAAAAACTCTAGATGCATCACAATACACCACAAAAACTTGAGTACTTTCCAGTAAAGTCAAAATTGGGCAGGAGTCAACTTCTCTTTCAAATCCTGAAAGCTTTTCTCACAAGCTTCAAACCATTTAAACTTAATTGCCTCCAAAATTAATTTTGTCAAATAAAACCCTTCTCTAGAAAATCTTTCAACTACTCTTTAAACTCTACTGGTGTCATTCTATATGGCAGAATAGTGATAGGATGAGTATCTAGAACGATGTCTATGCCCAAGTCTATTTCTCTATCAGGAGGGACTCCAACTAGATCATCGTGAAAGACTTCTGGAAATTCTTTTACTACTGAAACTTAAACTGACTGAATAGGAGGTATCTCAGCACTTTAGTCATTACAGACTAAGTGATAGACACACCCCTTGAAGACTAACTTCTTTGCATTAAGGTACGAAATGGACGATCCATAGGCCCTACTGAACTACTTTTCCACTCTTAATTGGTTCATAGGAAACTGAAACATTACTACTCGAGTGCTGAAATATATTGTTGCATAATAGGCATGAAGTCAGTCCATACCAAAAATGACATCTAACTGTACTATGTATAACTCAATTAAATCAACCATGGTACTCTTGTGACTCATGAAAATGGGACAATCATGATAGACCCCCACCCCCACTGCAAGAATGGACTCACCAATAGCTGTGGAAACATTGAGTGGTTCACTAAGTTGCTCAGGAATAACATAAAAATTCATAGCAACATATAAAAGATAACTAGATCCTGGGTCTAGAAAATCATAAACAGTGTAGTCAAATACTCAAATCATACCAGTGATGACATCTGGCGAATCCTCTTTCTCTTGGCAATCTTTTATAGCATTCAATCTGTTGGTTTCTTCGCTAGTAACATTTCCTTGCATGGTATTTGGACACTCTCTCATGAAATGCCAGTATCACCACACTTGAAACAACCCCTGGAGACCTCACGATAAATACCTCAGTGGGTTCTACCACACCTAGAACATGTAGGAGCCCAATTACCTCATTGCACCTCACTACCTTGAGACTTGGCGCATTTAGCTCTTAAGGGTTTTGAACTCCAACAATTATGCTCACCTTTGTTGCTGGGTGCAAGGACACTTGCAGATGGTGGAGCAGGTTACTTCTATTTTTGTTGGAAGGAAGAATTTGTACTATTCTTTTGCTGCAGAAACTCGTTGTCTAATGTATTAGCCCTCTTATTCTTAAACCTTTCTCTATCCTTCAACTTATGCTCCTCAACTTGTTGCACAAGATTTATTAAGGGTAAGAAACTCTCTAATGTTTGCCTCTGACAACTCACGGGGAATAAAACGTCCCATGAAAGTATCCTCAAACACATTCCAACTCACTATTGGCGCATCATCAACCCTATTTGTTTTCCATTGGTCGAACCATACTCTAGCAATACCATTTAGTTGATATGCAGCTAGTTCTAACCTCTCAGCGTCAACAACATGCAATATGTCAAAAAAAATTTGAATTACTTCAACAAAATTCTTTGGATCCTCTATAACACTTGAACATGTGAAGATTGGTGGATTAATCCCTAAAAACTCAAAAATACTTGAGGTATCAACCACTTCATGTAGATTACCTCTCTGTCCAACTTGATAAGTCGCAACTGGACCTAACATTTGGATAGTCTCACAAAATTCATTATGCATAACTTTTCCTTGAGGTTGTACTTCAGCTGCATTTGGCAACTCTTGTTCCGCATGTATAACTTTTCCTTGAGGTTGCACTTCAGGTGCATTTGGCAACTCTTGTTCCTCAACAATCCTCCTAGCTAGACGACCTCTGACTGCTCTTCATGGAGGCATGATTCTCTGAAAACCCATACAGGCACGAATTAAAAGGAAACTTTTTAGAGATAAACACTAATGAACAAAAGAAATATGAAATAAGTGAGGAATTCTTAAATGTTATAGCCTCTTATCATAGATGTGGAGATCTTCATCGATAAGACTCTACGAACACAACTTCATAGACTCCACATGACTCTTGAACTCTATGTTGTAATACAAAGTTTGTCACGCCCTGAGCCAACACTCTGGATGTGCCCAACACCCAAAGACCATTGATGGTCTTGAGAAAACCCTTGGATTGGATTACTTAACTCAATGGAAGACTTAAACCATTACTATAAAGATTGATATGAGAACTAACTCAACTGGCTGGAAAAAAAATCATAATGTTTTAAAAATATATATTTACCTTAGCCAAAATGGCAACTCAAATCTGAAAATACGTTAATAAAAAAACTATGACAAAAGAACTAACATTTGACTGATTATCTATGTAGTATATGATAACTGAGATGGATTTTTGGACAGACCCCACAACATCCTAATTAAATTGTAAATTATAAAGCAATGAAAATGGTCTATTTACCTGCATTTTCATCACGATACGATGCAGGCCAACTGACATCAGTACATTGAATGTAAGAGTATGCGAGTTGGAACGCTAAACAACAACTTCAGCTTGAAAAGGATTAAGAAGGACACTAACCTGATCTACTCAACTCATTAATAAGTAAATCATTCTAAGTAACTAATTTCATTATGTAACAGTTTAAAGGTGAGCAATATAAAGAAAATTTGTTTAAAACATGGTTTTCAACTCTCTATAGGAAAAAATACAAATGATTCTTAGATGTATGTAAAATTACAAAATAATCTGATGTAAACTCATAATCTTATTAATAAAGAAAACATACCATACTTCTTCTCAAACTCTACTCGTGCAATGCATGAATGAAGTCTCATACCCCCATTCATACTAAGAGGAACCATGCAATTACTATTGTTGAGTTTCTCTAAGTGACAACCATCACATAATAGTTATAGTAATTTTACAATATTTTACCTCACGCTGCCAAGGACCATCCTAACTTTTCTAGAGTATAGGACCTGAAATTCCTAATGGATCCACTAGAAAACTGTGAAAAGGATTCATCTAAAAAGTATGACCCTTTTCTACCCATGATGACTACATGGTTTTCATGGAGACTTGAGTTAATCTGAAACTCGCATCCCCTCATCGGTGCTCAATACTACTCCCAAAAATATGCTGGTTATTATGTTTTTAAAACATAACTATTATGTGGTTTAATATTAGTTCTCAAAACTTAGCTTTAAAATCTCTCTTGGAAATCATAGCTTCCCTGCTTGCTTCATTTTATAATGCTATAACTCTTTTATGAAAACTTGCCCGAAGGCTCTTTGGAAAACTTAGCTTCCTACTTGTTTGAATTTTAAAACATTTAAAAATCTCTTTAGGGATACTTAGTCCCCCTATACTTTTGAAGTAAAGAACTTCAACTTAACTCTTTACTCTTTACTTAACTTGAAACTTGAGTCTTGAAACAACTCTTTGAGAAATACTTAGTTTCCTTATATTTCTTTAAAGGATGAACTTCAACTCTTGGCTTAACTTGTAACTTGAGCCTTTAAACAAAGTTAACATGTTTGTTAATGACTCTTAGAAACTTTTAAAAACATGTTTTCACTTGCTTCTTAACTTTTAGACTTGACTCTTAACTTCTTTGACTTTAATCTTGACTTTCCTTGAATTGGTTTATGAATTCAAGGTTCACGATCTCATGTTTATGAATGATTTCATGATGTTTAAATGTAGCTTAGAGTGTTAGAATAGACTAGGAAATGTGGGTACATCACTTAGGAACTAGTATGACAAGATGAGGAATGAATGGGGTGAACTTGCGTCCTTGGCGCTTTGAGAGGCGTGGGGAGCCAGGCCCGGAGACCAAGTTAGGGTGGCCCTACGGCCAGAGACTGTCCTTTGGGGCTATGGCAGGCGCGATTCCCAAGAGCCCTACGAGCGTTCATTTTGATTTTTCTTCTCCGTTTTTCATCTCTAAGCCTTCTAAACTTTCATGGATCTTTCCCCAGACACTTACGGTCACTAATACCGACACTATCCAACCGATTATACTCGAAAAACAACCCAGAAACATGAATCAATTAAACTCTAGGCATGCAACAACTCAACCAACAAGAATTCAACTATTGTTCTACAAGAACTTCAATGTTCATCATTAAATCTACTCAAAATTCGCTGAATTAAGCAAATTGGTATGTCGGTGAACTAACCCAACACAGAACGATCTCACATATCTTGATAGGGATCACTACCGACGATTTCCACAAACTGAACTTTGACGATCTTGAACGTTCTTGCATCATCTTCTGTTTTTTTTCTCTTTTCTCCTCATCTTTTCTCTTCTCTCAAAACCCTAACTTATTATTCTAAAAGTGTGGACTGAATAAGATCAGCTTATATCCTAATTTATTACCCAAAAATGAAATAAAATAATTGGGTAAGGAAAAGACAACTTTGATCTTCCTGAATCTGGATTGGACTATCCTTAATCCAACATCCCAACTTACCAACTTCCGAAAGGCATAACTCACTCATACGAAATCAAAATCACGCAAACTCGGAGGCATTGGAAAGATCTTTACAACCGTATCAAGAACTATACCTAACTCATTCTGAGATAGGAATTATGGCTATTTGAAATTGACCGAAAATTCATTTCCCCCCAATTTAAGAAAATTTTCAGATTTTTTTTTCCAAAAGTGACTAGATGTACATTAGGTGAAGAATATAATTTATTACATCCAAGACAAATGAATGTGTTGATTTTTCCGTTGTGTTTACTCCATTTTTTTATGGAAAGAGTTTTGAATATAGGAAGATAAGAATGAGAACACATCTAAAAGTTGAAGGTCTGCGGACTATTGTTGCAACTGAGTGTGAAGACTCAGAAGATGATGGTAAACTTTCAACAAGAGATGAGAAATATTGAGACTAAGTGTCGTCAAGATGCAAAAGTCTTTCAGAAAAATTCAAATGAAAATCTCAAGAGCATAATTTTCAAAAATTATTATACTTATGACTTGCAAAGAAAGCATGAGAGTCTCTGAAAGCTGAAGTGTATGGTGATGAAGAGATACGCTTTAGAAATCTTCAAACCTTTAGAATTCATAAAACCTTTATTCAATAGCATTTATATCATTCACATACTTCATATAGACATATTCAAAAGACAAACATCAAATAAGATCACACATATAATTTAAGCCATATTTGAGGTCACTTTACAATGAGCTCTTTTCACCTTATAGTGAACTGTTTTTCTTTACAGTGAACATCTCTTCTTTTACTCATTAAAATCCCCAAGTAACCCTTTAGTGATACTTCGTGCAATGCATCACCTTAGGTCCACAAAGAGAGCATACATACAACCTACATAAACCAACACATACAATCATTGAAGCATAATACATCATAGACACATTTAAGTCAAGACTCTATTGGCTTTACAGTAAGTTACATCAATTTACTCATCCATTCACTTCACTTCACATAAATCATTATAAGACCTTACTCATGACCCCAATCTAAATTTACTAGTGCAAGATACTTTTGAATCCCCATAACCTCACCTATACTTAGTAAAACTATCATGAGACCACAAGCATTCACCCTCTACTTTATACCACGCACATCTTCATAACAAGTAGACAAATATTACCATGTCATGCATAAAGAAATAACCTTAATCAACACCTTAGAATACCTTCCTAGAACTCCCTAAGAATCCAGTTGTGCAATGTTTAAAAGGGTTCATTACTTCCACCTATCCAAAGTAACCTCCCTTAGGAAATCCTAGTTAGGGTTTTAGTCATTACTTCCATTGTCCATTTTACTTTAGGGAAACTATATCCTTAACAGAAAATAAAACCATGTGAGCCAAAGATGGAATTTGGTGTCATCCCCTTACAAAAAAAGATGGTGTCTTACTTGCCAAGGTAAGACATGAATATCATTCTGGCATATTAGGTGATATCACTTGCTAGATCCTATGGGGTAACATAGTTATGGAACTTGGAGGCAAATATGTTAAAACCCTCTTTATGACAAATGGAGCATTATAGTTATTCACTTTTGAAACCCTATTTAAGACTATTGAGGAATTGTAGTTATCCACCTCATGAGGATTATGTTGACTTACCTTTCTACAATGGGAAGAGACACCCTCATTTCAAGTTTTCTCGGTGCTAAGCTATGTTCCCTTTATTAAAAGGCCTTTATTAACTTTACTTTCTAAAACATAGGCTTTAGGAGATTCACTCCCCATATTCTTAGCTAATAGGTTATAGATGAGAAATCCTATCATAACCCTATATTATGTGAGAAAACCTTTCACATGGACATAACATATGTAAGCATTTATCTAGTTTAGGATACTATTGAGAACAAATTTCAAGATCCTGTATACATACTAGATTATCATACATATCTATGTACATATATGTGAGCAACACTTTCACATAACACCTTTAGACCACACATGTTCATACTTTACTTCACTCATGCAAAAGTCTAGAAGTGTAACTATATGAACCATTCTTTGATATAAACACATTTAAACACTAGGTATAATCTTACTTCATCATACCACATACTTCACCTTATATTATATAAGAGATGTTTATAACATACTCATGCATTCATATCCATGTACATAAGAGACCAAACCTAGGAACTATCCAATAAAGGTACACATGTGCAATGCATAGAGTAGGTCCCATACCCTTGACCATACTTGTACACCTATAAAGTTATCTTAATTAAGGAATACATAACATACTTCACATACATTTACCTTACATGCATAGTAGTAGACATTTAGTGAATATGAGAATACCTTTCATTAGACACTATTAACTTTTACTATATTGTAAGCATGCATAATATGTAAGTGTGTGTGAACATTGGTCAACATGATCACATAATGGCTATCAACAACAACTTGAGGCACCCACCCTCTTAAGACCACCATGCACAACCAAGTATAAACCACACAACACAATTTAGCATAGGAGGCAAGCTAAATTCATATTAAACTTTAAGATCCTAATGGAAGTACCTACTCATAATTTAAAATTATTATTATATGCTAGTAACAATGGTAACATAACCTAGATTGACAACTAGAGTAGAAGACTAGGCACAAGTTACACATAAGGTGATCATCATAACCACACATTCATATATTCATCAATTCGCCTACAAGCCCATGGTTAAAACATACATTATGACAATAAATTAAACACCGCCGCCATAAGTGGACCATACCACACAATGCTATACACGGCTATATCAACTATCAATACTATAAGAAAAGTAGAGAGGAAGAGCCATCTTACGAGTTCATCAACCTTTGATCATCATTAATCAATACACCTTTTGCATCATCAATACATTATAAGGCAGTAGTTAAATATAAATTTAATCATGAAATAAACCATGAACAAGTTGCTACAAGATCATACTATAACATAATATAAGGCATCACATATATACTAGAAAGTAGAGAGTCATCAATCATTTACTAATATTATTTACTTTGTTTAACATGATAACATTCATAATATACCAATAATATCACCCTAGGCCAGTAGCTAAAGACATAGTAATCAAGATTAATTCATGATTTGTCTAACCTAGAACATAGATTATATCATGTACATAACATTTTCAATCCATGGACTAGAACAACCTAGATCAATTCCTGTAATCCTTATTTAATTTGAACATCATGGACTCATACCTACAATTCATCCATAATATTAACTTAAGGCAGTAGCTACAATGATCTTTGCATAATCTAAATCCTACACAATTGTTCTATATTCAAAATCAATGTAACACATAAAGCATAGGCTTGTCATGTTAAAATCTTCATAAATTGATCCACATGGAACCTTCATCATCAAAACACGTAAATAACATTATACATAAGTAATTCAGTTTAATAAACTTAAAACCAATAACAAGCCACGATCACAATGCCTATGCAAGGGCTAAATTGAGTTTGGGAAGAAACATAGGATCATAATTCAATTGGATTGAGTTTTACTATAAAAACAATACATTATAACAAATTCATCATGATTAATCCTCTGAAAATGTTTTTAGAAAGAACCCATGGCTATATTGAAATATTGAAAGTTTCATCATGAAATCTCTTTGAAAACGTTGAGATTAACTCTCTAGATGGAAGAATAACTAGAAATGAAGGATTACCATACATTAATTTATAAGAAAAACTTTAAAAATTGATGAAGAAAACAAAGGAATCCAATCTCCAAGCTGTTCTTGAGTTTCACCTTCAATGGAGGTTCTAGAGAGAATATTTTTGAAGGGAAAGTGTAATTTGTGTATAAGGGATTGAGAATGGGTTGATCACGTTTTTTTATTACTTATATACACCCAAAAACAACCAATTAAACCTATTAGGGTCAGGTTAGGACGTGGGGTGAATTTCCCATTCACCGCTTTAATGAAACAGTTTCTAGGCAGCTTCCAACAACCTGCACCAGCGACACCAATCAATGCCCAGTAGGTCTATCGACGGACCGTCTGTGGCTTTGTAAATTGGTTACTTGTTCTGTTATTTGGATGAGACTAGTGTAGTCTAAGTTTCCATCAACGAAACCCCCATTCACGGGTCATTTGTTAACAAATGGGGCGTCGTTTGGTTAAGTTGATTGACACTGCCAAGGTAGTGTCTCGATAGCCCTTGGGTCCTTCTTGTGGTTCCTTTGGGATGTTTTACCCGAGAGTTTCCAACGTAAATATACTCCTTAACATGTTGAAGACCTTCCACATTAGTTTGACCCAAAATAAGTACCACAACACGTCGAAACATGCAAGGAATACTCAAGACACACATGAACATCTCAAGGGCTAACTTTCAAACGTCTTAAGACTATTGAGGCATTGTAGTTATCCACCTCATGAGGATTATGGTAATATACCTTTCTACAATGGGAAGAGATACCCCTCACTTCATGTTCACTCGGTGCTAAGCTACGTTCCCTTCGTTAAAAGGCCTTTATTAACTTTACTTTATAAAACATAGGCTTTAGGACATTTACTACCCATATGCTTAGATAATAGTTTATAGATGAGAAATTCTATCATCAACCTATATTATGTGAGAAAACCTTTCACATGGACATAATATATGTAAGCATTTATATAGTTTATGATACTCTTGAGAACAAATTTCAAGATCCTCTATACAGACTAGATCATCATACATATGTATGAACCTACATGTGAGCAACCCTTTCACTCAATACATTTAGACCACACATGTTCATACTTTACTTTATTCATGCATAAGTCAAGAATTGTAACTATATGAACAATGCTTTCATATAAACACATTAAAACACTAAGTATAATCATATTTCATCATACAACATACTTCACATTATATAATATAAGACATGTTCATAACATACTCATGCACTCATATCCATGTAAATAAGAGACCAAACCTAGGAACTATCCAATCAAGGTACACATGTGCAATTCATAGAGTAGGTCCCATACCCTTGCCCATACTAGTACACCTATAAAGTTATCCTAATTAAGGAATACATAACATACTTCACATACATTTACCTTACATGCAGAGTAGTAGACATTTAATGAATATGAGAATACCTTTCATTAGACACTATTAACCTTTACTATATTGTAAGAATGCATAATATGTAAGTGTGTGTGAACATTGGTCAACATGATCACATAATTACTACCAACAACACATTGAGGCAGCCACCCTCTTAAGACCACCATGCACAACCAAGCATAAACCACATAACACAATTTAGCATAGGAGGCAAGCTAATTTCATATTACGCATTAAGATCCTAATGGAAGCACCTACACATAATCTTAAAATTACCATTACATGCTCATAACAATAGTAACATAACCTAGATTGACAACTAGAGTGAAGACTAGGCACAAGTTACACATAAGGTGATCATCATAACCACACATTCATATATTCATCAAATCCCCTTCAAGCCCATGGTCAAAACATACATAATGACAATAAATTAAACATCGCCGCCATAAGTGGACCGTACCACACAATGCCATACATGGCTTCATCAACAATCAATGATATAAAAAAGTAGAGAGGAAGAGCCATTCTTACCAGTTCATCAACCTTTGATCATAATTGATCAATACACCTTTTGCATCATCAATACATTATAAGGAAGTAGTTAAATATAAATTTAATCATGAAATAAACCATTTACAAGTCGCTACAAGATCATACTATAACATAATATAAGGCATCACATATATACTAGAAAGTAGAGAGTCATCGATCACTTACTAATATTCTTTACTTTGTTTACCATGATTACATTAATAATATACCAATAATAAAAACCTAGGCCAGTATCTAAAGACATAGTAATCAAGATTAATTCATGATTTTTCTAACTTAGAACTTAGATTATATCATGTACATAACATTTTCAATCCTCGTACTAGAACAACTTAGATCAATTCATGTAAGCCTTATTTAATTTGAACATCATGGACTCATACCTACAATTCATCCATAATATTAACTTAAGGCAGTAGCTTCAATGATCTTTGCATAATCTAAATCCTACACAATTGTTCTATATTCAAAATCAATGTAACACATAGAGCATAGGCTTGTCATTTTAAAATCTTCATAAACTGATACAAATGGAACCTTCATCATCAACAAACGTAAATAACAATATACATAAGCAATTCAGTGTAATAAAATTACAATTTAACCAATAACAAGCCACGATCACAATGCCCATGCAAGGGCTAAATTGAGTTTGGGAAGAAACATAGGTTCATAATTCAATTGGATTGAATTTCACGTTAAAACCAATATATTATAATAAATTCATCATGATTAAGACTTTGAAAATGTTTTTAGAAAGAACCCATGGCTATACTGAAATATTGAAAGTTTAATCATGAAATCTTTTTCAAAACGTTGAGATTAACTCTCTAGATGGAAGAATAACTAGAGATGAAGGAATACCATACATTAATGTATAATAAAAACTTTAAAAATAGATGAAGAAAAGTGCAGGAATCCAATCTCCAAGATGTTCTTGAGTTTCACCTTCAATGGAGTATCTAGAGAGAATATTTTTGGAGGGAAAGTGTATTTTGTGTATAAGGGATTGAGAATGGGTTGATCACGTTTTTTTCACTTATATACAACCAAAAACAACCAATTAAACCTATTAGGGTTAGGTTAGGATGTGGGGTGAATTTCCCATTCACCCCTTTAATGAAACAGTTGCTAGGTAGATTCCAACAGCCTACACCAGCGACACTAATCAATGCCCAGAAGGTGTATCGACGGACCGTCTTTGGCTTCGTCAATTGGGTACTTGTGCTGTTATTTGGCTTAGAATAGTGTAGGATAAGTTTAAATGAACCAAACCCCCATTCACGGGCCGTTTGTCAACAAATGGGCCGTCATTTTGTTAAGTTGATTGACACTGCCAAGGCAGTGTCTCGATAGCCCTTGGGTCCTTCTTGTGGGTCCTTTGGGAAGTTTTACCCAAGAGTTTTTAACGTAAATATATTCCATAACATGTTGAATACCTTACACATCAGTTTTACCCAAAATAAGTACCGCAACACGTCGAAACATTCAAGGAACACTCAAGACACACATGAACATCTCAAGGGCTAACTTTTGAACGTCTTAGACGTTCTTGGACATATGACCTCCAAGTTTAATTATCCTCCATATACTTCCTATAAAAATAATTATTACTTATTTTAAGACTTAATAATCTCATAATACATTAAAAAACATATAAAAGTATCTAAGGCTCCTTTGGCGACTAGTGGTCGAACATCTTGGTCGTCCCTTGACGTTTGGCGTCCAAATCACCTCTTATTAACCATTTTAGGACCTTATAAATTTATGGGAAAAAAGTTAGGATCTAGACACCCTAAATCCTTTTTGGGGTCTTACATTTGGTTTACGTGATTGAGTAAGGTTATGGGGCTTTGCTTGGTCATTACACATGTAGGATAAAGGGTGGGTTATGAGTAAGTGTCTTTCTTATTTTATGATGTTGTGAACTCTTATACATATTGAGTTGACTATACTTGTTAATGTTGACTTTGTGTTGTACATGGTTATGACTTAAGAGTTATTTGATTATTGGCTTATATGGGTTTTTGATAGTGTATAAGGCTTTTCAAAGTACTTTAGCATGGTTTTACACAAATTTCCTCTTTAGAATGATTTCAATTGTTTTATGTGCATACACTCAGACATAACACAAGTGTGTACTAACCGATATTTGATATTTACTACACATGTAGGTTTCGTGCGTTGAGCTTTAAGAGGGCCATTGAAGAAAGCTTGGAATCTTATTCTCCAAATTCCGTAGGTTCTCACTTTCCGAGGACGATGCCACTATCTTGCTATTGGATATTGTTTAGTCTTAAAGGCAATTTAGTTAATTCTCTTTCTTTGATGACTTTATATATGCCTATATGAGGCCTTTATTGCAATGAAGTAAGGGCTACGCCCAATGTTGTACTCGTTTTAGATGGTTTAATAGGAGAAGTATCTTAGACATTCTTATGAATCTATATTACTATATTATATATCTGAAATGAATGTAGAAGCCTATGTATTGCTTCCTATACGAAGGGTCTATGCATACTCAATATGAGTATATTATGTGTAAGCGAGAGGTCTAAGTAAACTTCACGAAGTAGTGTAGATGAAATTTTTTAAATTTTTTGATAATTTAACCTATAAGATGTAATGACGAATGCTAAGAGGCTAGTCTTCATATTATTAGAGGATGACAAATCCAGTTACGTCTAGGGGGTGCTCCCCGAATGTGACTATATTCTTGAAATCATAGCATATAAGACATATTCATATCATACTCATGCATTCACATTCATCACAAAACCTAAGGACTATCCTATCAAGGCACAAATGTGCAATGCATAGACAAGGTCCCATAACCTTATCCATACTAGTACACCTATCAAGTCGTCCTAGTTAAGGGATATATAACATACTTCATAGAACTATACTTTACATGCATAGTAGTAGACACAGATGCATATTAGAATGCCCTTTCATTAGACATCATGAACCTATACTAGTTGTAAGCATGCATGAAGTGTGAGTTTGTGTGTGCATTGCTCAACATGTTACATAATGGCTATCAACATCACATTGAGGAAGCCACCCTCTTAGACCACAATTGACATATAAGTACAGACCACACACCACATACTAGAATAGGAGACAAGACAATTTTACATTGTATTCAAGACTCCTAACCTTAACTATTCAAACATTCACATAGGGTTACGTAGGTAGGGATCATTAATCAGCATTACATCATCAACGGCAGAACCTCAACATAACACTACCATAGTCATCCACATGTTTATAACATTAGTAACACAACCTATATCATAACTAGAATGGAAGACTATGCATGCATTTCACATAGTGTGATCATCACAACAACACAATCATACGACATCAATTTTACTTTAAGGCCATGATCAAAACATATATATATTGACAATAAAGTAAACACCGCCACCATAATTATACCATAACACCCAATGCCATACAAGACCAAAGCTATTAGCAATTCTATAAGGAAGTAAAGAAATAGAGCAATCTTACCACATCTCCTTTGCCTTGATCATTAATGATCAATACTGATAATTCATCAATAATACAAATAGAGGGCATTATCTAAAGGTAACATAACCTAAATTAAATCCTACTTAAATTGCCATAGAATCGAGATCACACTGAAATCACTATAAAACAAGCTATAGAAAGTAGAAAAACATAGGTCAATCTTACAAACTCTTCACACCTTGATTCATATTGATAAATCACACATAATTCACCATAAAAATATATAATAGGCCGTAGATATAATAAAGTCAACATGCTAGAATCATAATTTAATCTACATGAAGTCAAAGTCACAATGCCCATAATATAGGCTAATTTTAGAATTAAAGGGAACATGATTCATCATTAAGAAATTCACTTTAAATTCAGTACATTATCATCATTTCATCATAAGCTTGTTTTTTAAAATGTTTTGAGAAAGAACTCGTTTCTTTATTGAAGAACACACAACTTGATCATAGAATTCTCATTGAAAAGCTTTTAAGGAACTCTTTAGTTGGAAGATTAACTAAATATGAAGGATTACCATACCTTTTTGTAGAATAACACCATGAAAATTTGATGAAGAAACCATCACAATCTAATCTATAAGTTGTTCCTGAGGTTCATCTCCAATGGAGGTTTCTAGATAGGTTTGGTTTGGGAAAGGAAGTCTAATTTTGAATAAATAAATTGGATAGGGTTATTGATGATAAAAAACAACTTAATATACCCAAAATTAACTAAATAAACCGCCTAGGGTTAGGTTAGGACGTGGGGTGAATTTCCCATTCACCCCTCTAATAAAACAGCACGCCTAGCAGTTGACATAGGTTGTACCGATGGCCAATAGACCTATACACGGGCCGTACTAGCAATCGTCGTTTGAGTATGAGGTTTATCAATTGGAGCTTCAGCTCCAAGAATAAGTATTGGATGACGCTCCCCCCATCGACGCGGCATAGGTGAACCTACGAGGCATCTTTCATGGCCGTCGTTTGATACTGCCAAGGCAGTGCATAGGCAGTGTTTAGTGTTCTCCTTGAGGGCCTTTTACGGGGACCTTGAGGAGTTATAAACAGACGTTTCCAACGTAACACGCTAAGTACCTTCCATGTAATATTCAACCAAAACGAACACGTAAAACATGTCGAGACACACATGAACGTCTCAAGGATAACTTTCAAACGTCATCGGACGTTCTTGGACATTTGACCTGCAAATGACTTCAAATCATGCATGCATATTGTAAAAAAATTATTCAACATATTTAAAAACTTTCTAGACACATGTGAGGCTCTAAGCACCTTAATTCAGTTTTGAGGGACTTATAGGACATTGGTAAAGTGATCATCTTGAGTTTTTCTTTTCTTTTATTTAGACTCGTATTGGTTCTTATGTGCTATCTTTTGGTGCATGTAATCTCTCCAAATGAGTACTATGGACTTTAGCTTCTGGCCCACATCATTTTCAGGTGATATCATCCCAAAATCACTTTATCGGGTCAACAGGTTTAACAAAGCTGAAGTACAGGGCTGGAAATAATAATTTTCTGATTCCAAAAAGCTGAAAACTTGCTGACATACCTGTTGTATATACCAATATACAATAATAAAGTACAATCAACTGCTACATGCATTTACTAACCTTCCAAGGGTTACTAAATCTCATGTTCCAGCTGCATATGCTCCAGTTTGAGCTGATGTCCCAATAGGATAAGTTTTTAAAGCAAATGATTCTAAACCACGTTTGAAACATGGCAAGCCAATTGGTTCAAAGGATAAAAATCCTCAAAAAAGAAAAGGAACAAATGATCATGAAGATCAGATCGTGGAGGAAATTGGTCTAGAAGATCTCCTGGACATAACAAATGACAAGACCATTTAGAAGGTCCAAACAACATAAAATAATATGAAGGAAGAAATCTCAATAAGTTATGTCTCGAGGAGAAGAAGGTGGAATCGGAATAAAATTGTGGTGGACAATATTTTTTCCTATAATGTTGTTGAAATAATGCAAAAAGATGAGGATTTTGAATCAAAATCTGTCAATCAATGCAGACAGAAAAATGATTGGCGGAAATTGAAGGAGGAAACTCAAGCAGAATTGACTTCACTTGAAAAACGTGAAGTTTTTTGACCAATAGTCCGAACACTTGAAGATGTCATGTCAGTGGGGTACAAATGGGTTTTTGTGCGAAAACAAAATGAAAAAGGTGAAGTCGTAAGATATAAAGCACGACTTGTGGCACAAGGTTTTACGCAAAGGCCTGGTATTGATCATACGGAGACATATTCTCTTATATTGTATGAAATTACCTTTAGATATCTAATAAATCTAGCAGTTCATGAAAAGCTTGAAAAACGTCTAATGGATGTTGACACAACCTATTTATATGGCTCATTAGACAACAATATTTTTATGAAAGTTCCTGAAGCATTCAATGTGCCTGAAACATATAAAAATTCACAATAAATTTTTTCGATAAGGAAATCCTTATATAGATTAAAACAATCAGGACGGATGTGGTACAATCGTCTTAGCTAGTTCTTGCTAAAGGAAGGGTACAAAAATTCCCTTATTTGTCCTTGTGTTTTTATAAAAAGGTCTCTATCTGATTTCATAATAATAGTTGTATATGTTGATGATTTAAATAACATTTGCACTCCTAATGATCTTTCAAAAGTTGTTGAATGTATAACGAAAGAATTTGAAATGAAAGATCTTGGTAAGACAAAATTTTGTTTGGCCTACAGATTGAGCATTTGAAAAATGGAATATTTGTCCATCAATCAACTTACATAGAAAAGGTTTTAAAGTGATTTTACATGGATAATCACATCCATTGAGTACCCTGATGGTTTTAAGATTGCTTGACATAAAGGATCCATTTCGACCTCGAGAAAAAGATGAAGACCTTCTTGGTGATGAAACTTCATATCTTAGTTCTATTGCGGCACTGATGTATCTTGCTAATAATACTCGACCAGATATTTGTTTTGCAGAATGTTTATTGGCAAGTTTCAGCTCGTCCCCTACAAAAAGAAATTGAAATGGAGTCAAACATGTACTCCGATATCTTCAAGGAACCATTGATATGAGATTATTTTATTCTAATGAATCCAAGTCAAAAATGATTGGTTATGCAGATGCTGGATATTTATGTAATCCACATAAAGCTCGATCTCAGACAAACTATTCATTTACATATGGAGGCACATCTATGTCTTGGCGTTCAACAAAGCAAACATTAGCTGCGACTTCTTCATAGCATGTAGAAATAATAGGTATCCACGAAGCAAGTCAGGAGTGTGTTTGGTTGATATCAAGAAATGTGTTATTTTCCTTTGAAAAAAGATATTCCAGCTAAAGAGAGGATACATTAACGGAGATAGAACAAAAGACATTTCAAAAAAAATCTTTTTCACTCATGATCTTTAGAAGAAAGGTAAAATAAATGTTCAACAAATTTTCTCAGTTGATAATTTTGCGGATCTGTTCACTAAAGCATTACCAACCTCAACATTTGAAAAGTTGGTATCCAATATTGGAATGCATCGTCTCCAAGAAATTAAATGATGTTTGCACTAGGGGGAGTAAACTATGCCACTGCACTCATTTTCCCTTGGCCTAGGTTTTATCCCAATGGGTTTTTTTTGGCAAGGTTTTTAACGAGACAGCAAATAAAGTGTATAACAAGATATATGTAATCTTTTTTCCTTCACTAATATTTTTTCCGACATGGTTTTTTCTTAGTAAGGTTTTAACAAGGCATATTATCTATCAATGGTCATCCGAGGGGGAGTGTTATAAATTACTTTTGTGGATAAATGGATGACCATAACTCCTTGGTTAGTTCTCTTCTTTATGAGTAGTAATGTTGTTGATAATGTGGTCAAATGGATAACCATAACTCCTAGGTTAATTTCATCCTTTATTTGTAGTAATGTTGTTGATAATGTGGTCATATAGATAAGCATAACTCCTAACTTTATTTCGTCCATAATGGGTAGTATTATTAAGGCTTAATGTAATGTTTTTGACAACCTTTGATATTCCTCAATGTCATCCTATAAATAGTTCTGTTGAGAAGAATGTTGATACACATGAAAGAATGAAAGAAAACTTGTATTGTTCCTCTATTCTTCTTCTTCTCTTCTTCTTTTGCTCTTAAGTTTTACAAAACCCCTCACCTAGATTTTAGGGTTTGGTTTAAAAGAAGTCATTTTTTACTTAAAATAAGTCATTTTATAATTGTCAAACACTATGATAAGCTAAAAATTGACTTTTATGTCAGTTTGATCAGCTTTTAAGCCCATCCAAACATGCTTTTAGGAAAGAAAACATAATTTTAAAGTGAAAAATAAAATACACAATAAAAATGAATATAAATATATTTCTTATATAACTACATATTCATTTGTCATACCTATTGAATGAATACGAGCTAATAAAGAAATACAAGTTTAATTGTACATGATTCAACATGAAACTAGGATGAATACAAATACAAATTACATACATAATGGAATGAATACGATTTAAAAAAGGATACAAAATTCGGGTAAATAAAATAAATACCTTGTGAGAAAAGTGTGTCAAATCACATGAATACTAGATTGAATACAAATACAAATCAAATACATATTAGATTGAATATGATTAAAAGGATACAAAAATTCTGGTAAATAAAATAAATACACTGTGAGAAAAGTATGTCAAATAATATATATAACTATAGGTGTCAAAATTTTTAAATTTTAAAAAATCTAAATTTTTACTAGATAGAATTTTAAGTTATTATCATAAAGTTTCATAACAATAACTAGTTTTGAAAGACAAGGATAAATAATGGCCTTTAGGAAGAAGGAAGAAACCACCTATTTTAGGTCTCATAATCTTTTGAAACAAAATTAATAAAGATTTTAAGCAACTTAATTCAATTTAAAATATTTTCCCCTTGATTTTGTCTAGTTTGTTATTTTTTTTTAATTATATCATGTTAAATTAAATTTAAAAAAATACATAAATTAACCCATTACAAACAAAAATATTTTCATTTTTAATACATATTGAATGTATTGCTAAAGGGTACTATTAAATGTTAAAATATTGTTGCTTTGAAAAAAAATTCATTTAAAATGGTAGTGAATTTCAGAGAATATGAAAAAACAAGGTAGTGCAGTTAGGTAATTTATCCTAATTTTTTGGCTAACAATAATAAATTATAAGAATGAAGAAATATGTATCAAATTTGGGCCTTTGACACAAACTCCCTAATCTTGAACTCGTCCTAATACTAAAAATGTCAAAAAAATAAATGGGCCTTGCCCATATTTTACACCTGCTAATATCACTTAAGGTATTGGGCCTGTTTTCCCTTTAGAAAATCTACGTATACATTTTTGTGTATACCACGGTATGCGAGCCATATCCAACTCATTTTAGGACTTTCAAAAACAGTATTATACTGAACTTTATATATCTGCATTTTTTCAACTTGTGTTTCCATGTTTTGCACATGTATATTGTACTTTATTATTGTATATTGGTATATACAACAGGTTTTGCAAATTAAAATCAATAAGTATCCATAATCTTACACAGTCACACAAACAACATAAAAGATGATTAAAACATAAAAAACCAAATATGCACAAAAACAACACAAATATTAGCACTACATGTGTGGGTCTCACCTTACCAAAATCAAAAAGTATTTGTCCTCAAATTTATATAAAAATAATCGAGAGGTTAATATTAGAGAAATATAGAGGTAGGGCTAGAGAGTAATCCTGGTTTGGTTGCTTCTTCGAGTTGGAATCCTTCACCAGATGTAGCATTAAGTAGGAGGTCAGGTGGGGACGTTAGATGAACAATGGTGTGATAGCTACTCTCAGCTATCCAATGTGTCTATCTTCAACCCATCTTCTTGAATGATTCATCATCAACCCTTTTTCGACTTGACCTGAAACATGTCCAGTTTATTTTAATTCACTGACAACATATTGACTTCTGGATCATTTAGTGCATCGCCAAATGAATTTCTTCTTCAACAAGTTTTACAGAACTTCTTTGAAGATTTCGTTGTTCAATCGCCGATAACCATCACGATTGCCAATTTGGTGGGCGTTTTGTTGAAGCTTTCCTGAGCTAACTGAGTTTTACAAACTCTAGGTTTTTAATATATCTTGAGTCAAACGGTAGAAAAGCATTGATCAATGAACTCTTCATTGACTCACCCACTGGACCTATTGCACGCCATGTCTTTCTGTACCTTAATATGTTAAATTAACACACTATTATTTTTATATCAAAATTTAAATAAAGGATAATAAGAGGTTTTAGGTTGCTTCCCAAAATTTAATTAAAGGATAATAAGAGGTTTTAGGTTGTTTTCCAAACAATACCTGAGTTAATGTCGCTGCACGATGCATGTCCATAACTATTCTTCATCCTCGGATTCACCAATGGTGTAGTTAGGTGAGCCCTCAGTGAATGATGGATGACGACCAGATATTAAATCGCTGATTTGGTAATCTTGGTGTTGAATGGTTGTGGAATTTTAGGTTGATTCATACAACATTTCTATGTTTTGTTTTATCTAATTCAACATTTTGTATTACCCCTCAACTCTTTGTTGAATAGTTGAGTGAGCTTCATCATTTCACCATGAAATATTATTAGAAACTTCTACTAAATTTGATTTGAAATATACAAAGACACTAAATGTACCTTTCTTTTCAAACCAAGCTTTACATTTCCGGTAATATTTCAGATATTGACCTTCCTTTTTATAGAAAGGACACACATTAGCCTTGAGTTCATTATAAGCACCCTGTGAAACTTTAGCAGGTGCTTTCTTTTTCTTAAGCTTGTTAGCTTTCCCTTTAAGTCATTCACCACCTCGTTGACCCATGAGGTTAATGGAATGACCTCCTTGTTTCTTAAGTCTTGAGTCCTCTTGAGTAAGCATACTGGACAATTCACTAACATCCCGCATATCCTTAATAGGATTATAGTTAATTTGGAATTGTCCATACTCAAGAGGCAATGAGTTCAGAATAAACTGAACCAAGAAGGTGTCATCCACTTTCATCCACAAGGTCCAAAGTCTTGCTTCAATGTAAGTCATCTCAATGATATGATTTTGCATACTACACGACCCATCAAACTTCATGTTCTTTAGTTCAATCATTAGTGTACCAGTGAGAGAGTTATCAGTAGAACGAAAACGTTCTTCCACAAACTTGAGGTATTCCCTTAGAGCGTTCCCTTGATTTATGAAATGACTTCTCATCCTCACTACTCGTATGAGTAATGGAAGTAGGTTTGTCATTCAAGAGAACCAAGACAAGATCCATCACACCTAACTGGAACTAGGCATGTTCATGTCATTCATAAAAGTTCAATCCATTGAACACAATAACATATGAAACATATGAATGAACAGGAATAACTGCAAATAGATATACATGCTCACACATAGAAACTAATGTGAATTTAGTAAAATGATAAAAGTACATCACAATTCTCTTTTTGATAGATACTACAACACCCTATCATAATTTAAATGTCATTTTAAAAATATTTAGTAGGCAATTAAGTAATTTTAACCAAACATATATGACATCTTTGGATATACAATATATGTTTAATTGAAAATATTGCTTTACATCATAATTTTCATTATTCGTAGAATGATAGATTAACATTTGGGTAAAACATTCTTAAGTTCCAGCAATAGTGAAAGTCAATATATCTATTTATTTTTCAATATAGGCTTTTAATTAATGTGCATAGATAAATAACAATTTTGTGAGTGCATATTTTTCTTAATCATACTAGTTTGATCAATTTGGTGACTAACAAGCTATATAAATACATATGCATACATGATGTTATAAAATTTTGTGTATGTGGATAATTTTAAACATTTAAGTTTTGCCACTTTGGTGCAAGTGATAAACATGATAGGTGTAGACATTAATATTCTCTTGTTTTCCCAATTTGGTGACTAACAAAATATATAAATACAAAACGCACATAACATCATAAAATTTTGTGCATGTGAATAATTCTAAACAATTTAGTTTGACCACTTTGCCGACTCACAAACTGTAGAAATATAATTCATGCATCAACTGAACATAAACATGATATGTGTAGACATTAATTTCTCTTGTTTGGTTGCTTTGGTGACTTACAAACATTATAAATACAAAGTAGACATAACATCATAAAATTTTGTGCATGTGACTAATTTTAACATTTCAGTTTGGCCACTTTGGTGACTAACAAACTATAGAAACATAATACATGCATCAAGTCAACATAAACATGATATGTGTAGACATTAGTTTCTCTAGTTTGTTTACTTTTGTGACTAACAAACTATATAAATACAAAGCACACATAACATCATAAAAATTTATGCATATGAATAATTGTAAACATTTAAGTTTGGCCACTTTGGTGACTAACAAACTATGGAAACTTAATACATGCATCAAGTTTAAAAATTAGACCCAAGTCTCTCTTAGAATATTGTATATGTCAATAAATAATGAATTATAATAATCCACATATGCCAAGTGATCATAAATATTATATGTGTAAACATTAATTTTCTAATTTGACCTATTTGTTCCTTTTGCGCCAATGAATTACATGGGAGATAATAAGTTCCATTAATGTAATTATGCATACATCGTTCTGAATTAAATATAATACAACAAGAAATTTTTCTTCTTATTATAAGAACGAAAGATTTGTGAAAAGCAAAGTCTCAACAAAATCAAACCTAACAGATTAAATGATTTAATTCAAAAATCACATCAATAATGGACTGGTATCTAAGTTAATCATCATTGCGTTTGATATGATGCGATTATATAATTTATGAACATTATCCATTCAAACAGTCTAGTCTCTAATGCCACATGTAAGATTAAATTTTATGACAAAATATTAGGATATTGAACACGATAACCTCACATAGAGATTGTTAGGGGAACATACCTGATGAGGAAGACATCATCACAAAGAAAAGTGGAAGCGTTAGTTATAAATTGGTTTCTACCTCCTTTCCCTAACTTTATTTTACCACAATTGTCAGCAATAAAGTTATTGTGGAGAATATTGGATAACCCTAATGGTGGAGGGAGGATTAATTTATAGATGTTATGATTTAATCTTATACGTCTATCAAGTAACCAATGTAGGGACGAAATATATTCCTTATTAAATATTACTTATATTACAAGTAAACTTGGGCTATAAGTTAGAAATAATTAAGAATGATTAAATAGTAATTCTTCCATCTTCCTCCTCTCTCTTTCGATTATGACCTTTCTCATAATCGGACGACTTTCATTGTTTTTCCGTTGAAGAGTAGTACAAATAGCAGCTCCTCAAACTTGATCCGAATAGAGAATTCGAATTTCAAATTTGAAATTTCACCCCAATTTCTACCCATTTCCCCCCAACTTGTTCTTTTCTTCTCCTATATATACTCATCTTCCATAAACGTTAAAAGGGGATTTTTTTTGGAGATGCTAATTTACTATTTAAAAAAGATGGAACTTTGATCAAAATAAATAGAGGTAGAGATAGAAAATTTTCAAGAATAGCTACGAAAAACATACATTAAGATCCCACAATCTTTATGATTTTCTCATTCAAATTCGTCGGGAGGTTGTCGGGATCAGGTGAAGCTTTGTTTGTGGTGAAGACGCTGCCCCTCTACTCGTCTAGTCTCGATTCTGCTCTCCCGGAAAAGGTAAACGTCCTTTTTATATAATATCCTCATCATCTTCTAATCTGTTTTAGTATTATTCTGTTTAAAGTTGAGTTCCACTGTCCTGTGGCTGTTTATTGCTATTCATAGTTGAGTTGATCTTGTTATTTTGTAGATTGTATCTAATCTTGTCGTTTCCATGAGTGAGTCCCGACGGCGGGCTTAAACTTTTGAGACTTGTAGGTGTTTGTTCCACTGCTTTATTCTAGTTTTTTTTATCCTTTGTAGATGGAATGTAGTCGTCCATTATCAGTCAATGGACCAGGTCCCTTGACACAACAAGAACATTAAAGAACAGTAAACAAAAAGGAGAATACAACATAGCAGTTTACGTGGAAATCTCCTTGCTCAAAGGAGTAAAACCACGATATGTTGCATAGGATTTTCAACCATTTTCACTTCTTTTCTTTTCCATTTCTTTTCTTTTCTCTTTCTTTTTCTTTTTTTATATAGACTGTTTCTTCTTTTCGCAACACCATGAGTTAAGGGAGATTTTTCTTGTACTTTTTTTGACTTGTTCCTTTTCTTTTCACAACACCCCCAACTTAGGCTTTTGTCTTAAGTTTACTATTTCAATCAAAACATTCTTTCTTGAGGACAAAGGGGAATGGATCAATAAGGGTATAGTCTTTATACAGTTTCTTCAATAGAAGGTTAAGGCTCAAAGAGTGTTAAAGAGAGGTTCACACACTCACAAGGAAAGTCACAAGAGAGATATACGTCAAATTGGCTGACACTCTATAAAATTGCCTACGATCATTTCAAGAGAAAATATTTTGTACAAGGAAATATTCCAAAATGTACGACAAAGAATAATGGACTGAGAGGAGTTATTTATTAACAGTACAACATTAAATAGGCAAATTTTAAATTATCATCATGGCAAATATGACATAAATGATTATTACTATTGAATGATGTCTATCAGATTACTCATCAGGGTATGGACTAGGGTAGAATACAAACACATTGGTGCCAATACAAAATGCACCACTAGTGTGCAGGCGCTACCAATATAGAAGATCCAAAGGAGAAGCTTCATAGTGGATTTGGTAGTACACATTACAGTACTTATGAAGCCACTGATTATAGAATAGTTTTATTTCATCTGTTGCATCAAGCCAATAATAATGGTATAGAATAGAAGATTGCTAACAAAACTTCTGGCACAAATCACAGTGGATACTATTTCAACATAACCATTACAAGACTCAAGGACAATCATAAAGCAACCAAAGTTACCCTGACCAGTATGCATACATAGCTGACTATTTACATAGAAAAAAAATGTACAACTTTCTGTATTGTTAATAATAACGTACTGTACACATTAAATATATAACTAATTGATATAATGTTAGAGCACCGGCACTTGATTATTTACAAATCACAAGACATATAATGCAATTTATGTCCACGAAATACTTGATAAGAGCCAAAATGTCTACACATAATTACTAAAGAGACTTTTCCATATCAATTGTAGTAATGTATTAGAACCATGAATTAGACAATACAAATGTTCATCTGCTGCATGGTACAGAAAAATATTTATGTGCTACAATGTATACTATTACTAAGGAATAAGTTGACAATACAATTACTATTGATACATATTGATTCGTACATAAATTATATTTAAGACAACTAAGTAGTCTAACAACTTATAATTCATTCATAATTGGGTACACATCATCCCGTACGAAGTGCAGGTTGTTTCCCTAGTATATTAAATTTTGCAAAAAATAACTTACGTCTATATGGTTTCTTTAGGTAAGAAATATAATTAAGTATTGTTCTTAGAAGTATATCACCCTAAATATTTAATAAACAATTTAAAAATATCAGATATTCATAAGTAAAAGAATTAATATTGGACATATCAAGTAATTGAATATTACGTAAGTGGTTGGTCATAGATTTAAAATATTTTTCACTTTAGTTGAAGATGAGATTATGTTTGGTTATACATTTTGTAAATAATATATGAAATAATTCTCATGTGAGAATGCAGTTTTCCAAAAAAGATATGAAATATGATTTATATCTCACAATTTCTAAAATTTGTCAATATCACTCGAGTTGACTAATTTGTATGAAAAAACAACCGAAACTTCTCTAAAGGATAAATATCTCAAGACGCATTGGATCTCATATATGAGCTACTACATTCTATGAGACTTCGTCAATTTTAAAAGAATATTACAAGAAAATCATTAGTACAAAGGAAAATCAACAACATCAATAACTAGTTGTTCTTTTTTATGACATTTCAAGTCAGTTGACAAAGAAGATGAAGAAACATTGTTAATTCTCATCCTGCTTGATGGCGATATAAAGACGGGGATCATTTTTTTATAGTTAAAAACACTAGAGAAAAATTTGAATTAAAAACTATTTTTAACACTCAAAAGTGAGTTGAAAAATAAGTTATAAGGTTTTCTCAAAATATAGTGTAAGAAAATTATTAAGAGAATTGAATAATTTTATGCACAAATGAATAACAAATTTACTTTTACATGCATTGTAAGGACTAAAATTAGAACTTTTAAATAAATATGGAATGGATTTTTTTTTAAATAACAATTGGGACGGTCAACTCATAATGGTGCTAATTAGCCCGTTAGCCGATTAGGTTGTCCTCCTCCTTTACCCTAATCCTTATAAATAAATACATCATTAAGGATGTGGAATAAGAGGGAATTTTCCACATTATTTGACGTTTAGGGTTTACACAACAAAAACACTACTTGCATCACCTAATGAATGCATTGTTTACTTAAACATGAGGATTCTGTGAATATTTTTGATGATCGATATTAAAAGTTTTGGTTATTGTAAATCTACTACCAGTATAAAGAAATCAGTAAGTCTCCTAACATGTATTTACCAATTGAAATAATACATGAGTTTGAAAAAAATCATTGAAATAAAAGATGTATTGTGTTTCCAACAAACACAAAATTCCACCAAAAGAATCAATTTTCTACAGAGATATGAGTTCATATTCTCAAAAGTTATGTTTCTAGTAAAAGATTCTTTCCCTATTTTTTTTTGTTTCAATGATAGTCTTTATGTGTTTTTGCTATTTTCTTTGGAGTTCTCTACCAGCTTTGTGGAAATTTTTACTTTCTAGGAAGTCTTTGGATGATAAAAAAATTGGGTGTTTCTTTTCTATTCTTCCAATCTTAGTTATGTGAAAATTTGATATTAGAAATATAAAAATGCTTCATTTAGTAAATCTTTTTGTGGTCCAATAAGAATTTTTTCTTACGAGTCAAAAGAAAGTATAATACAATTCATTTATATTTTTTGTTTACCTTATAGTTTCTTGAATTGTCACGACGCAAAACCGAGCCGCGACTGGCACCCACATTTACCCTCCTATGTGAGCGAACCAACCAATCTAAACCTTATCATTTCAATTTAATATCAACATAAAGCAATGCGGAAGACTTAAACTCATAAATAAAAGACAATTCAATAACTTTTAGAATTCAACATCTATTATTTCCCCAAAATCTGGAAGTCATCACCACAAGAACATCTATGATCAATTTACTAAACTAAGAGTATTCGAAGAAGCTAAAACAAATAAAAGCTAGTCTATGCCGAAACTTCAAGGCATCAAGACATGAGGGAGGAGATCCAGTCCAAGCTAGAAGCATTAGCTCACCCTGAAGATCCGGTGTGACGAAGACTGGCTAGAATTACTGTTGAGTTGAAGACGACGGCACGTTTGCTGCACTCCACAAATAACAAGAAGAAAACATAAAAGTAGGGGGTCAACACAACCACAAGTACTGAGTAGATATCATCGGCCAACTAAAAATAGAAAGCAATATATCTCAGATAATATCATAAAATCAACTAATATTCTTAACATGTGATAGCGACAAATACAAACATCATTTATAATATCACCGATCATATCTATGAGGACTCAAGCCTCCACACCATACTCTTTTGGGATACATGTTCTTTAGATTGAGTATATTAGTATCTTTCAAGATTCATTATCTTTATTCCTCTTGTGTCGGTACGTGACACTCCGATCCCCTACTACTATGTGTCGGAACGTGACGCTCCGATCCCCTAATTCAATGTGTCGGTACGTGACACTCCGATCCCCTACATCTACGTGTCGGTTCGTGACACCCGTCCCACTAATTCTATGTGTCGGTACGTGACACTCCGATCCCCTAATCTCGTTCTATTAATTCGTCAAGCCTTCTTTTATACCAAGGCGTCATCATCTCATCACTTTAGTTCATCAAGCCTTCTTTTATACGAAGGCATCATCATTAACAAGAGATTAGGTTTATATCAAGATTTGGGATTCAATAGCTTCATCATGCTTGTTTCATCACAATCATATATATAAAATCACATCATGCATACACACAATTAAGCATAAAGAAGACTCTATAATACTACCCAACACATATCATTCGCTATTAAGAGTTTACTACGAATAGTGTAAAAACCATAACCTACCTCCACCGAAGAATTGCGATCAACAAGCTATCTTCTCAAAATCCTTGCTATCCTCTTCGTTCTCTCTCTCTCTACTCGTTCTCTTCTTCTTTTTCTGTCTCTCTTTGTTCTTTCTATTTTTCTTATTCAAACCCTCTCTCTTTTACCCTAATTAACATATAATTAAGTGTAAAAGATGGCAATAATAACCCACTAATTAACTTAAGGTTACCTCTTCTAATCCCCAAGTAATTAGACTTATTAACATTAACCCTCTAACTTTATAATTAAAGCAGGAATAGTCAAAAACGTCCCTTAAAACGTATAAAGAAATTCGACCCAGACTGGGATTGCGCAACCTGTGACGGCCCGTCGTGCCTGCGACGGTCCGTCCTGCAGGTCGTCGCAATCGTCAGAGAGTGGATTTCCACTGAAGACTCTGTGACGGTCCGTCACACCTGTGACGGTCCGTCCTGCCAGTTCGTTACGAAGTTCAGAGAGTCGATTTTTTAGTACCCAATTTCAGATTTTCCAAGTGTTTTGAAACGAGACCCTGCGACGGTCCGTCGTGCCCATGAAGGTCCGTCGTGGGGTCCGTCGCCTCAGCCTATTTTTCCAGAAATAAACTCTGCTGCTCAAAACGACTAAACAGGTCGTTACAATAGATACCAATTTACCCATCGTTCATCCCCGAACGATCACAAGAAGGAAAACAAGAGTGAAAGGGAGTACCTGAGTCTGTAAACAGATGTGGGTATCTTTCTTGCATATCTGCCTCCTTCTCCCAAGTGGCTTCTTCAACCGGTCGATTCTTCCATTGCACCTTGATGGATGCAATCTCCCTTGACCTCAACTTGCGAATTTCTCTATCTAAAATGGCAACAGGCTCCTCCTCATAAGACAAATTCTCATCAAGCAAAACTGAATCCCAACGGATAATGTAGTTTCCATCCCCATGGTACCTTTTCAACATGGACACATGAAATACCGGATGCACTCCGGACAGCCCTGGAGGCAAGGCTAACTCATAAGCCACCTCCCCTACTCGCTTAAGTACTTCAAAGGGACCAATGTACCTTGGGCTTAGCTTACCTCTTTTACCAAACCGCATCACCCCTTTCACTTGCGAAACTTTCAACAAGACTTGTTCACCCTCCATGAACTCTAAGTCTCTAACCTTTCGATCTGCATATTCTTTTTGCCTATCTTGCGCCGCTAGAAGCTTTTCTTGAATGGATTTCACCTTTTCTAACGAGTCCCTCAAAAGGTCAGTACCCCAAGGTCTAACCTCGAAAGCATCAAACCAACCAATGGGAGACCTACATCTCCTACCATACAATGCTTCAAATGGGGCCATGTCAATACTTGAGTGATAGATATTATTGTATGAAAACTACGCTAAGGGTAAGAAGCTATCCCAATGGCCACCGAATTCTATCACACATGCTCGAAGCATATCTTCCAATACTTGAATCGTTCGCTCCGACTGTCCATCGGTCCGAGGGTGAAATGCAGTACTAAGGTCCAACCTAGTACCTAATTCCTCTTGCAATGTTCTCCAAAACATAGAAGTAAACTGCGTACCTCTATCTGATATGATGGAAAGTGGAACTCCATGCAACCGAACAACTTCTGAGATGTAAAGTTTGGCTAACTTCTCTGCATTGTAAGTCACCTTAACCGGAATGAAATGAGCAGACTTAGTTAATCTGTCCACAATTACCCAAATGGAGTCGAACTTGCCCAATGTCTTTGGAAGACCAACCACGAAGTCCATTGCAATTCTCTCCCATTTCCATTCCGGAATGGACATTCTCTGAAGTGTTCCTCCGGGCCTTTGGTGTTCATACTTTACTTTTTGACAGTTTGGACATTTGGCAATAAAATCCACAATATCACGCTTCATTCTACTCCACCAAAAGTGTTGCTTTAGGTCACGGTACATCTTGGTTGCACCCGGATGTATCGAATACCTTGAACTATGAGTCTCTGTCAGAATAGTGTTGATCAAATCATCGACGCGGGGTACACATACCCTTCCCTTAATCCTCAAAATACCTTCCTCATCGATTGTCGCTTCTTTAGCCTCTCCTTGCAACACTTTATCTCGGATCCGGATCAATTTTTCATCATTAAACTGCTTTCCCTTAATCTTGTCAAGGAAGGAATATCTTGCCTCCACACAAGCTAAAAATCCTCCCTTCTCATTTACTTCTAATCTCATAAGGTCGTTAGCCAGAATCTGAACTTCTCTAGCCAATTGGCGTCTAGAAGCTTGCAAATGAGCTAGACTTCCCATGCTTCCCACCTTTCTACTTAAAGCATCCGCTACAACATTTGCCTTCCCCAGATGATACAAAATAGTGATGTCGTAGTCCTTCAGTAGTTCCATCCATCTCCTCTGTCTCAAGTTCAAATCTTTCTGAGTAAAGACATACTGTAGGCTACGATGATCCGTATAGACCTCACACTTAACCCCATATAAATAGTGTCTCCATTGCTTTAATGCAAACACTACCGCGGCCAATTCCAAATCATGAGTTGGATAGTTACGTTCATGCACTTTTAATTGTCTTGAAGCATAAGTAATCACATTCTTCTCTTGAATTAGCACTGCACCCAAACCCGAATAAGATGCATCACAATACACAATGAAGTTCTTGCCTTCCACTGGCAAGGTGAGAATTGGTGCAGTAGTCAACAGAGTCTTGAGCTTCTGAAAGCTTTCCTCACACTCATCCGACCATACAAATGGAACATTTTGCTTAGTCAAGTTCGTCAGTTGGGAAGCAATAGAAGAGAATCCCTCGACAAATCGACGGTAGTAACTGGCTAAACCAACAAAGCTTCTTATTTCTGACATATTAGTAGGTCTTACCCAATTCTTCACTACTTCGATCTTAGAAGGATCCACCATCACTCCATCCTTAGAAACCACGTTCCCCAAGAAGGACACTGCATCTAGCCAAAACTCACACTTAGAGAACTTGGCATAAAGATTTTTCTCCCTCAACATTTCCAACACAATTCTCAAATGCTCCTCATGTTCCTTCTTACTCTTGGAGTATATTAGTATATCATCAATAAATACGATCACAAAGAGATCCAAATATGGCTTAAAAATCCCGTTCATCAAACTCATGAACGCAGCAGGGGCATTGGTAAGACCAAAAGACATCACTACAAATTCGTAATGCCCATACCTAGTTCTAAAAGCAGTCTTTGGCACATCCGTTGCCCGTATTTTCAATTGATGATAACCGGATCTCAAGTCAATTTTAGAGAAGACACAAGCACCTTGTAACTGATCGAACAAGTCATCAATGCGAGGAAGAGGATACTTATTCTTTATGGTTACCTTGTTCAACTGCCGGTAGTCTATGCACATCCGAAAACTCCCATCCTTCTTCTTCACAAACAAAATCGGAGCACCCCAAGGAGATGCACTTGGTCTAATGAGGCCTTTGCTCAACAACTCTTGAAGTTGGGCTTTTAACTCTCTTAACTCCGCGGGAGCCATTCTATAAGGGGGTATAGAAATGGGGCGAGTACCCGGTTCAAGATCAATACCGAAGTCAATATCCCTATCTGGTGGCATGCCAGGAAGATCTGCAGGGAACACATCAAGAAACTCACGGACCACCAAAACTGACTCAATCGAAGGTACTTGGGTAGTGTCACCCTTGAGATGTGCCAAGAAAGCTAAACACCCTTTACTAACCATTTTCTTAGCACGAAAAAAGGAGATTATATGCACCGGATTGGAAGTGTAGTCTCCCTCCCACACTAACGGATCTGTCCCAGGCTTGGCTTACGTCACCGTTTTAGCATTACAATCCAAGATCGCAAATTGTGGAGAAAGCCAAGTCATATCCAGAATTACATCAAAATCAACCATTTCTAAGATAACCAAATCTACATAAGTGTTTCTCCCCACAAAGTTCACCAAAAAAGACCTATATACCTTTTCAACTACCACAGACTCACCCACCGGAGTAGAAACACGAATAGGCGTATCAAGTAATTCATAATGCAAATTTAGACCATTAGCAAATGAGGAAGATACATAAGAAAATGTGGATCCAGGATCAAAAAATACAGAAGCCATGCAATCACAAACCGGAAGATTACCATTGATGACAGCATCAGATGTCTCCGCCTCCGATCTCCCAGGGAAAGCATAACAATGGGCCCTTTCGTTTGTTTGTCCGTTGTCCCTACCATGTTGTGATATAGTGGCTCCAGTTTGCCCATCACCCCGGCCGTTTTGGTGACCACCATTACCTCGGCCACCACGCCCTCCAGAATAACGGCCTCTGCCATGACCACCTCTACCTCTACCTATTGGGGGTCTATTACTCTGTTTTGGACAATTCCTCCTAATATGTCCAGTCCGCCACATCCATAACACTCTCTAGATTCACGCATGGGTCTCTCAGAGAAATGTTGACCGGTCTGAGGTGGACCCCCAACTACAGTCTGTAGTGAAGACTGAATGGGTCGGACTGAGTAACCTCCGGAACCCTGTCCTCTAGAGTAAGAACCATTAAACTCACCTCCCTTTCGAAACCTCTTTGATGTCGATGCCATGGTGAATTCATCTGGCTTCACTCCTTCCACCTCTACTACGAAGTCTACTACCTCTTGAAAAGATTTCGCTGTGGCCGCTACCTGTAAAGCTGAAATTCGCAACTCTGATCTCAACCCCTTCACAAAACGGCGAATCCGCTCTTGTGGACTGAAACATAGTTGGGTGGCATATCTGGATAGTGCACGAAACTTAGCCTCATATGCATTGACCGACATCCTACCTTGCTCTAGGCTCAAGAACTCATCCCTTTTCCTATCCCTCAAAGTCTGGGGGATATACTTCTCCATAAACAAGCTAGTGAATGAGGCCCAAGTCATAGGTGGTGCCTCTGTTGGTTGACACTCAACATGTGACCGCCACCACATTTTGGCGTTCCCTTGAAACTGGTAACTCACGAACTCAACACCAAACCGTTCTACTATACCCATCTTGTGTAGTAGCTCATGACAGTCAACTAGAAAATCGTAAGCATCCTCAGATTCTGCACCCTTGAATACTGGGGGTTTTAATTTCAAGAACTTACTGAAAAGTTCATGCTGATCATTTGTCATTATAGGCCCAGTAGTCAGGCGTGGAAACGTGCCTATGTCCAATGAGGCATCCATACGAGGGGCCATAGTGGCTGCATGTTGTACCTCTGAAACCGGAAGTGTTGGTGCAGAAAACATTGGGGGTGCCTGACCCTGATCAGACAACCCACTAAGATAAGCGAGAACCTGATTGATCATCTCTGGGGTAGGTTGGGGTGGCATTTCCTCATTCTGTACTTGTTCATTCTCCCCATCCTCCCCTTCTCTTACTACTTCCTCTGTCGGTGGAGGAGTCACCGCCCTAGCACCAGATGGGCTAGGTGCTCGTCCTCTCCCTCTAGAGGACGTCCTCCCCCGAACTCTACCGCGGCCTCTTGCCACTGTTCCACTTCGAGCTACAGCCCCAGTGGCTGGCTCAGATGCATCTTGTCTTGCCGATGTTGATGTTGGCGTAGTCGTTGCTCTAGTTCTAACCATCTGCGAAATAGAGTGAAGATGGTCAGATACCAATTTGTATCACCTAGATACCAATTGGATCCAAGTAATAGCACGAAAGAAAGAAAGAAAGAATGGAATTTTCCTAAAGTCTTATAGCCTCTCAAAGAAAAGTAAAGGCGTCCCCCTACCGTTCTTTAAGACTCTACTAGACCTGCTCTTGTGTGATGAGACCAACGAACCTAATGCTCTGATACCAAGTTTGTCACGATCCAAAACCGAGCGAACCAACCAATCTAAACCTTATCATTTCAATTTAATATCAACATAAAGAATGCGGAAGACTTAAACTCATAAATAAAAGACAATTCAATAACTTTTAGAATTCAACATCTATTATTTCCCCAAAATCTGGAAGTCATCACCACAAGAACATCTATGATCAATTTACTAAACTAAGAGTATTCTAAGAAGCTAAAACAAATAAAAGCTAGTCTATGCCGAAACTTCAAGGCATCAAGACATGAGGGAGGAGATCCAGTCCAAGCTAGAAGCATTAGCTCACCCTGAAGATACGGTGTGACGAAGACTGGCTAGAATTACCATTGAGTTGAAGACGACGGCACATTTGCTGCACTCCACAAATAACAAGAAGAAAACATAAAATTAGGGGGTCAGTACAACCACAAGTACTGAGTAGATATCATCGGCCAACTCAAAATAGAAAGCAATATATCTCAGATAATATCATAAAATCAACTAATATTCTTAACATGTGATAGCGACAAGTACAAACATCATTTATAATATCACCGATCATATCTATGAGGACTCAAACCTCCACACCATACTCTTTTGGGATACATGTTCTATAGATTGAGTATATTAGCATCTTTCAAGATTCATTATCTTTATTCCTCTTGTGTCGGTACGTGACACTCCGATCCCCTACTACTATGTGTCGGAACGTGACACTCCGATCCCCTAATTCAATGTGTCGGTACGTGACACTCTGATCCCCTACATCTACGTGTCGGTTCGTGACACCCGTCCCACTAATTATATGTGTCGATACGTGACACTCCGATCCCCTAATCTCGTTCTATTAATTCGTCAAGCCTTCTTTTATACCAAGGCGTCATCATCTCATCACTTTAGTTCATCAAGCCTTCTTTTATACCAAGGCATCATCATTAACAAGAGATTAGGTTTATATCAAGATTTGGGATTCAATAGCTTCATCATGCTTGTTTCATCACAATCATATATATAAAATCACATCATGCATACACACAATTAAGCATAAAGAAGACTCTATAATACTACCCAACACATATCATTCGCTATTAAGAGTTTACTACGAATAGTGTAAAAACCATAACCTACCTCCACCGAAGAATTGCGATCAACAAGCTATCTTCTCAAAATCCTTTCTATCCTCTTCGTTTCTCTCTCTCTCTACTCGTTCTCTTCTTCTTTTTCTGTCTCTCTTTGTTCTTTCTATTTTTCTTATTCAAACCCTCTTTCTTTTACCCTAATTAACATGTAATTAAGTGTAAAAGATGGCAATAATAACCCACTAATTAACTTAAGGTTACCTCTTCTAACCCTCAAGTAATTAGACTTATTAACATTAACCCTCTAACTTTATAATTAAAGCAGGAATAGTCAAAAACGTCCCTTAAAACGTATAAAGAAATCCGACCCAGACTGGGATTGCGCAACCTGTGACGGCCCGTCGTGCCTGCGACGGTCCGTCCTGCAGGTCGTCGCAATCGTCACAGAGTGGATTTCCACTGAAGACTCTGTGACGGTCCGTCCTGCCATTTCGTTACGAAGTTCAGAGAGTAGATTTTTAGTACCCAATTTCAGATTTTCCAAGTGTTTAGAAAAGAGACCCTGCGAAGGTCCGTCGTGCCAATGACGGTCCGTCGTGGGGTCCGTCGCCTCAGCCTATTTTTCCAGAAATAAACTCTGCTGCTCAAAACGACTAAACAGGTCGTTACCACATATGATCTATTGATAAAATTGATTTTTTGTTGGTACAAGGGTTACCTTTATCCTTTAATATGCCTGAGGGAAGGATATGTTGTAGTAATACTATAGTTGTTTAGGTGTGACCTGTAGATAAAGGGTTGAAGAGATGCATGTTACAATGAACTTTATGTGACTATTATAATATAATAAGCTTGAAGTATTTATTTATGTAAATATGTGATCCTACTTTTACTTATTTGTTTGTTTCACTTAATTCAAGTTAAGAAAAGCATATTGAGCAGCCAATAGGAGGCATATAAACATGATTGAGAAATTAAATTATATCATTTTTTTCTTTAATAGTAGAGGCAATGATTATGTATTGATGAATTAAATTCTTTAAAAATCAAATTGTGTCATTTATGCATTCCCTTCTATTCACCTATTATCACGAACTTCACTAACAAACCATTCTAGTCGTTATGGGTACACCAAATAGTGATCCAATTGGGTAAAAAAATCTTTTTGGGTAGAGACTTAAAAATTTTAGGGTTTGATATAGAAAAAACTTCTAAACCTCTTATTTACTACAACTTCATTCTTGGATGAAGGAAAGACGATTAAGGGCAGTTTCCACATCTTTTCCACTAAATTCTTTGTTAAAAGTAGGTTATTACTCCCTTATATTTTACTTTGATTCTTATTCCTTAAAATCTATGGTATTACACTTGGGGAGAGAATTTTGACTTGATTTAATGGTGCGAAAAGATCTGATTTGGGAAGAATGATCACGAAGTTGCATAGGGTTAGCATTTGATTATAATTCAGGTATGTTAGGCTATTTTTTTTAAATTTATTGTGGTATTAACTAATTTTTTATACCAACAATAAGCCAAGGCATTCCAAAGGGAGAGTACATGTGATCTTTAAAGCATTCATTCTTGTTTGAGGTAGGAAATGGTTGTTTATTACAAGATATGTAATTATATATGTATTTGAAATGAATTTTCTTATGCGTGGAAAATAAAATGCAAGGAAAATATATAAAAGAAAAAAATGTGATTTTTATTAATGAATCGTTGTGGGTACAATTCCGTTGTTCTCTTGATTTTCTCTCCTAAGTTTCTCCGTAAATCGAGGGCCTTTAGTAGTGTATTTCCCGAATGGTTGGATAATGTATAACTCCTTGAGATGTTGTCGATCTCCGGGATGTCGAAAAACTCTTTGTCGTTGTAAGTTGATCTCAGGGAAGAACTATGTTGATCACTCCTTCAAAGACATATTGATGTTGATGTTGTAACTTTCTCCAATTTGTTGAATGCTTGTTGAAGATTTTTCTGGATCCCTTTGTATATCATGTTCATCCTCTATTTATAGTTGTAGGGAGTTAACAAGGTTGCTTCTGATTGGCCAAAGAATGTCATTTTGACACTAGGCACATTTTAATTCGTTCTTGCATTTGACAGAGACTACCACCTCATTTGGACACGTGGCGTCACCTTGTTGGTTTTGGATGCCTATTCACTGTGACAAGTGGCATGGATTTGGGCTTCAAGGTGAAATGAACCTTGGGTTTGAATTTTAATAAGATGAACTTATTTATTTGTAAAGCCCAAATTAATTATTCATCCCAAATGAACATGGATTTAATTTAAATTTTGTATGAATCTGATCCAATACAATTTATGTGTCTGCAAATGCCCCTTACTTTGAGGCTTGTCTACATAGAGGCTTGCCGAAGTTTGGCGACAAGACTTGAAGTAGTCATGAATGTGTTTTCCTATTTTTTATTGAGACTTCTCTGCTTGTAGGTTTGCCGAATTTTGACGGCGAAAGCTGAAGTATTCATGAGAAATGACAATGCTGATATGTTGAGGTCAACCTTTACCAAAGTCTTCATGACAACATTCTCTAATTTGTAAGAGGTCTTCTGACTTTCGGTTGTTTATCAACTCATTTTTGACTTGATGTGTTTCAAGCTCTTTAAAACTTATCAGTTGACCTTTCTTCATAGTGTGGTGATTTCATTTGGGTCATCACTACGAAATGACCACCAATTCAATGGGTAAAGATTGCGTCCACAACCTTAACTTAGTGATAGAGATCTTGTGGTTTGGACGCAAATTTTAGGCTTACACTTTAATAGAACGCAAGAAATTCAAATTCTCATGACAACAAGTCGATTCTCCTTCGGGCATACTTTTTCATATAGTTTCCGAGAAAACTTTACCATAATTTGGTTCTTATGGAATTTTTCTAATTTGATTTCCATTGAAAATTTCCATAATTTAATTCTTATGAAATACCATAATTTGATTTCTAAGGGATTCCGATAATTTGATTCTCAATAAAATTTCCATAAGTTAATTCTTATGAAAACTTACCATAGTTTGGTTTCTATGGGATTCCTATAATTTGATTCCCATGTACAATTTCCATAATTTAATTCCTATGAAAACTTACCATAATTGGCATACTTTGTAGGAAATAAACTTTCCATCATTATAATTTTCCATAATTTGTAGGAATCAAATTGGTTTCTCCTTGTTTTGAAAGATATAAATATACCCGTATTTGCATTGTCGTATCATCAGTTCAATTTAGTCCTCTCAAATTCTTTTCTACCTCTGATTTTCGTCACCCCTTTTCATCTCAGCGGGACTTCGGTAGAAAATTTATATCTATTTGTAGGAATACTCAAATTCTTATCCGTTCGACTTTTCTAAAACTAGACTTGCAGTACTAAAACATATCTGAAAATCACTGTCCTTAGCTTATCGAATTTACTCAGGTGAATTTTTTAACTCAACCTAAAATTTTGACGAACTAAATGCATCTGCTTTGCGCTAATTTGCGGGAAAATTCATACCTTATCGTAGGAATAACGAAATCACAAGACGCTGCGGTGTTATAAATAATATTCATAGGTATACATCATGTATGAAAACCACGATTACATCACCTCTGTGCTGATTCAGTTTTCTATTTGAAATCAGCCTTTCGCCAGTCGCAAAAATTTGAGGTTACCCCCTTTACTTTGGATTTGTTCTTAATCTAAAATTTTCTTTTTTTTAATGTTTTCGCACGTACCTTATAGAGAAATATGACTTCGATCCAGCAACATGATGCAATTACGGGACCGAGATTCACCGCATTCTCTTCTTGAAATAGTGAGCGACGACCAACAAAACTCAAATGCCAAAGTTCTACTTCTGGAAGTTCAGCCTCCTGCTATCGGCGTCTTCTCTCTTGGTAGTGG
Organism: Solanum habrochaites; assembly: GCA_027704765.1. Taxonomy (NCBI): domain Eukaryota; kingdom Viridiplantae; phylum Streptophyta; class Magnoliopsida; order Solanales; family Solanaceae; genus Solanum; species Solanum habrochaites. Next base: position 16,298,729 of record JAKWJA010002492.1, on the reverse strand, counting down.
GGCATATGACAAATCTCTTATCCTTAAAGAATGGTCAAAAATCAATACAAATGACATTATGAGAAAATTCTCGAGTAAGGCTACTAGCATGAAAGTTCCTTTACTGAAATCCGCAATTCATCATGATGCATCACCTTCCAAATCTTCTCATTCTGATGGAAATTGAAACAATTGGCGTGTTCCCTCTTCTAAATTCCCTAATGTTTGCTACACACCTGGCTACTGGGAATGGGTAAAAGAAGTACTTCCCTGCCACAAGGATATTTTGGAGCTAATCAAAGTCTATGACACTATATATTCTTCTTTGTTCACGTACGACTATGACGACATTGTACTCCATGCTTTTTGTGAACTTTGGCGTCCGTCTACGAATACACATTCTAATTTCATTGGAGAGATGTGCATATAACTTTGGGATTTACAAGCCATTGCACGTATCCCCGTATAAGGACATTTTTTTGATGAATTCATTCCCCCGGTGAAAGAAATGACATAGACAGATACTCAAAACAAATTACTTCTTCCGCAAAGTTGGCACTATTTGCTTTTGGCCTTCTACAGATTAACAAAAGATGATCTCCAAGAGGTGTCCGTTCATGATTGGGTGAATTTTTGGTTTATAGGACCTCATAGATATGCTGAGCCTCCGCAAAAGGTGTCAAAGGTACGATCCAAAAAGCCAAGATTGAACCACAATCCTTCTATCGAGGAGAATGACCCTTTTATCGAGTTAGATGTGGAAGAATCTCTTAGAGATGAGACAAACTTGGCAATATTCTTTGCTTGTTGGCTTTGCAAATTTGTGCTTCCGAATAAGAAAGTCAACCATGTGCGCGCTAGCGTTTCAAAAGGTGCGAGCTTGATGGCTCATGGGAAAAAATTCTCCTTAGCAGTCACTATTCTTGCAAGCATATATCGCGAAATCTCTACTTCTTCAAACTTGAGTGTGCCAAAAATAATTTTCCCCATACATTACGTATATGGTTGGCTTGGGGAATATTTTTGGACTCATCATCGTGCCAATCGTTCACATCGATCGATACCTCTTTGCAAAATTTCGGGCGAGAAGATGGCCAAGTGTTTTGATTTAACTGACGCCCAAAATTTATTTCAACAGGATGATGCCCGTCTCCTCTATCATTTAGAAATGGTGCAAGGGAGGGATTTGCACCTTACCGATAATGGCAAGCTTTCAAATTCGTAGAACGAATATGTCATAAGCCTTTTTTCAGGTTATGTAACCCTTAGGCATGATTCAAATTTCATTGTGGAATCCTACAGCCCTGTCAGATTTAGCCGACAATTTGGTTTTTGCCAATATTTCCCCGTAGATCTTATGCAGCGTCCTTACGATGGTACACTATTAACATTGGTACAACTTTGGAATTCTACTTTTTGACTCAATACTTTTTCTAAAGCAATGATTCAAACGTGCCCATTGGATGATGCTCCTTTAATGACTCGTGAGTATGTAGATTACTGGCCATCACAAAGGATGAATACTTCCCAAAGAAACCTCCACAATCATTTTGAAGAAGAGAAAGCAAGACTCCGCATCCACTTCATCTCAAATGGCTTCTGATCAACCAAAGGAAAAGTCACTTCTTTCTTCTAAATCTAAATCGAAGTCACATGATACTTTGCAAGTGACTAAGACCACATCCAAGTCAAAAACCTTGAAGGATGGAGATGTGCCCGCAAAATCAAAATTGAGACGCCTCACATCAGCCTCAAAGGTGACTCCACTTGCTTCCAAAGCTATTCATGGTTCTTCTACAACAAATGAACTTCATATATTATCAGACAATGATAATGGCCGAACGTCAAACATTGAAACGCCTTGTGATGATATTTCTCTTTGGTATGTTTCACCAAATAGTGTTGAATGACCTGATGCGTCTTCTAGTCCAACGGATCGTCATTGGAATCATCCAAAAAGAAAGGCACAAGAGCTAGATGATGCTTGTCGTGGTATCGACATTTTAGATACCATTGTCATCGACGATAACAACTTTGTTGATGAGGATCTGAACTTGGCATCTTTGTTTGACTTAGCAAAACAAGTAAGATCCTCTCCTCTTTTTTTTTAAATAAAAAAAAATATGATCATCTTTTTATTTCTTATAATATTTTTGTAGTTGTGCCTTCAAGAACTATATGGTGACGACCTTAACAATGGCGCGGTTAAAGATTTCACAGTAGATCTTAATGATCTTGATGCGGCTGCAAAAGACTTGCAGTCTTCCATTAATAATGTGATGCCTTCATCGGATGTAGTTCCACCAAGAAAATCACCTTCTAGTGAGATGATGCCATCATTGAGACGCGTGATCCTACTTTTGACACACAAGAAACCATTTACCTTACCAAATCCTCCTTTGTTTCTGATATGTGGGGCGCATTGCCTGGATAAATTACACAATTTTCCTTAGGTTCTTAGATGACTTTACATTATTGGAGTCATCTATCAATTCAACTCTTGAAAAGATTAGAAAGGTAAACATTATTGGAATCATGTAGATATTTCGTCAAGTCGTATGCAGATTATGATACGTTAAGATCATCAAAGATAACTAAAGAATCAAATGAGAAGGCTCTTTCTGATGCGCAACGTTGTCTTGATGGTGCGAAATTTCCACATGAAAAGTTGGATGTATCCATGGAGAAACTTCAAGCAACTCTAGCAGATGTGAAGAAAGACTTAAAAGCATTATCTTCCAAGAAAAAGGTCACCGAGCTCATTAACAAGTATTAAGAGAAGTTGTCCAAAAGTGAACAGAATGTCACCACTACGGAGGGTGAAATTTAGATCAACGAGGAAAATAATGTGATGTGTAACGACGAGGTTAAAAAACTAGCCAATCTAGAAGAGCAGTTGAGAAAAGTCGCCAAGAAATCATAAATTTCAAGCGTTTTCTGTAGTTAGATTTTTTTTTATTTGCTTAGGATTTTCTTACTCGCTCATTAAGGTGTAGTGGTTCTTTTTTTTTTGTTAAGCAATAAAATAGTGACAAATTCTCTTCTCTTGAATTTCAAATTTTTGATTGTTTCTTCCATGATCCCCCCCCCCTTTTTTTTTTTTGAAAAAAAAGAAGTCTGCATATGCTAGCATTTATTTGAGGATTGCAACAAAACATTGCTTTTTTGAGCTTTCTTCAACTTAGCGCACATGTGGAAGAAAATTCATAACCTAAAGTAGGAGCATCTAAATAACAAGCTTCTTTTTTTGTTGGAAATGCAACTTAGAGATCTTCAATCTGTATAAAAATCAAATCCATGGTATTTATGGTTTTAGTAAAGATTTGGGTTCAAAGTTTGCTCAAAATTTGATTCTTGAATCCTCAGTTTTTTATTGATTTCTGCACATGTGGAAGAAAATTCATAGCTTGAAGTAGGAGCATCGAAATAACAAGCTTCTTTTTTCGTTGGAAAGACAACTTAGAGATATTAAATCTGTATAAAAATAAAATCCATGGGATTTATTGTTTATAACAGATTTGGGTTCGAAGTTTGCGCAAAATTTTCATGCTTGAATCTTCAGCTTTTTTTTTGCTTGGGGCATATGTGAAAGAAAATTCATAGCCTGAAGTAGGGGCATCGAAATAGCAAGATTCTTTTTTTGTCAGAAGGACAAATTATTGATATTCAATCTGTATGAAAATAAAGTTCATGGGATGTATGTTTTAGTACAGATTTGGGTTCAGAGTTGGCTAAAAATCTACTTGTTTGAATCTTCAGCTTTGCGCATCTTCGGGAGAAAATCACTAACTCGGCGGAGGAGACTCTAAATGATGTGATTCTCATTCCGTTGGAAGAAAAACTCATAAACGTGCAACACATATAAAAATCACATCCAAAAAATTTCCAGATTAGCGCGGATATCTTTTCAAAGTCCGCTCAAAATTTGGCATTGCTAAACTTTTTCAGCTTTGCACAACTTTGGGAGAAAATCAATTACGCGGCGTAGGAGTCAATGAAATTTTTCAAGTTGATTATATGCCTACAATGTCATTTATTGAACATTGTGCACTTTTGGTAATAACAAAAGACTGTCTCTTGAACTTGTAGAGTTCAGATCATGAGTTTTATTTATTTATTTTTTGTTTGGCTATGTCATTTCAACATACAGTGTTGATCCGAAGGGCATTCCGATTTTATGTTGCAGGTAAAGATGCAGCTAATTTTGAGTAATTTACTGAAGCATTAGTAAATTACACCAAATTATCTACATAGTATGCAAAAATACAAGTAGGATTGCAAGTCGCTTCATCCAATGCCAATGAATTCATAAGTCTTGAACTATCAGAGTTGAAGATCCATGACCCAATGTACAATTGCTCATTTGCACCATATTTGAACTAATTTGCTAGCTACATGATTTTTCTTTAAAATAAAACTAGTGTGATGATCATGCAACACCACCAAACTCTTTTTTTTTGTCATTTGACTTAACTCAGAATGATTACTCCAAGTGCCTACGTACCTCGGTGAAAAGGATCCAGTCATACTGTAGTTCAAGAGGATGAGTTTTTTTTTGGGAGTCGTACAAAGTTTATACTCTTGTCGGCCAGGAGTAACATGCAGTTTATGCTCATACCTTAGGGAGCGTAGCCAGCCTTCATGGAAGTATTGCTTGAGGAATTTGGCATTGATTAGGCAAACTATTACACCATCTTGGTCGACATTTTTATAAGCGCCACTTGAATATTCCTCCTTCTCAACATACAGTCCATCCTATTTTTATGTAAACTTGTCACCAATGCGTTTGTTAAGGATTATGGTCTTCTGACAGCTAAGACCAAGTCTCCCACTTAAAATAATTGGAGTCGCACTTTCTTTATGAATGCTCTTGCAAGTCTAGATTGATAACACTCCAACCTTTTTTTTCTTCCAATCTCTTTTCATCCAATGCCTCAAACTTTACTAGACAAAGTTGATCGTTGATTTCTAAGTCCCTCTTATATTGCTATTCGCAACGATGGAATTTGCTTCTCCAATGGAAGGACAAATTTTACGCCATACAACAAGGAAAATGGAGTCGCTTGCGTAGCCGTTGTAAATGTTGTACTATATGCCCATAAACCTTCACCAACTCTCTCATGCTAGTCTCTTTTATTCTTTGCAACAACTTTCTTCAATAGGTTACCAACTGTCTTGTTAAAAATTTTAGCAAGACCCTTGGCTGGTGCATTGTACATTGAAGATTTACGCTGCCTAAAACTGAACTTCTCGCACAAACTACTCATGAGTTTATTGTTGAATAGTGTTCCATTATCAGTGACTATACATCTTGGAATTCCATATCTAAAAATTATGTTTAATTTGACAAAATCAACAACATTTTCCTTCTTCACCTCTTTTAATGGTACAACTTAAGCCCATTTAGAGAAATAGTCAGTGGCAGGCAAGATATACATTTGTCCTTTTGAAGACTTTGGAAGAGGTCCAACAACATCAAGTTCCCATGCATCGACATTAAACGAGGCTACAGTCTGATGTAGAGCCTCTGGAGATTGATGATGTAATTAGCGTGGTATAGACACGGTTGACATCTTTTTGCATGTTGTAAGCAGTCCATCACCATTGTTGGCCAATAGTAGCCCATCGTCTTGATGCGAAAATGAAGTTTAGGACCTGATTGGTGAGCTCCACATGTTCAAGAATGTGCCTCCTCCATTGTTTTTTGAGATTCTTCTTTGTCAAGACACCGCAACAATAGTCCTTCATAAGAACGACGAAATAACATTCCATCGTGAAAAATGAATCATGGTGTTCTTCTCTTAATGTCTGCTCTTCCTCGTGGATTCTCAGGTAACCTTCCATGTTCAAGATACTCAATTAGTGGTTTTATACCAATTTTCTTCTTCTACTACTCGAGCAGATGTATGATGGCTTTCATTGACTCGAAGATCAAGAAAACCAGGAATAACCCATCGATGATATATACACACTCTTGTTGTCTCATTTTCTCCAAGTGTAATTGTTGTAGCCAAGTTAGACAAAGCATCTGCCATGCGATTTTATTCTCTTGGGACATGATTTAAGAACACTTGATCAAACCTTTCAAGTAAGAAAATAGCATATTGGTGATATGACAAAAAATCTTCCTTCTTTACCTCGTAACTCCCTTAGAGTTGATTGATGATTAATTGAGACTCACTATTAACATCTAATTGAGGAATTTTTATATCTGATGCCTTTTCAAGGCCCACTATCAAAGCTTGGTGTGCTGCAGTATTGTTCGAAAACGTTTCACCTAGAACAAATGAGAATGGTAAGATTAGTCGTTCTGGAGATATCAAAAATGATTCTTCATTTGGAAATTAATCTGAATTTTCCCGTTTTCCCATAAGAGGGTGATCAGCAAGGAAATTAGCAAGTGCTTTCCCCTTCACAACTTTTTGAGGTGTATATGATCTTATATTGATTGAACAATATAGACCATCTTGCTAGACGTCCCGAGAGAACTGGCTGAGTCATTACGAACTACACTAGATCAGCTCGAGAAATTAAGTTCATAGTGTATTCTTGGAAATAAAGTCTCAATTTTTTCATTGCATAGAGTAATTCCAAGCACATCTTCTCTATAGGTGTATAATTCAACTCAGCCTCTCTCAAAGTTCGATTCAGATAGTACAATGCTTGTTCCTTCTTAGTTTCATTCTCTTGGGCTGGAAGTGCCCCAAGTGATCACTCTTGCTATGCAATGTATAATTTCAATGGATTTCCTGGAATCGGTGCCCCTAAAATAGGTGTATTCGTCAAGTATCTTTGATTATTTCAAAGGTGTTCTCACATGATTGGTCCAAGTGGAAAGGAACATCTTTCTTTATCAAATGGTTGAAGGGTTTACATCGTCCATCCAGGTTAGAAATAAACATTCGGATGAATGCCAAATTTCCTTGCAGACTGCGGAGGTCTTTCTGCTTCTTAGGCTCAGGAACTTTTTGAATGACATCAATCTTTGCAGGATCAACTTCAATTCCACAGTGACACACAATGAATCCAGGAAATGTTCCTGAGGTGACCCCAAATGCGCATTTGAGTGGGTTCATCTTCAATTAAAACTTTCTTAACCTTTCAAAAACAATTCGAAGGTCTTCAAGATGGTGTTCCCTTTTCTTCGTCTTTACGACTAAGTCATCAACGTAAATTTCCACCCTCTTATGAAGCATGTCATAAAATATGTTTTGCATTGCACATTGGTAGGTGGCCCCAACATTCTTTAGACCAAAGGGCATCACTTTCTAACAATAAATCCCTTTTTGGAGTTCAAAATGTAGTGTATTCTTCTTATTTTGGAGACATTATGATTTGATTGTATCTAGAAGACCCATGCATGAATAACATAGCTTCATGACCAGTTGAAGCATCAACCATGATATCAATGATTATTATAGGGAAGTCATCTTTTGCACATGTCTTGTTCAAATCTCGAAAATCAACAAAGATTTGTATTTGACCATTCTTCTTAACATGTACAATATTTGAGAACCACAAAGGGTACTTCACTTGTCAAATAATCCATCTTCGTAGAGTTTGTTGACCTAAACTTCAATTTGTGTGACCAACTACGGACGAAACACTCGTTGTGACTGCTTTATAGGATGTGGTCCATTTTTATCCCCAAATGATGAATAGTTATCCTGGGACTAAGGCCCGACATTTCTCTGTACGAACAAACAAAAACATCCGTGAACTCAACAAATAACGTGAAGTATTTTCTCTCTTTTTATGGTGGAAGAAGTGCACTAACAAAGAATGGATGTGGATCTTATAGAGTGCCTAGATTTAGTTCTTTCAGGTCGTCTACGGTTGATTGTATGCCATTCTCCAATAGAAGGGGAACCTCTTGGACATCAACATTTGTATCATAAACGTTTGGACCTTCTCCCATCGTTATGTGATAGGATGATTGTGTCAAGTTTGAATCTTCCAGGTCACTTTTCATGAAGAATGTGATGGCTTTATCTTCCTCCTTCTTGGTTTCTTCATGAAATTGGTTGGGGACACCAATTGTGATTCTTTTCACCTTTAACGAACCATCTATGGTGATTGACAATACATCCTTTTTCTTCATACATGATGGGAACACACTATGAATATCCTTGTCGTCAATTACATAACAAGAATCTTGATTTTCATGCTCCAATAAACTCATTTATGCTAATGATTTTCTTTGGGTTCCCAAGCGATGAAATATAGAGGCATTTGAGGTGGTGGCATATTCATCTACTTTTTAGAGGATACTCTTTCACCCTTGCAGCCTAATCTTTCAAATGCAGAGATACGAAGTGCAAGTCTTCCAGTGCGTTCAAACACCGAAGTTCGTTCTAGTGTTTTACTCTACTTAGTTTCCTCCGTCTTTTCTATAGATATGTAGTGGGAAGAAGTGACTTCTTTCCCCTTCTTAGACAAAATTCGAAGAGTCTCTGGCAAGCTGAATCCTAACCAAAACTTAGGAGTTACGACATGGTATCCCTACTTTCTTAACTGCATTTTAGACTTTGTAAGCCCTTTTATCTTTTCACCAATAACTTCATCCCTGCGTTCTCGTAACTTAGCTGGATTTGAGAAATCATAGCCTGATTTTTCAAATCAATGTGAAGACCTTTTGATAAAAGTTTCCTTTTATCTTACCAACTTGGATATTGCCTTTGGAGGGGTCCAAAGCAATACACGAGATTTGTGCTACTGGGACAATCATTTTCTCCTTCAAATCTTTGAAGGTTATGTGACTAAGTTCCTTCCTCGGTGGATGGACTTGTTGAGTGCATTCCCCTAGAAGTGATTGTACCTTTTTTCGACGTTCACGTGTAATAATCGAAAATGAACGTGTAATAATTGAAAAAATTGTTGCTCGTTATTCAAATTAGTCTGCACGTTTCCTTTAGATAGTGAAAGATTGATAGAAACCTCATCCTTTCTCTTCTTAGAAATCTTGATAGTAGCCCATTGAACTTTACTAACGTCAAAGTCAATTGAGTCGGCTTCTTCATGTTTTTCCATATATGATCTTTCAGAATCTAAGTAGAATTTTGCATCTGCAAAATATGACTCTATCTTTGTGAAAGGATTGATGTATGTATCTATTTTGACGACTTCACCATCTTTCATATATTTTATTCATTGATGCAAAGTAGATGGCACCACTCCATTTTCATGAACCCAAGGACGTACGAGCAACAAGTTGTAGGATGTTTTGGCATCTATGACATGAATCAAAGTGTTTGATTTCACATCGCCAATGGACAATCCTACACGAATCTTTCCTATGGATCGTTGTCCTTCTTGATTGAAACCTTGAATTGTTAGGTTAATTTTGGACAATTCATCAATAGAGATCCCAATTTTTTTCAGAACAACTTTTGGTATGATATTGACCGCCGAACCACCATCGATAGTATGCCATTGAGACATTGTTCTCAAATTGACCCTACAACAAATAAATGTCAATTATGTAGCTTAAACCCTAACAACAAGTCATCATCTGTGAAGGATATTGTAGAACAACATGGGGCAACTTTTTCATCAATTTGATGTTCTTGTGTTATTGTTGGATTATTCTCACCTTTGCTTCCCTTTGTTTTGTCGGTGCTAGAAATAACATGTGTTGCACCAATTTGACTACCGCAAAAGATATTTTTAGGAAAGAATTCATCCAATGTAATGGGCCTTCAAACTTCGTGCAAAGAAGAACCATTTATCTTTTGGCTAGTACAAGGTTTGACACTTTTTGATGGGTGAAGTTGACTACCGCAAAAGAAATTTTTAGGAAAGAATTCATCCAATTTAATGGGCCTTCAAACATCGTGCGATGAAGAACAATTGATCTTCTGGCCTAGAACAAGGTTTGACACTTTGAGATGGTTGCAGTTGATTCACATCACCCTTTGTTTCTCTTGTCTAAGGAAGTTGTATCCTTAGGACTCCTTGATTTCTTCGCTTCTTATGAGTAACAAAAGTCCAACCGTCAAATTCAATTTCATTGTGGTTGTGTATCTCTATCGAACCCTCAAGAGTTTTCCTTGGAATGTCGACTTCAATAGGCACTAAATTTCTGAATCACAAGAAGGTGTTGTTTGGAATAGACGATGACCTTGAGCACTTCTTTTAATTTGGTGATACACTAGCATTATTTGCCTCCGCCTTTCCATCTTGGTCAATAATGATTTCCCTTCACTTACAAAACTCATGATTTTCTCCTGCCAGATAAACTATTTACTTGTCGGGTGGCCAAGGACGCGATGGAACTTGAAATATCTAGGATCACCAACCTTATTCATCTCTATGGTCCTCTTTGATTCAAGAAGATCAATAAAATTTTTAGCTAGAAATTCCTCAAGGATCATAGGTACATCTGCATCTGGAAATGGGTAAACCTTTCCCTCTAGCTCCATCAATGTTGGACGTCTCCTTTCCTCTCTTGGATATGACTTGGGGCATCCTCCTCTTTTTGTTTATTCTTGGTGGTGTCCTTCAAAGAAGTTGGTTTCACCTCCATAGATTCCTAAGTATGGATCTTTGAGGTCATTCCTTTCTTTAACTCCTTCTTTTCCTTTGTCAGATCACCAAAATGAGATGCCTTCCCATGACTTGCAATGCTTAACTCCATGTCATGTGCTCGTGTAGCAAGTTCCTCAAAAGTTCGCAGCTTGATTCCTTGTAGTATGCATAGAAGTCCTAAATGCATACCCTGAATGCACATTACTACAGTAGATAATTCAGAAAAATGATCTTTGCAGTCCAAACTCAATGATCTCCATCGATTGATGTAATCCAACACTGGATCATCCTTTCTTTGCTTAGTGCTGGTCAACTCTATAGTGCTTACTGTTTGGCGAGTACTGTAGAAACGATTGAGTAATTCCTTTTCAGTTTGCTCCCAACTATCAATAGACTTGTGTTCCAGTTCAATGTACCAGTCGAATTCATTCCCTTTCAGCGATCGAACAACTATTTTACCAGAAGGTCACCTTATGTTCCCGCATTGCTACATGTTCAACAAAATGGGCGATGTGTTGCCTTGGGTTCCCCTTGCCATCAAAGTGTTGTAGCTTTGGTGGTTGATAATTTGTCGGCATTGATAGACAATCAATCCGTCTAGTATATGGCGTAGAGTAATACAAGGAACTTTATGGTGTTCCTCCATATTGAGACCTGATAGTGTTCGTTATCATGTCTTGCAAGTGTTGGACAGATAGTGCAGCAACTGAAGCAGATTATTTCTCCTTTTGAAATTTGGACTTTGCTAGAGATAACTCAATGTCGTTGTTTCATTGATCAAAACCATATGGATAAGTGGGAAAGTAACTTGACTCTCAAGGTGTAAAGGCCTCCAACTTAGTCATAAGTTGAGCAATATGAAGATTTTTTTCATCAACGGACTTCTTCAAGGCCTCAATGATTTGCTCGATCATCACGAATTTCTCGTCTATGTCAGTTGAGTCCTCCATTAAAGCATTGACATTCATTGAAGTTGGAGAATCTATTGAATATTCGGAATAAACAAAGTTGGAGACAATTGGAGAAGATTCTCCAAAGAATACATACGCGAGATTTCCCCTAGGTGTTGCACTTACGACCATCGTATGAGAGTTGTTACTATTTAGCGCCTCCAAAGAAGTGAAGTATTCCGATCTATCCAGTCCACTATTTTTGAACTTACGTCGAGTAATCGGGCCATCATGACTGTAACCAGCAGACACGACATTAGTTAGAGTCCTTAATAGAAAAATCACAACTCTTTCAGAACGCCATCGTAGTAGTAGCCTTTGTAGTTTCTTATTTGGAAGAGAAAGAGATCAAAAGAATAATAGGTCACTGGGCGTGCCAAATTTGTTCTCAAAAAATTTTCATATGCGCGGAAAATTAACTACAAGCAAATAATTAAAAGAAAAAATGTCATTTTTATTAATGTCGTTGTGAGTACAATTCCATTGTTCTCTTGATTCTCTCTCCTAAGTTTCTCCGTGATTCGAGGGCCTTTAGTAGCGTATTTCCTGAATTGTTGGATGATGTAGACTTCTTTAGATGTTGTCAATCTCCGGGACGTCGAAAAGCGCTTCATCGTTGTAAGTCGATCTCTGGGAAGAACTCCGTTGATAACTCCTTTGAAGAAATATTGATGTTGATATTGTCGCTTTCTCCAATTTGCTAAATGCTTGTTGAAGAGTTTTCTGGATCCCATTGAATTTCATGCTCATCCCCTATTTATAGTTGTAGGGAGTGAACAAGGTTGCTTGTAATTGGCCAAAGAATGTCATTTTGACACTTGGCACATTTTTATTCGTTCTTGCATTTGACTGGGACTACCACCTCATTTGGACACGTGGCGTCACCTTGTTGGTTATAGATGCCTAGTCACTATGACAAGTGGCGTGGATTTGGGCTACAAGGTGAAATGAGCCTTGGGTTTGAATTTAATAAGATGAACTTATTTATTTCTAAAACCCAAATTAATTTTTCAGACCAAATGAACATGGATTTAATTGAATTTGTATGAATCTGATCCAATACAATTTATGTGCCTAAAGTATGTCTATAAATGCTGGGTAAAACATAGGGAAGGAATATGAAATTACATCGTGTTGATAATCTCATGCAATAATCTACTTGTGTATTCATCCCATCTGATTCAGTTGGCTATGGCTACTTCTATGAGTGGTTATTCAGGTGTTCAACAACAGTCTTGAACTAAAGGTAGTAAAAGATATTCTTACTCAACAACTAGTAGGCTCTCACTTGACCACAAATGCATCAATTGTTTTTCAGAAAGGATGTTCGAAAGGGAATTTTTCATCAACAGATGGTTTCTTAGGTGCAACAACTGGTAAAGGCCATGGTACAATCAGATAAAGATAATAATGTAGAGGACATCCAGAGGGTGGGAGAAGAGGCGATCAGAGAGGTGGTGGAGGTTAAGAAAATGAAGATGCAAAAAGAGGAGATACACATCCTAGTGGGGGGGAGGAGGCTTCCCATAATGATGATAGATCTCCTTAAACGCTTTCCTTGGCAGATTAGAGGCTGATGAATTTGAAGCTTTTATAACAGATACGTTTCTTGTTTGTAACCAGAAGGCTTCAATTTTTTTTTATATTGGTTCAACCTATTCATATATATCTATTAGGTCCGCGTTGGGACTTGAATTTATTTGTGCTATTCTTGATGCCCATATTCATGTTTGCATCATGGTTTGAGAGTTTGTTGTTGTTACCCATGTATATTATTTAGTAACCTGGTATAGCCGATTTTGATGTGATCTCGGGAATGACTTGATTTTCCCATTACTTTGTTGTACTCAATTGTAATGTTAAGAAAATGACTCTAATGATTAGGGGTTGGGAAAAACTAGAGTACCAAGGGGTGTATAATTGTAAACACTCAAAGATCATATTTGAACTTCTTGGTAAAGGTGTTATTTGTCCTAGTACTTCTCCTTTTGTTCTCAATTATTGATTGTAATGAAAAAGGTTGGTAGCTTGAGAATATTCATAGTTTTACTTACATGGTGCTCCAATGTAAGTTAATGTGGATTAGTGATATCTTAATCTTTAAGTTTATTTTATGTGGTGAATTATACTACTAGACAAAGTGATTTTTTACTTATTGTAGTTTGGTTATATGTTATTATTGTACTTTTGTGTTATCATTTTTCTATACTTTGCCAGCTATTGTTATCATGACGAGGAAATAGATTGACTTCGGTTATCACAAAGTTTTAAGGAATCATATATATATGTAAAAGAAAAAATTAGGTCTGCCTACGTGGCACCACCAGAAACCAGAAATTCCTTTTAAATTTATTTATATCCAAAACTAGCCTTTCCATTCATGAAAAAATGTGACTTTTATGAAGAGTTGCGATTTTAATGAAGATATGTGACTTTTATGAAAAGTTGTGACTTTTATGAATAGTTAAGACTTCTATGAAAAGTTGTGACTTTCATGAAAAGTTGCAACATTTATGAAGAGTTGCAACTTTTATATTAAAAGTTGTAGCTTTTCTGAAATGTTATGACTTTTATGAAGAGTTGCGAATTTTATGAAAATTGTGAGGTTGTGACCTCTCCAAATGGTTGCAACTTTTCCAAAGAGTTGTGAACTTTCCGATAAGGCACAATAAATATTTATTGACACTACCCTCTGTGATCTATAAATAGAGGGATTTGTTGCCTCTATTATTTGAAGGGTTTTTTCCATTGGATAGTTGAATTCAATTACATGGATTAAGTTTCTTATGAAGTTTGTTTCATTCTTAAAAGTTTTTATCCTCCTATTTCATGGAGCTTAATCTTTAGTATAAGTCGTAGTGATTCATGTAAGTATGACAACTCTTTTTGCTAATTTGGTGACAATTTTCTTTTAATTTTGTTAAAAGTTACACAGAAGATGATTGAAAATTGATCTTCTCTTTTGTCCCTTTCTACAGGTTTCTCCGTATAAACAAAGAAAATTGATTTCGATTGCAATGTCACGTTACTACTCTTGCACCTCTAATTCCACAACTCATAACGTTGTTGAAATGGTTGGATTTATTACATTTGGTTTTTTAGTAAACAAAACTTTTATTTCTGCCACTATTGTTGTTTTTTTTTTGCTATAGAGGAATCAAATTGTAATATATTAATTGAACTTCTAATGAATCTTTTTCGTTCCTCATTTTTTATGAAACTTAATCATTTACTGTAGGTGATATTATCGAATAATCAGATGTAAGTTTAATCATCACTTCTCCACAAGGGAACACGTCACATTTTCCATCACATCAGAATATTTCAGCAATGTTGTATTCAAAGTAACCCATCCATTTTCTTTTCTTCTTATCCATTCTTTGTATATTTTCATCACACAAAGAAGTTGAATACTAGATTGTTGAAACATTCAGATGATATGGAAAACTTGAGCGTCCACTTGTTGAGAAGTGATGTTTTTCAACACTTCCAATTGTTTGAAAAACGATAGTTTTTCCCATATACTTTAGATGCGTAGCTATCTTTGGTTCTCTTATGATATTTGTACACATATTCAAATTTCTCTTTACATTTCTTGGAACTTTTGTAATACCCATGATTTGCCATTTTCCTTGTCATGATCACAACAATTTGAAAAGTATTAGTATGATGGTAACACATAACTAAAATAATAACAAAAAACAAAAACTACAACTATTTAATCCCTTGGTAATTGAATCCCAGTAAAATTAAATTTTGCATTAGTATTATATCTAGTCATACTATTCACCACATGAAATAAACATTAAGATTAAGATATCATTAAGGAATATTAAACAAATTTAGAGTTGAATTAATTCAACTTATTCCAGATTCAATTAATTAGAATATCTAGTAATTCAATTTGTTTAACCGGTTGCAGGGCTTTCCTATATTCTCCAATACTGATTTCAAATCAAGGTACCACCTATTAAAGATTATTCTTATGGACATATCTAAGACCAATACTGATTTCAAATCAAGGTACCACCTATTAAAGATTATTCTTATGGACATATCTAAGACATCTTTCAGGACCTGTATAGGTATCATGAGTTCTTAATTATTTTTTTAAGGTTGACTAATTCTTCAATAGCTTTCACAAGCTTGATGATATGATTTTTCCTATACTATTTTGTAATTGAGTTCAGTGGAGATATCTTGATCTACTCCAAGAGTAAGAAAAAATGCTTGCAAATACCTTTTATATTGTTTTGGGTTTCTGGAAAACAAAACTTTTTGTTGAAAATTTTCAAAATGTGAATTGTAGTAGTCTTTGGGTGCCTTATTAGGGCTTGTTGTGGTAAAATGGGTGATGGTAGATCCTGAAATGACTGAGGTGGTGAAAATTGGGTTCGACCTACTTCTTTGACAGAGTTTGGAGGTTTCTGTATCTTGCTAGCTACTATTGCTGATTTGTTATGAATTTTACTTCTATTGATATGAATCTGAAAAGGCTAACACAAAAAGATGTACTCCTGAACATTATCAGGAAAGGTTAAAGCGCTAATGACCCTCTTGACACCTACCTCTTTCTAACATACCAATACAGTATAAGAAATACGATATACAACTACAAAATTATTAAGTATGAAATCAAATTTATCACTAATTGTTCATTTTATGTGACAAAAATTACTTTTCGTGCTTAAATATATTAGACAAATAATTTTAGAGACGTAACATAAATATTCATAGCAAAGTTTTTTCCATTAAAGCTTCTAACCAAAAAATTAATTGGCACCATTTGTTAAGTAGTGTTAGTCACGAATTTAATGCTATTAGTGACATATTATTTTGTCATTAATAATGTACCTAATTCATGACAAAATATTTTTTGTATTAAAGTTTATATGTTTTTGAACACAAAGAAATTTCATCAAAAATAATATGTTGTAACAATATCGACAAATTAGATATCGTAGTTAAGTATTATAAGTTTTAGCTATACAAATTTAGATGTCATCAAGACATTTATTTTTGTCGCTAATAATATAAATAATCTGTGACCTATTTTATTTTCTCTAATCAAGTCATGTTTTAGTGACAATAAAAAATTATTCACAACATATTCGCTAAATATTATTTTTTTGCTACAATTGTTCGTCTCCAACTTAAATTCAATATTTATTATTTTCCCACTATCAAAATTGTCCCATATAAAACTCTTCCAAACTGTATCTATCATCTACTCCACTTCTTCAACCCATGCTTTCCTACCGCTTTTAGCAGATGTTTCCACACCCTCTTAAGCTTCCTTCAAAAGTTTCTGAGACTTCATAGGCTGCAAGGTATTTCCCTGGAGAGCATAAGCCTCTTTAGAGATAGGACTTTCTTTTGGTAACAATTGCGAATGAGCAAGGCCCCTAACCTAGTCCTAGTTTAGTTCTCTACTGGAAAGATTTGAGATACCTTCTCTTACCCTTTAAAGTAAGTGAAATAGTGATGAGGACTGGCGAAAAAGTCCCCAAAAAATGTGAAGAGCCTTTTCCCGGAAGTGTAGAGGGGAGAGTCTCTGGACCAAGTAAAATAAAATCAGGCCTCCCCTTCCACCCGATTGGATTATTCTCTCCTTATGGAGTCCCATCAGACTTTGAGTTTCTCTTGTATAACGACTTGCGAGCTGAAACACAAATTTTGCAGGAAAATTGGATGAACAGAAAGATTTTGACAAAATAAAGGAATACTTTCATTATAATGCCTACAACACTAGGAAGCCTTTATTACTATGCCTATCAGTCACTAAAACCACAATGGGGTTTATTTTTGCTTCGTACGATGATGACAGACGAAAGTTAAAGGCCATAGATGTAGAATCAAAATGCCCAATTGTTTCTCCCCTCTCAATAAATAGTGTTACTGTTTCATTGAATTCGATTGTGTTCTTTGTGAGTCGAGTATATTGTTGAACATGCTGAGCTGCTGCTAAACTTTCCTGAGCTTCATTCACCCTGATAGCCTTCAAAGATGGAGCTCGAGCTCTCTTACCCATAGCTGGCGCATGTTAACTTAACGTGCACTAAGAGAGAGTGCATGTTCAAAAGGCTATAAACATAATATTTTTAACAAAGGAAAATATTTCAAGAATGTGGAATTATATTGTATAAAATTTTATACAACTCTTTAAAATACCAAAGGGCTCGATGGAATGAGCGGAGGGAAGATCTTCTAGATTTATACTAGAAGCAATTTTATTTAGTTAGTTTGTATTTTGTATTTTATTTTTAAAAATAATATTTCGTAATAAATTGGGTTTCTAATTCCCTAACTTTAGACTAAATTTAGTCATGAATGACCTTGATTTTTTTTTTTTTAAATATCATATTTTTGAAAGTAACATATTTGTACTCTAACTAATATAGATAATAGCTATGAATGGTCTTTCTTTGAATTGAAAAAAAAATATTTCTATTGAACTTTTATTTTTCTATAAAATACTATCACATCCAGAAGGATTGTGTAGAAGAGGTGTGTCAAATCTAGCGACTCGTTGGGTGAAATCTTTTTTAGAATTCGAGCTTTGTATTTTGATATTTTTTTGTTAATTGGATACATAAGGAGGTTGTTAGAACTACTCAAGGATTACGACATGAGTATTCCTTACCATCCAGGTAAGGCTAATGTTGTTGTTGATGCCTGTAGAAAGTTGTTTATGGTAGTACCACCCATTTTAAGGAAAAGAAGAAAGAAATAGTAAACGATGTGCATACACTTGTGTGCCTTGGATATCACCTAATGGATTGCATAGAAGGAGGAGTATGGTGATGGATGGGGCTGAATCATCATTATTGTCATACCTAAAAGAGAAGGAAGACCAAGAACATATATTTCTTGAATTGAATGCAAATGTTCATAAGCAAAAAGTAATTGATTTTGAACAAGGGGGAGATGGTGTATTGAGGTATCAAGCTACATTCTGTGTACAAAGGGTAGATGAACTCCAAGAGAGGATCATGGAGGAATCTCATAGCTCTAGATATTCCATTCATCCGGGTTCCACAAGGAGGTAAACGACATGAGGGAAGTTTATTTGTGTAGTAGCATGAAGAAGGGCATTGCAAATTTGTAGCAAAGTATCCAAATTGTCAACAAGTTAAAGTAGCTCACAAAGGCCCTGTGGTTTGGCTCTGAATATAGAACTTTCAAAATGGAAGTGGGATATGATTAATATGGATTTCATCACAAGTTTTCAAAGGTCTCTCAAGCAACATAATTCTACTTGGGTAATTGTAGATTGCAGGACCAAATAAGACAACTTTTTTCCAGTAAAGAGTACCTATTCAACATAAGATTATGTTAAGTTTTTTATTCAAGAGGTGGTAAGACTTCATGGGGTTTCAGTCTCAATTATTTGAGACAGAGGTGCACAATTTAATGCCAAATTTGGGAATTCATTCCAGAAAGGCTTGGGGTCAAAGGTGAACTTAAGTACTTCCTTTCATCCTCAGGAAGATGGGGAAGCAGAACACACTATTCAGACCTTAGAGTATATGTTGAGGGCTTATGTGGTTGACTTCAAGGGCAATTGGTATAATCACCGACCTCTCGCTGATTTTTTTTTTACAATAATAGTTTCAACTCAAGCATCCCGGTAACTCTTTTTGAAGATATTTATGGGAGAAGATGCAAATCTCCGATTGGATGGTTTGAAGTTGGTGAAGATGGGTTGATATGAACTCATTTAGTTCATCAAGCTATGGAGAATGTGAAAGTGATTCAAGGAAGGTTGAAATCAGTGTAGAGTCACTAGAAATTCTACGGAGATGTTAAGAGAAGCAAGTTAGGGTTTAAAGTAGATTATTGGGTATATCTTAGAGTTTCACCCATGAAGGGTGTTATGAGATTTGGTCAGAAGGGGAAGCTTAGTCCCCGGTATATTGGCCCTTAAATAATACCAAAAAGGGTTGGTAATATAACTTACGAGTTGGATTACCAGAACGGTTATCAATAGTTGATCAGGTATTTCACTACTCCATGTTAAAGAAGTGCATGGGCGATCCTTTATTTATCATTCCAACGGAAGATACTGGGATCAAGGATACCTTATCTTAATAGAGATTCTGGTTCAGATTTTTGACCACCAAGTTTTAAAATTGAGGACTAAAGGAGTTGCATCACTTAAATCTCTTTAGCTAAATCAATTCGTTGAGGAAGCTACTTGGGACATTGAGGAGGATATGAAGAAGAGATATCTACATCTCTTATAATGTGGTGAAATTACATGTACTAATTCTCTTTTTAGTACTTTTTAATGTAGGGGCATTTGGTATTTGCATTGCTTGTTTGGTTTTTGAGTTGAATGTTAGATTTTACACTCTTATCCTAGTAAGATTAATATCATTCAAGGACAAATGTTTATTGAGGGGATATATTGTAACATCTCGATAATTGAAATAACTAGGAAAAATTTAAAAATTGGAAATTTCTCTTTTTTGAAAGAATATAAAAATTTGGAAATTTGTCAAGTGTGTTAAGTTGAGTTTTTGGTCGACTTTCGACGACCATGATTCCTATATCAATATGTTTTTTTTGTATATTTGCAGAAATAGTAGGAAAGATCTTGGAATATTCTTTCCAACATCGAGTTTGCGCTAATCCGAGTTGGTATGAGTAAATTATGTCCATTTGAAGGTTGGTTGTTGAAATAAGAAAAGTTCAATCCGATTTTTTGAGGGTATTACGATATTTTCCATACCCTATTATTTTATTTCAAGTTTGTGGAGTTTAATTAGGGTCAAATAATAATTAGATCGGTTTCGTCATTTTGAAATTTACGCCAGGGTTTGGAGAAAAGAGAAAATAGAAAAAGGAGAAGAAAAGGTTAAGATTCATCAAGATCGTGCCATTTAATTGTGGATTTCACCAAGGAGTTAATCCTACAAGGTATGTGAGACTTTCATAACGTTGGGTTTGTTCACCCACGTGCCAAACATGATTATTCAAGCAAGAATTCATCCTAAAAGAGTTTGGAAGTTTGATGTTCTTTACATGTATTCTTTAATTTGATGGGGTTCTTGAATTTGGGCTGACATTGAGAAGTTTCTCAGATTATCATATCGAATTATCGAGTTATTTGGAGTTAGGTTCTAAGGGACATTTGTTGTTTAGCTGAATCTAACAAGATTTGGGAAAAAGAACCGAGTTTAGGTGAATTGGGGCTGGAAAACGAAGAAGAAAAATTGTTAGATGAATCTAAGCACTAGCTCCGCTTCGCGGAGTTTGTCCTCAGATTTGAGAAAAGTTCTCACGTTACAGAGCGGTCACAGACCATTTCCCCTCAAAAATAATTTTCGCGGCCAAAAATTTAAATACATCTGCGCATTGTGGACTAATACCCAACTAATGATTTTTTATCTTTTCGCATCATTAACTATCTAAAAACACTACTAAACATCATGAGATCTTTCCTATCACAAAACACAATCCTTGAATCCATTATTCCATTCAAGAAAAGGTATGAGCCAAGTCAAAAATTTATGAAGGAAGTCAAGAGAAATTTATAAAATTTTCGAAAGTATTTCACAAATGTTTTAACTTTGTTTTAAGAATTAAGTGTTGAGTTAAGCAAAGAGTAAAGAGTTGAAGTTCATTTCTTCAACGAAGTATATGGGGACTATGTATTCCCAAAGTCTTTAAAATATTTTCATATTTGATCAAGAAAGGGAACATCGATGCCAAAAGATCTTTTAAGCTATATTTTGAGTAATTATCTCAAACTAAACAAAGAAGTTTTGTATTGAAAATAAATGAGCTAAGTATATTGTGGGAATAGTATTGAGCATCGATATGGGATGTGAGTTCATATTAGCTCAAGTCTCCATAAAGCATGTATTCATCATGGGTAGTAAATGATCATACTTTTTAAATGACACCTTAAGTTTCTTTTTATTAGTTAGGAGTTCTATATGACGACAAAGTATATGAGTGTTTTGGTGCTGTGGGTTAGACGTTGTATCACCAATTAGGCTCATAGTGAAAGTTGTTTGTTAGAGAATTTCCCACAGAAACAATACTACTTTATTATATAAGTGAAGTTGAGTTTATTACAGCATTTCTTTACGAAATAAGTTGATTTTTATTGTTGTTAAAGCTTTATGTATAATGTATGGGTTTTATTGCTTTATATTGAGTTATGTTATTTTGTAGTTGAGTAAATACAAGGTAAGGGTTCCTTTTAGATTCTTTTCAAGCCTATGTTGTGTTAAGAATTCCAACTCGCGTACTCTTACATTCAATGTACCAGTTGGCATGTATCATCTTTTGATGCACACACATGTAACCAGGATTAACATCCAATGATTCGTTGAACAGGTTGGGTACTCAGAGTCAGTTTGTGAGCCTCCTTGCTTTTCAGAGGGCTAGTTTTCTTTTGTTAGGATGACCGAGATCTTCTTTCGACATCCCTCCTAGTTTTAGAGGCTTCAGAGACAATTATCATTTTAGTTTTCTTTAGATTATAATTCATATGTTATGACTTGAGTTTCAATTTTTGGCAAGTTGAATGTTGACTTTTAAACATTCTAAGTTTTTTTATTAAGAGGTTGAGTAAGTGCATTTCATCAATGAAATAATGTTTTATTCTTCTGCTGAGTAAGTAAGATAGACGAAGGTTCGCTTGGGGCCACCAAGGGTTCTTGAGTGCCAGCCACATCTGGCACTCGAGCGTGAAATATATATTTCTTTGTTTTATATTTTCATATTTATTATTTCTAGTTTGATAAAATGAATACAAACATCAACAAGTATAAGAAATTTAATATTATTGGTATTTTATGTGTTAAGGAAATTACTTGTATTTTTTTTGTTCTTTTTGCTGGAAAAATAGAAGAAGAAAAAGAGAATTATTTTATCATATGATAAAAGAGATTTGGATGATATTAGTACTAGATAAAATTGTAAAATATCCCCTCAATGTATTACCAGATTTCCAACTATAAAGTTAAACTTCAACGGATCCTATCACCCCCCTGAACTATTTAAAACTTAAATATAGAGCCCCCTAAAAAGTCACACCCACATTTGTGTTAGAAAGTCAATGCACTCACTTGCCACGTCATATATATTATTTTTTTAATAAAAAATTATGATTTCTTTCTTTATTTTATTTTCTTTTTGTAATTTGTTTCTTCTCTTTCCAGCCAATTTCTTCTTTTCTTTTCTTTCTTCTTTTCTTGTTCTTTTTTGTTAACATTTGTTTGATGAAACTCTTTTTTCAATTCAACAGAAAATTTCAAGTTTTATTTATGATAGTTGTAATCTTACATTAATGAAATTTCATGTTATATTATTGAAAGATAAATTTACAAATCTTTGATAATCATTTCTTATTTCCATTAATTAATGTTTTTTCCAACATTTTCATCTTCCTTGCAAACATGAAAAGTTTATCAATCAACCCAACCACTTCTTCCTTCTTAGATTAGTATTATCAAGTCTTAAACCTTTTATATCTATAAACTCAATATTTGGAGGATTTGATGATATGTTTCTCGTTTTCATCTTCGATGACCGCAACAAAAAAATTTAAAAATTAAAATCTAGCGAGAATTTAGTTCATAACCATTTCATCCAATATTTTTATTGATACTCAGGTTATTTTCATAAATGAATTTTTCAAATTTTTAAATTGAGGTGATGAATATATAAAAATTGATGTTTTCATTTCTACTTTCAAAATAACATATATATTTTGTTGACAATAAAAATTTCTTTAAAAATTTGAATATAATTATCAAACTAGGGCACCAAAAAACAAGATAAGAATTTTATAACCCATTTCTCCATGTGGTTAGGAATGATGATTAACTGTTTTTATCATATTAATAAAGAGTTGGTATTCAAAATTTCCTAATTTTGATGCACCAATTGAATAATAAAAATTCTAAAATCAAGAGGAATAATGAATTTCATGGTGAATCCAATAAATTTGATGGTCCCAGCGTCTAAGAGAAGGTGGGTGATGGAGAGATTTGGTTTATGTTATTGTGAAGAAGAAAGGAAATACATAAGAAATCTTTTTATAAAAAATACACATATTATGAAAAGATATTTTATAAATAAAATTTTATTTTTGTTGTCCTCACTCTCTTTGAGAGTGAGATACACTCATTGTGCCACATAAGCATTTAGGGAGTAAATTATATAAGTTTCAAATAGTTCAATGGGATAATAGGACACCCGTGAATTTGGAGTGTGTAGTTGGGATTTCAGGCATAGTTTGGGGGGGGGTAGAGTTTTTTCTCTTAGTACTATTTTATGTTATGCCTCGAGCCTATTCCTTGGGCGAGACATGCACTCGAAAACAATTGTTGGCCCCAAGTGAACCCTTCACCTGACTTCCTTAGTCAGCAGAAGGCTTAAACACAAGAATTATAACTCAAGCAATAACTTATGGAATAATATTTTATCCAAAATGGTTACTCAAGTATTAAACGTATACAACTTAAATGAATAAAACTATTGAACTATAAATATATGTTTATGAATTCTCCAAAACAAAGAGGGATGTTGGAACAAGACCCGAGCGTCCTAACAATTAAATTATAAAAGAAAATAATAAGAAAGAGTCCTTCGAAATGTAAGGAGGCGCACCAAATGACTCTGAGTGCTCAAATGGATTAAATA
The DNA here is from genome assembly GCA_027704765.1 of Solanum habrochaites. Lineage (NCBI taxonomy): Eukaryota > Viridiplantae > Streptophyta > Magnoliopsida > Solanales > Solanaceae > Solanum > Solanum habrochaites. The sequence continues at coordinate 16,274,610 of JAKWJA010002492.1, read as the reverse complement.
GGTGCTATATGTTAATCCTTGTTACCGGCGTATTCATCAAAGGATGATGTAGGCCAACTTGCATCAATACATTTAAAATACGAGTACTCGAGTTGAAATAAGAAACAAAATTTAAGCTTGAAAAGAACCTAGAACGAACACTTACTGTGGCTTTACTCAACTTCTCAACAACTTACCTCAATATAAAACACATACAATAATATATATATATATATATATATATATATATATATATATATATATATATATATATATATAAATCTTGTATAAAGGAGGAAAACAACTTCGTTTATTAAAGAAAATGCAATAACAAACACAAATTTAGTCATGTAATAAAGTGATATAGTTTCTCTAACCGACAACCACCTCTATGAGCATATAATGCTACAACGTCTTGCGCATGCTGCCAGAATTATCTTGTACTTTTCCGTCATATAGAATGCCTTACATAAGTGATCCACTAGTCTATGCTAATATCATAATTAAGGATTCATATAAAAGGCATGGTCATTTACTACCCATGATTGCTACATGGTTTATGAAAACTTGACTTAATATGAACTCGTATCCCAATATTGGTGCTCAACACTATTCCCAAAATATATTTAGTACATATTTTTGTAAAAAAAACATCTACCTTAGGTTGTAGATAATTACTCAAAACTAAAGCTTTCTTGGAATCGATGCTCTCTTTATTTCTCAAATGTGAAAACATTTTTAAACTCTTTAGGAGTACTAAAAAAGGAGGAAAACAACTTCGTTTATTAAAGAAAATGCAATAACAAACACAAATTTAGTCATGTAATAAAGTAATATAGTTTATCTAGTACTTTCTGTAACTGACAACCACCGCTATGAGCATAACAATGATATAACGTCTTTCCCATGCTGCTAGACCTGACTTATACTTTTCCGTTATGTAGAATGCCTTAACTAAGTGATCCACTAGTCTATGCTAGTATCACTCTTAAGGATTCATATTAAAGGTATGATCCTTTAACACCCATGATTGCTACATGGTATATGGAAACTTAACTTAATATGAACTCGTATCTCAATATTGGTGCTCAACACTACTCCCAAAATATATTTTTTGTTCATATTTTCATAAAACAAACATTTGCCTTAGGTTGTAGATACTTACTCAAAACTAAAGCTCTCTTGGAATCGATGCTCCCTTTATTGCTAAAATGTGAGAACATTTTAAAACTCTTTAGGAGTACAAAAAAAAGGAGGAAAACAACTTTTTTTATTAAAGAAAATGCAATAACAAACCCATATTTAGTCATGTAATAAAGTAATATAGTTTATCTTGGAATTTCTGTAACCGACAACTACCGCTATGAGCATAATAATGATACAACGTCTTGCCCATGTTGCCAGAACTGTCTTATACTTTTCCGTCATATAAAATGCCTTAACTAAGTGATTCACTCGTCTATGCTCATACCAAACTTAAGGATTCATAATAAAGGTATAATCCTTTAATACCGAATATTGCTACATGGTTGATAGAAACTTGACTTAATATTAACTCGTATAACAATATCGGTGCTCAATAGTACTCCCAAACTATCTTTAGCTCATATTTTCTTCTAACAAACTTCTGCCTTTAGTTGGATATAATTACTCAAAACATAACTTAAATCTCTCTTGGAATGGATGTTACCTTTCATGCTAAAATGTGAAAACATTTTAAAACTCTTTAGGAGTACATAGTCCCCTTATACTTCTTTGAAGAAATGAACTTCAATATTTATTCTTAATTGTTTAATCAGCTTGACTTTAAGTTTAATACAAAGTTAAAACGTTTGGGAAAGACTTTTGATAACTTTTTCAACTTCTATTTGACTTGCTTCTTAACTTCTAGACTTGACTCTTAACTTTTCTTGAATTTAATTATGAATTCAAGGTTCATGATCTTATGTTTATGGATTATAACATCATGTTTACACGTACTTTAGAGTGTTCAAATCAATTAGGAAAAATACATATGATGCTAAGGAAATAGTACAAAAAGATTGGGAAGAAAAGGGAAGAATTGGCATCCCTGAGGCTCTGATAGGCGGTTGGGCTCTCTAGATGATGTGAGCTCCCAAATCCAAACAGTCGGAGACGTATTTTGGATCCTTGAGAGGAGTAACATGCCACGACCCTCCCCAGGTTTCCCCTGACTTTTCTTGTTCGTTTTTCTACTCTACACCCTTTCAATTAACTTAGTTCTTTACCAAACACTTAGACTCGATAATATCCTCAATTTGTACTATATTAAAATAGAAATTACACCCGAAAAGATGGATCAAACTCAAGAAAACATCAACTACACAACCCACAAGAATTTAAGCGAATTTCTTCAAGAACTGTTAGGATTTACTTTCAAAACTATATAACTTCGCAAAATTTAACAATGTTTAGCGCATGCGTAAACCAACCCAGCGCTATGTGATCTCACATACCTCGTAGGGATCAACCCTTGAAAAAATCCACATGCAAATCTCCAAGAAATTGACAAATCTTAGACTTTCTTCTCCTTTCTCCTCTTTTTTTTCTTTTCTTGTGTTCTTTATCCAAAACCTTACCTCTAATTTCAAAAGTGTAAACCGACAAATTTCAGTTTATACCTTTAGTAATTAAAAAATACAAAATTAAAATAATATGGTAAGGAAAATACCATACTACCCTTCCAAATCCGAATGGTACTTTCCTTATCCAAACAACACAACTTCCAAATGACATATCCTACTCATACGGACTAGGAATCGTGCAAACACTACGTCGTTGGAAAGATATTATAGTATATTTCCTATGGTATTTGGAAACACAACGGACTCATATTGAACTAGGTTTATGGTTATTTGAAGTTGACCAAATTTCATGAATAAATACCAAGAAAAGGATTAATACCTTAATATGGAACTTCTCCGGATTCCAAGTGATGTGGATATCTCTTGTTCATGTTATCCTCAGATTTGCAAGTATCTTTCTCAATAAATTGATTCCTCTAAAGAACTTTGACTGATGTCACCTCTTTCGTTATCAACTTGAGGACTTGACGAACTAGAATCTTACTGGGAATATCCTTATAAGACAAGTTTTCCTTGGTCCTAATATCTTTTATTAGTATGATCAATAAAGGATCTCCCATTCACTTCTTAAACACGGAGATGTGAAATACCTAATGAACCAGTGCTAACTCTTATGGTAGCTCCATATCACAAGCTACACTACCCACCCTTATCGATATTCTATAAGGGACAATATATTTTTACTATGTTTCCCTTTCTTACCAAATGTCATAAAATATTTCATAGGTGAAACTTTCAAATACACCCAATCATCTACTTCAAATTCTAGCTCCCCTCTTCTAACATCACTTTAGGATTTTTGACAACTCTGTGCCTTTATCAACCTCTCTTGAATGACTTTGACCTTCTCAATAGCTTGATAAACTAAATCTTGTCCTATAAACCAATATTCACCCACGTCAAACAATCCAATAGGAGATGTGCATCTTCTACCATAAAGAGCTGCATTATGAGCCATTTGGATGCTAGAGTGGTAACTATTGTTGTAAAAGAACTCGATGAGATGTAGATGATCATCCAAATTTCCTTTTGAATAAATCACATAATCCCTCAAAGTATCCTCTAAAGTCTAAATATTGTGTTTACTTTCCCATTTGTCTGAGGACTAAAGGGAGAACTTAATTTCATCTTTGAACCCAATCCTTTGTAGAATGACTTCAAAAATTGTTCAGTAATTGTGAACCTCTATCTTAAATAATGGAGACCAGAACCCCATGAAGGCTTACTACCTTAATGTTACAACTTATCATAATCTTATGCTGAATAGGTAGTCTTTACCGGCAAAAAGTGGGTGATTTTGTCATTCTGTTGATAATCACCCAAATAGAATAATATTGTCGTCAAGCCCTTGGAAAACCTTTGATGAAATACACATTTATAATCTCTCATTTCCATTCTAGAAGTTCTATAATTTATCCAAACCACAAGACCTTTTATGCTCTACTTTAATTTTTTGGCAATTCGGGAACTTAGCAACAAATTCTACTTTGTGGAAGCAAGAAGAATGGAATATCTAGAGGTATGAGATTTCTCAATTATCCTATCTTGGAGTAAATCCACCATTGATACATACAATCTACATTGGTACCTTCATACATCATCTCCACGTTGTTTAAAATCTATTGCTTTTTGCTTATGAACATTTACTCAACTCAAGAAATTGGGTCTTTATCTTGCTTCTGTTTTACGTTTGACACTGGTGTTATTCATCCCCATTCATCACCATCACTCTTTCTTCCACGGAATCCATTAGTCAGACCCCAAGCGTTAAAGTCTATGCACATCTTTTGCTAATATTTATTCTCTTCCTCAAAATGGGTAGTACTACCCATAGAAAACCTGCTTAAGAATTCAACATCATTAGACTTACCATGGTGTTAAAGAGTACTCATGTCATAAGACTTGAGTAATTCTAACTACCTCCTTTGTCTTAGATTAAGCTCTCTATTAGTGAACACATATTGAAAGATCTTGTGATAAGTGAATACATAAAAATGAGCACCATACAAATAATGACGCCATATCTTCAATGTAAATACTATAGTATACAACTCTAAGTAATGGGTTGGGTAGTTATTCTCCTGAACTTTCAATTTTGTAGAGGAATAAGCTATGACCTTCTCACTCAACATTAATATGCAACCCAAACACACTCTTGATTCAACACAATACACCACAAAACCCTGAGTACCTTCTATTAAGGTCAAAACATGGGAAGTAGTTATTCTCTTTGTCAATTCCTGAATGTTTTTCTCACAATCTTTAGACCATTGAAACATCATTGTTTATTGAGTCAACTTATGAGATCCCCACTACAAATATTCTATAATAACTAGCCAAACCTAAGAAACTCCTAAGATGTGGGTCGATGACAATTCTACATTCCCTCTATTTTCTTAGTATCAACTTTAATTTCATTACTGGAAACTGTGTGACTTAAAAATGCCACAACTTCAAGTAAAAACTCTTATTTCAAAAATTGAGCATATAACTAAATATATGTAAAAATTTGAAGAACTATTATGAGATGGCTAACATGATCTTCTTAATTCCATGAATAGATTAGTATGTCATCAATGAAGAAGATTACGAACATTTCTAAGTCATGCTTCAATACTCTATTCATGTAACACACCGTATCCCAAACATACCAGAAATCATTTTTTCAAAAACTTCAGGTGCAATCTACGATCAACATCTACAGACGATAGTCTGATCTACAACATGTATTGTTGGTCCGTGGTTCACCACTATAGCCCCTACCATACTTAGCTCAGAAAATCGACTAAGTCTCGACCCTTGGACAAACCTATGGTCCATAAGTCAGACCACGGTTTGTGGTTTGTGTTCGTGGATTTAATCCTGTTTTCAAACCTTTAATATGAACTACAGATGACCAGCACGGAGCGTCGTTCAATCTAAGGTCCATAGGTCTGATCGTAGGTGAATGTTAGCAGTTAGTTAAGGGGAAATTGATGATAGGCTCAAATTCAAATGGTCATAAATCTTATCACAACATCAATTACGTGTACAGTGACCTTACATAGGATAGATAATTGAATCTTCTTTCTAACACCACCGAGTTTGATAAATTTCAACCTTTGCGTAAAGAGTTATGCCCATTTTAGTGAAGGCTAGTCGAGTAGACTCAAACAATGGACACAAACGATGAACCATCGATTGAAAAATGGTCCTTCAGTCGAGGTAGTCGATTGCTGTGACAACAATTATTTCAGTGGTCTTTTGGTCTTTCCCTAGTTCATTTAACCCCTAACATACATCGTTTAAACCCCGAATCATGATATTTTAGTTATTTTAAGCCTAGAAATATAACTAAAACTTAGTTAAGTCAAACCATTAATTTAAACTTAGAAAATTTGAATCAAGAGAGAAGAAAAAGGTCAAGAACCCTAGTTTAAGAATGCAACAAAGTTCCATCAGTACCAGCAAAATAATATAATGATTTCACTTTGGAATTCATTGCCAAGTGTCCCTCGTTTTCGGTCAGTTTCTTGATTCCCATATCATTACTAAACTTAGGGTTTCTTGAATGTTAGGATTATTGAGTTCTTAGATATTAGAATGATTAAATCAGATTATTACGTAAATATTCAATTTATGGCATCAATTTCAGAACCTTATCTTTGTATTTCTTTAGTTCTTGAATTACACATGCTAGGTCAGATATTTCAGTTAGTCAGTCATACATGCCTTAGTGATTAATGCATCATTATTAGATTAAATGTTGTATTCTTAATTTGCAAGTTTATTTTGAACTCCAGTATTTACAGAAATTAAGTCATGATCAGTTAACTAATTAATTTATTGGGAGTAGCATAATATCGAGTTCGGCTAGGAGTTAGCATACCCAAATAGTCACAGAACTACAAACGAAGTAGGTTGTAAGTCCCCTACGTGGGCATCAGTTTAGTGATCACGTCAGCATGCCTTAATACCTATGGAAGGGCATATTGGGTCCTCTCAATTGAGCGTAAACGTCAGACTTCACATTTAGCTTATGTGCTATTATTATCGATTATTAGTAGATGTCATACTTCGGTCGGATTCCATTTCATTGATTATTTATCACTATACCTAGTATTCAATTTCAGTATGTTATAAAGTGATCACTACACTTAGTTATCTCAGCATTCATAATCTATATCATGTTGAAATTATATCATTACTTTATTATTTTGTTCAATTATGTACTATTTCAGATTTACTCTATCCTACATGATAAGTGCCTTTCAATTACTGACACATACATGCACTATATTTTCTCGTGATGTAGGTCTAGGTTTTGATTATCCAGATCATGCTTAGATCGGTTTTCGATCTCTAGTTCAGCAGAATTAGTGTTGAGTCTTCATTCTCTGAGAACAATAGTCATCATTTTATTTTTAGTATTTTAATCATTTAGTTTATGTTTTTCTAGACTTATTTGGGGCTTATCCTAGTAATTCTAGTTAGTTTACGACTGTTTTAAGACATAGTAAATGTCACCTTATTTTTAGTTAATATGTATTTATATTAAACTCATCAATTTCATATATCTCACTTATAGTATATTTGTATTCCCCTTCTTTTCAATTTAATTATGATTTAGCTTCCGAACCAGTTTATTATATTTAGTGTGCTCATGATCATGGTGGCAGGGTTAACTTGGGATCGCTTGTGGTCCTAGGTTCCGTGTCCACGTCTCGGTGGTAGTTCGAGGCATGAAAAACTTGGTATCATAGCACTAGGTTTAAGAGTTCTAGGATGTTAGAAAAGTCGCACTAAGTAGAGTCTTTTTCATGGATGTGAAGTTCATCACATTTAACGAAGAAGGCTACGACGTGTTCTAGGAAAAACTTCACTTTCTTGTTACTCTTATCGTGCATAAGGTATGATCTAATTCCATTCTAACTCAACACTCTAGGTTTCAGATCATGTCTCCTCATAGAGGTAACACTAGGAATATGAATGGCAGGAATGCGAATGTAGCTCCTCAAGTATCAGGTCAGGAAGTCTACGATGTTGAATTCAGGATGTTATTCATATATCTTCTATGTGTGTCACCAACAAGAATAATTAGTGGGTTCAAGCTTATGTTAATGCAAATGGTGGATCAATAGCAGCTTGACTCCGTGACTTTTTTACAATGAATTTGTCTGAGCTCTTAGGATCAAAGGCTAGTGAGGATCCCCTAAATTTCATAGATGAGATCAAGAAGGTCTTTGAGGTGAGGAAGATCATTGGGAATGATCGGGTTGAGTTGGCATCATACTAGCTGAAAGATGTTGCTCATATCTGGTACACTCAATGGAAGGAAAATAGGGGTACAGATGCAACTTCTATTACTAGTGAGACCTTTTTGGAAAGGTCATTCCTAATTTATTTTAGAGAATCAAAGGCCCAAGAATCCATGAACATAAGGAAGGGTAACATGACATTCCAAGAGTATGTACTCAAGTTTAACCAACTCTCCAGGTATGCTCCTGACATGGGTGCTGACTCTAGCGCTCAGATGAATAAGTTCTTATGTAGAGTGTAAGATTTGGTCAAAACAGAGTGCAAAAATGCTATGTTAGTAGGAGACATGAAAATCTCTAGGCTTATGACTCATGATCAGTAGGTTGAGGCTGAAAAGCTTAGGGAACAGGCCAAGGAGAATAAGACGGCTAGGACTAGGAACTAAGACTATGCTCAGCAGAAATCGGGTGGTGGAAATTGTTCGCACAATCATCAGAAATTTTAAAACCCTGTCCATTCATTAGCTAGTGTTCCATCTTCTAAGAATAGAGTATGATAAGAAAATTAGGGCACCAGGCTCTAAGTCTCAAAGAAATGTTTCAGGCTTTAAGAATTACCCCACTTGCCCTAAGTGTAATAAGAATTATCCAGGCGAGTGACTCACAGGAAAGGAAGGATGTTTTGGGTGTGGTCAGTCTGGTCATTTTCTTCTAGACACGACTAAGGAGGTAGTAATGGTAGAGCTCATTCTACAACTTTAGCGGCACCAGCAGAGTAACTCGTCTGGTACATGTGGTGGTCATCTCTAGAATAAGTTCTATGCTCTTCAAGCTCACTAAGATCATGAAGGTTCTCCTGATGTAGTCACTGGTTTGTTATGAGTCTTTCAACATGATGTTTATGCACTATTAAATCCATGGGATACTCTCTCCTTTCTAACTCCTTACATAGATGTCCATTTCAATGTTAGTCCAGAAACTCTCTCAAAACCTTTCTCAGTCTCTACTTCAGTTGGTCACCCAGTTATACCTAGACAGGTATACAAAAATTTCCATGTCATAGTCTATTATAAAGTCACCTCATTTGTTGAGACTTCTGTTAACATAAACCCATATCCTCGTATCACTGCTAAGTACTACTCCCAAAATATACTTAGTTCACATGTTCTTAAGACAAACTTCTTTCATTTGATTGACATCATTACTCAAACTTTGCTTAAAAGCTCTCCTGGAATCCATGTTCCATTTCTTGCTCCAATGTAAAAAACATTTTTAAACTCTTTGGGAATCCATAGTCCCCATATACTTCGTTGAAGAAATGAACTTCAATCTTTACACTTTACTTTTTACTCTTTACTCAACTTGAACTTTATGTCTTAAAACAAAGCTTAAAATGTTTGTGGAAGACTTTTCATAAACAATATAAACTTCTATTTGACTTACTTCTAAAAATCAAGATTTGACTCTTAACTTTTGTTAAATTGGATTATGTATCCAAGGTTCATGATCTCATTTTCATGGACGATTTTATGATGTTAAGACGTACCTTAAAGTATTGGAATCAACTAGAAAACATAGGTATGAACCTAAGGAACTAGTACAGAGAGATGGGGAAGAAATTTGAAGAAGCGGCGTCCCTGGTGTTGTGACAGGCACAGGGTGTCAGCCCTAGAAATAGAGAGAGCAAGTTGGAGCGCTCTGGCTGGCGCGGAGCCCCATATTTAGAGACCCCCTTTTTAGGGATGTGAGAGGCACGACGTTTCGTACCCTCCAAGGTGTTCCCTAACTTTTCTTTATCCTTTTTAAACACTTAACCCTCCCAATAAACTTTGTTCTTTCTTCGAACACTTAGAATTGATAATATCATCAATCTGTAATATATTAAAGTCACAATTAGACCAAAAACATGAATGAAACAAAAGAAAACATCAACAACATAGGCCACAAGAATTCAAATGGTTGCAGCAAGAACTGAAAGGATTTACTTTCAAAACTATATAACTTCGCTGAATTGAATCATGTTGTCGCGAAGGTGATATAACCCAACACTTGTAGGGATCATCTGTTGCCAAAATATATAGCGAATCTCCAAGAAATTTACAAATCTTGGACTTTCTCCTCATTTCTCCTCTTTTCACTTTTAATGAGTTCTTTCTACAAAACCCTAACTCTAATTTCAAATGCATAAACTAACCAATTTCACTTAAGAAACTTAGATAATTTCTAAATATTAAATCAAAATAATAGGGTGATGAAAATATCAAACTACCCTTCCAAAATCCAAATTGAACTTTCCTTCTCCAAACAACCCAACTTCCAAAGGGCATATCTCACTCATATGAAATCGGAAATGAGCAAACTCGGAGTCATTGGAAATATAATTAGACAATATTTCCTATGGTATATTGAAAAACACCTAAATCGTCCTATGATAGGATTCATGGTCATTTTATGTTGACAAAACTCATTCCTTAACTTAACTTAAACAAATTTCCAGATTTTCATTATTTCAGACAAAAATTATTTCCAATTCTTAACCTATTCCTAGTTACTTCAATTTGTGAGATTTTTCACTTTAATATGGTCGAATATATTTTTCTGTGCTAAGCTTTCCTCTGTGGACTCATTCTTTTTGGAAAGAATCTATCAAAAGTAAGATATATTCAATCTTAACTAACCATACATAAGAAATTGTTAATCTTCCTCTGGAAAATAAACTTTTGAGTTCAAAGTGGATATTGAAAAGAAAAACAAAGTTGATGAATATATCGACAAATAAAAAGCAATTGTAGTTCTAATAGACTGTGGACAATAAGAAAGTCTTGATTATTTTGACACATAATCTCCACTAAGTTGGATTACATCAATTCAGATGTTAATGCATTAGTTAAGACCTTCAAATAATCAAAATGGATGTGAAAATATTCTTTTAGAAAATTTTGAACATTGTAGAAAGAAATTTACATGTAAGAACCCGAGGTCTTTGTGGTTCCAGGTAAATAAAAGAATGTTTGTGAACTTGTTAAGTCACTTTATGAACTAAAATAAGTACCCAAATAATGAAATGCAAAGTTTTATAAAACTGTGTTGACAAATGAATTCAATATTAATGAATGCTATAAATATTTTTACATTAAATATACTCAAAATCACAAGGTCATTGTTTATTTTTAAGTTAATGACATGTTAATCATCAAAATAAGAACTTTTGACATAAATTTTACTAAGACACATCAATATGAAGATTGTAGTTATTGATATGATTGCAAAGGTATTTGACAAGTTTAAGATTTGGATTTCAATATTATCAAGAGTCTAATAGTGTGAGTTTTGTACTTCAAAAGAATGAAGGCAAAAAGTTACTCCAAATTGTATTATTCTAGAATATTGAGAAGTATCATATATATCATAAAGTGAAAATGATCATATATAGCATGTGCTATTAGTATACTGAGTCAATTCACGAGTAATCTCAATCAAACTAATTGGATGACAATGAAAATAGTTATGGAGTATTTAAAACATACTTTAAAAACTATATTTCTTTGAATTAGAACTAAAATTCAACATTATTGGAAGAATATAGTGATGCAAACTAAATAACCAGGTCAAATAAAGTAAAATCCATGAGTTGATATGTATTTACTCTTACTGGAGAAGCAGTTTCCTCGAAATAATCCAAACAGAAATTTATCATTCTCTTTACTATGAAATCTGAGTTTATAACTCTAGATAATACTGGGGAAGAAGTTTAATGACTACAAAATTTCTTAGATGAATTTTTGGCCTAAACCTTTAGATTCAGTATGTGTACACTGTGAGAGTTAATTTGCAGGTAGGCATGGAGCATGATATCTTTAGAGAACTACTCTCTAGTTGAATTATCATAATTGATTATATAAAATCAAAGGATAGTGTCTCAGATCAACTTATAAAGGGCCTAACTAGAAAGGGAGTTGATATATTATCAAAGGGAACAGGACTATGGCTGAGGACATGTCATTATGGCAGTAATTCTCCCTAGAAGACTGGAGAACCCAAGATCTAGGTTCAAGGAGATCAAACAAATTCATTGATGAAAGTTCAAAATCGTCAAAATATTATTGATAGTCTATTATAATGATAAGACAATGTTAGAAACAAGGAAAAAGACATTAGGACTTTTTAATGGTTTCAAAGTTTGTTACACTGTATATGAGATGGTCTATCTGTAAGATAATAAATTTAGAAATCACTTATGAAAGTGTGAAGTTTAAGCCGCTTTAAGGGGAATATTGTTAGGACAATTCTTTATGCACTTGTAAACTAAGACGTGCTAATGGTTGAAACGAAAAAATCGATGAGAACCAAAAATAGTACAAGGTTGTTTGTGTGACTTATATTGTCTAGGTATACACCAAAGTATGACGGTTCAATGATATCAAATCTATCGATTTACCGAGTAGATATGATATATGTTCAGAATAGGAAGTTCAAAGGGAAATCCACTTAAGAAGGTGCAATCAAACCTTACATAAGAATCACATAGCTTTTTATGCATATCTTCACGATAGTCATTCCCTATTCATGTGGGGGATTTTGGGTTTTAATGGTGTGAACATTAAATAAAGGGTTGTGACTATGGCGAAGGGTTGTGTCCTTAACTTTCATACAAGTAGCCTTACTCGAAAGTTTTTCATGACAAATTTGGTGTTCATTTTTGACCATTTCTTTTGGAGGAGATTCATCAAATGTACCACTAACAAGGGAGAAGATGTCAATAGTCGGAGGCTGAACCTCCAAAAGTAAGACTTTGGTATTTGGATTTTGTTGGTCGCACACTGTTTCAAGAAAATGATGTGGCATATGTCGAACGCGAAAGTTCATCAGGTTGTGGGATCAAAGTCGTTTTGGTCTATCCAAAATATTCACTATTAATTAAAATAAAAAAGTTTATTTTGTAAGATAACATGTCCAAATTAAAGGTGATAAACCCAAAATTTTGCAATTGACGGAGGGTTGATTTCAAATGCAAGCTTAACGAGTACAGATGCAATATAATTTTGCTTTTGGTACATGATGTAGCCCTATCAGTTTTCTTTCTAATTCCACAGACCACATGAGATTTGTTTATTCCTGCATTCTCGTGAAGCTGCACAAATCTAATGCAGTCAATTCATCAGAACTTTAAGCTGATTTCAAAAGATAACCTGAGAATATCCATGAGTTTTCTGATCGTGGTTTTCGGATATGTTGTAGCACTACAAGTCTAGTTTCTGAAGAATAAAATGGATCATGATTTAGATATTCTTGCAATGAGACATGGATTTTCTACCAAAGTCGCTCTGATTTGAAGAAAAGATGACGAAAATCAAAGTTGGGAAAATGACTTACTGAAGAAAGGGGAAGTCAATTTTACTTTGTAATGCAACAAATTGATATACAATCTCCAGGGGAATGTGGTGTATGTAGATTTTAAAATATGGATTCCTATGAAGTATGAAAAAATATAATGATGGAAAGTTTATTTCCTAAAAATTATGGAAATTATGGTAAGTTTTCATAGGAATCAAATTAAAGAAATTTTTCATAGGGATCAATTTATGGTAATTCCATAGAACCAAATTATGTTAACTTCCACAAGAACCAGATTATATTAAGTTTCCATAGGAAACAAGTTACTGATATCCCATTGAAATCAAACTTGAAAAACATATCCCAAAAACGTGTAAAGGTTTCACGAAAACCAACATGCGAAATAAAAAAAAGAGGTCTTCAACATACTCCGTTTAATTCAAGTTAAAAGATATGACAACTATAGAAGTTTGTTTTTACTTAAAGTTTCCCTATCTCCACCAAAGTTTTAATACAACTATGGCAACTATAAAAATTTACCTCAAGTTGCACAAATATTATGCGATTATGAAAATGTTTGACGATAAAAGAGTTGCTTCGGGTTATACATGTGTTTTCACACCCAATTCGGGGGGGGGGGGACTTTCCTTGCAATAAATTATGACAAACATTAAAATATTTTCTATATATGCGTGAGAAGGCCTCCGAATGATTTTAGCCTCTCCTAATGAGAATTTGAAGTTCTTACATTTTCTATTGATAGAGTGAAATTTTAGGGGAACTCGCCAGAAAGGCGTTCAACCCCAAAGAAAAACAACGCCTAAGATTTGTGTTCTCTGTATCACCAAATCAAGCTTGTAGACACAATTCTTGCTCATAGAATTCACGACAATTCTATACTTGATGACCCAAATTAAATTATTAAGCTACAAAGAAGTACCATGACATAAGTCTTCATGATCTATTAACACTTCAAAATAAAAAATGAGTTGGTAAATGATTAAAAGTCAAATAATCTCTTGCAAACTAGAAAATGCAGTCAAAAAATTCCGGACATGTTGATTTGGATAACATCAACATGTTAGTGCAGTCATATCTTATGAAGTTTCAAATGTTTTGCCAAAGATCATTTGTGCGAGGAGAAACATTTGATTCACAAATACTTCAAGGCTTGTCTTTACAAGTTCGACTAATCATTCACCACAACAAGCCTCGAAGCAGATGTCATGTGTACACAACAAATTTTTGTTGATAAATCCAAATTAGTTTTCAATTAAATCTAAAATTCATGATACGTTGACTAATTCAAATTGTTGGTTAATAAAGTTGGATAAATATTTTTAGTCTAAAATTATATGACTTAAATAAAGTCCAAATTACATTTGGTACTATCCATTATAAGTTGACAAGATGAGCCCAACTTATGTTCTTCAATCCCAAGGTCCTCTAAAATTATTGGGACAAAAATACCCCAAAACCCCTAGCTCACGCCTCAATAAAGGGGTCTTCATAAGACTAGAAAGACACACATAAACACATAGAGAATAGTTGCTCTTTAATGCTGCTCTGCAATTCTTCCACATACAAAGAAGTCTTCTCTCCAAATATTGAGCCCTAAGTACTTCATCAAATCAAGAACAATCACGAAGAGAAGAATCAGCGTATTACATCTCTTTTCTTAGAGATTTCATAAAAATTGTAACCTTCACAAAAATTTAAATACAAATACTATTGTTAGTTTGTTATTTTCCTTTCTTGTTTGTTGTGTTTATTTAATGAACAAAAATTAGACCATACAAATTGGCACACCTAGTGGGACCTTAAACCCGTTCCTCAAAAGAAATTACCACCTCCGTTTCCATAAAGGTTGAAAAGTAGAATGAAGATGTATGCTTTGGTATGTTTTGTCTCTCCTTAAAAAGTTTAACAATGATCTGTCTTCGGCTGACATTTTGCAGGGTATCCCCAAGTATGTTAACTACGTGAAGGAAATTGTGGCTCGCAAAAATAGGCTCACGAAATAAGAAACAGTAGCACTTACTGAGTAGTGCAACTCGAAAATAGACTTCCAAAAAAGTTAAAAGATCCGGGAAGTCTTACTATGCAGATTATAATTCGGCAAAGTGTTCATGCCCGCGAATTATGTGATTTAAGGGAAAGTATAAATTTGATGCCCTTATATTCATATCTTAAGCTTTGATTGGGCAGTCAAAAAAGAAAAACTTTCATTCTCCAACTCGCTAATAGATCCATTGCTAGGCCTGAGGGGGTGGTTGAAGATGTCTTAGTGCAACTAGGGTCCTTGGTTTAACATGTAGATTTTGAACCTAATGATGAAAGTTCCATTCATTTTGGGACGTCCTTTCTTGTCCATGGATATGGAATTAATTGATGTGGCAGTTGTTCAACTAACTATGATATCACATGATAAGGTTGAGGTATTCTATGTTTACCGCACTTTGAAATTTCCTTCGATCTATAAGAGTTGTGTGTTGTTACTCTGCTTGACCAAATAGTAGAATTGCATATACTTGTGCTTGAAGATCCCTTATAGAGAGTGTTAATAGGTCACGAGGAATATGGATATGTTGAGGCCCAAGAGATAGAAACATGTATAAATCTGGAACTTGTGAAGACTCGTACGCGGAGAGTCAAGTCACCAAAGCCTTCAATTGAAGAAGATCCCAAGCTGGAGTTAAGAATTATTCCTGCTCACCTAAGGTATGCATTTTTGGGTACTAATGAAACTTTTCTTGTTATACTTTTTATAGAATTTTTTGAAATATAGGTTGATGCGGCATTGAGGATCCTAAAGAGGAGAAAAAAAATAGTTGGATGGCAGATGGATGCTATTCATGGGATAAGTCTGGGGTTATGTATGCAGAGAATATACGTGGAAGAAGATCACAAACCAAGTGCACAACATAAATGTCGGCTAAATCCTTTAATGAGAGAAGTGGTAAGTAAAGAGGTAATAAAGTGTTTAGATGTTGGAATTGTCTTCCCCATCATTGATAGTAAGTGGATAAGCCCGATACAATATGTTCCCAAGAAGGAAGGTATGGCAATGGTAAGTAATGAAAAAATTGAGTTAATTCCTATTAGAATAGTGACCCGGTGGAGAATTTGTATGGAGTAGTGTAAGCTAAATGATGCTACCCAGAAAGATCACTGCTCTACTCCCTTCATTGATCAGATGCTTGACCAAATAGTATGACAATAACACTATTGTTTATTAGATGGGCATCTTAATTGCCCCCGAGGATCAGGAAAATACTATATTCACTTGTCATTATGGCATCTATACGGTCAAACGCATGCCATTCGGACTTAGCAATGCATAGACGACTTTTCAAAGGTTTGTGATGGCTATTTTTCATGATATGGTGGAAGATTTTGTAGAGGTGTTCATGGATTAATTCTCAGTCTTCGGGAATTCTTCTGATTGTATGTCTTCAAAATCTTGATAAATTACTTGCTATATGTGAGAACCCTAACTTCGTTCTAAACTACGAAAACTGTCATTTTTTTGTTAAAGAGGGGATAGCGTTGGGACACAAGCTGTATAAATTAGGGTTGGAGGTTCATCAGGAAAAGGTAAAAGTTATTGAAAAATTGCCCCCTCTCACTTCTATTAAAAAAGTGTAGTTTTCTAGGTCATGCAGGTTTTTATCGGCGATTCATCAAGGATTATTCCAAGATTGCAAGACCTATGTATAGTATTTTGGAAAAGAAGGTGAAGTTTGAATTTGATGATATAAGTTTGAAAGCTTTTGAGATGTTGAAGAGGAACTTAATTGAGGCTCCCATCTTAATTGCTCCTCATTGGGAATTACCATTTTTTTAAGTACCCTTGGGGGGGGGGGGTAAGGGGCTGAGAAACACCCCCAGGACTTAACATTAATAAAAGTAAAAGATACAAGGAGGGGGGCATAAACCTTACCTACGATCCTAAGATGGTTCAGAAGTCAACTTTCCTAAAAAGGAAGTTCGACTCATCCCCTTACAATAAAAGAGAAATCAAAATACTAAGCACCTAGAAGAGAGGACTCCTCTCAATACAAAGTATCTAGGAAACGTAAATAAGGGAGACTCTCCCCTTACAAAAGTAAGATGAGAATAAAGGTATTGTTGGGAAAGACAAGGCAATAACAAAGAGTGTCTGACAGGATAACAACGGAAGAATACCCAAGTCTATACTTTCCCTTTTCGATTTGAACCAAGAGAAGACAAACAACCACAAGAAATATGATATTAAGGCAGCAAGTAATTCAACCAAACAAATATAACAAGGCAATAATAAACCAATCACACAAGACACCAAGATTTACGTGGAAAACCCTTCGATGTGAAGAGTAAAAAACCACGGGACCAAAAGCTCCACTATAATCACCAAGAGTTACAATATTGTTCTCCAAAATTGGACACAAAACAAGTGCCAAACAACGAGCAACAACAAAATAAGATTGCACCAAATCTAGAGAATTAAAGGAGCAAAATCACCAATTTCGCAGCTACTGTTCACGACAGAAAATCTGAAGCTGTAGGCCACCAAATCCAACTCTGTCAGTTCATAATCAAAGATTGAGATGAATATAATATGCTGTCCAAAAATCAGCTCAATCGGAAAAGAAATGAAGCGGGAATCGCAATTTGAAGTTGGTTGTTAGCGCTGAATTATTTGACTACGAAAATCTCTCTCTCTCTCTTTTTGGCTGCTGAAAAAAAACCTCTTGTATGTCTGAAAATAATACCTAAATAGGCTTATATTTGGCTCATAAGAATGGGCCTATGGGAAAAAGTGGGTTGGTCCAAATTGTGCTTTTATTTATCCACATAGGAAGGGAAAAAGACCCATAACCCAACAATTCTCCCCCTCACGACTATGTGGAGGAGACCGCCATCCCGGCGACCATGCAACAATCTTCAAACTTCCCTCTTGGAAAAGCTTTAGTCATCATATCGGAACCATTGTCATTTGTATGAATCTTTTCAAGCTCAAGCAAATTAGAATCCAACACATCTCGAATCCAATGATATCTCACATCAATGTGTTTAGACCGACCATGAAACGTAGAATTCTTGCCAAGATGTATAACACTTTGACTGTCACAATAAAGCACATACCTCTCTTGAGAACAACCAAGTTCCCCCAAGAATCTCTTCATCCAAAGAAATTCTTTACAAGCTTCAACGACAGCAATAAGCTCAGCTTCTGTAGTAGATAGAGCAACACATTTTTGTAACCTAGATTGCCAAGACACAGCTCCCCCTGCAAAAGTAACCAAGTACCCTGAAGTAGACTTGCGACTATCAACATCACCAGCCATGTCTGAATCAGTATAACCACAAAGAATAGGCTTCCCTTTACCAAAACACAAACTCAGACTAGAAGTGCCACAGAGATATCTCATAACCCACTTCACAGCATTCCAATGTTCTCTTCCCGGATTAGAAAGAAAACGGCTAACAACTCCAACAGCGTGAGCAATATACGGTCTTGTCTACCAACAGCTGAAGCATACGGAACTTTCTTCATATCTTCCTTCTCATCATCACTAGAAGGACAGTGTTTCGTGCTCAATTTGAAGTGCATAGCTAAAGGTGTACTGACAACCTTAGCTTTGTCCATGCTGAGTCTGCGAAGTACTTTCTGAATGTACTTCTCTTGTGACAATACCAATTTCTTGGCCTTTCTATCACGGACAATCTGCATGCCATGAATCTGCCTTGCTGGTCCTAAGTCTTTCATAGCAAAAGACTTACTCAACTCTTGCTTCAACTTCTGAATCCTGCAAGTATTATGACCAACAACAAGCATGTCATAAACATAAAGCAACACAATAATAAAGTCACCATCAGAGAACTTTTGCACAAAAACACAATGGTCTGAAGAAGTCTTCTTGAAGCCTTGCTGACTCATAAAAGAACCAAACTTCCTGTACCACTTCCTGGTAGCTTGTTTCAAACCATACAAGCTCTTCTTCAATTTGCAAACATAATTCTCTTTACCCTTGACTTCAAAACCTTCCGGTTGCTCCATATAAATTTCTTCATCTAAGTCACCATGAAGGAAAGCAGCTTTAACATCCATTTGCTCAACCTCTAAATCTAGACTTGCAGCCAAGCCTAGAACCACACGAATGGATGACATCTTCACAACTGGAGAGAATATCTCATCAAAATCAACTCCTCTTTTCTGATTAAATCCCTTGACAACTAATCTAGCTTTGTACCGTGGAACTGGATTACCATCTTCATGTTTCACCCGAAAAACCCACCTGTTTTTCAAAGCTTTTCTGTCTTTAGGTAACTTAACCAAATCAAAGGTATGATTATCATGCAAGGATTTAATCTCATCTTCCATAGCATCAAACCACCTTTCTTTTTCTTCACTTTCCATGGACTCATCAAGACTCTCAGGTTCTCCCCCGTCAGTCAAGAGTACATACTCATTGGGAGAATAACGAGATGAAGGAATTCTCTCTCTACTAGATCGTCTGAGAGAACTGTCTGGAGCATCTATAATTGGTTGTTGTACAACCACATCATCTTGCACTGGAGCATCAACAACATCATGCCGGTCATTCTGAGCATGATCACCATCTTCATTATCAACTTGATTTTCATCATTATGAAGATTTTATTCCGGTGCAATAGTCAAAGGAACTGGATCAACATCAACTAAGCTCTCACTACTCTGAAAATCAGCCTTGTCAGCTTTGTCAAAATCTTCAATTGTTTGGTCTTCAAAGAACACAACATCACGGCTTCTAACAAGTTTCTTCTCAACAGGATCATAGAAACGATAGTCAAATTCATCTTGACCATAACCAATGAAGATACACTACCTAGTTTTAACATCCAACTTTGACCTTTCATCCTTAGGAACATGTACAAAGGCTTTACACCCAAAGACTCTAAGATGATCATAAGAAACATTCTTACCAGTCCAAACTCTGTTAGGGACATCACCATCTAAAGCAACAGCAGGAGATAAATTGTTAACATAAGCAGCAGTATTAAGTGCTTCTGCCCAAAAGGAATCTGACAGCTTAGCATCTGAAAGAATACATCTGACCCTCTCAACTAGAGTTCTGTTCATCCTCTCTGCTAAACCATTTAACTGAGGAGTCTTTGGAGGAGTTTTCTGATGCCTAATACCCTGCTCTCTACAATATCTATCAAAAGGACCAATATACTCACCACCATTATCTGAACGGATGCATTTTAATGTCTTCACTGTTTGTCTTTCAACCAAGGCCTGAAAACTCTTGAACACATCAAGTACTTGATCCTTGGACTTCAAAGGAAATACCCAGAGTTTGCGAGAATGATCATCAATAAAAGTCACAAAGTAAAGTGCATCACGATGAGATCTTACCTTAAAAGTACCACACAAATCAGAATGTACCAACTCCAGCAAATCAAGCTTTCTTGAAGGCGGATGACTCTGAAAAGAAACTCATTTCTTTTTACCGGCTAAGCAATGAACACATTTCTTCAACTTTGCTTGTTTCACTCCAGAAAAAAAAATTTTCTTAGACAAACTATCAATCCCCTTCTCGCTCATATGACTCAGCCTTCTATGCCATAACTCTGATGAAGTATCATTCTCCACCAAATTTACTGAGTCTCTGGAAATGGAGCCCTGAAATACATACAAGTTAGACAACTTGTCACCACGGGCCACAACCATCAAACCTCTAGTAAGCTTCCACTGGCCAACACCAAGTTTATTAACATAACCCTCATCATCAAGATATCCCACAGAAATCAAATTCAAGCGAACATCTGGAGCATGCTTGACATTATTGAGAACTAGTTTGGAACCATTGTTACTTTCCAAACAAACTGTCCCAATGCCAATAACTTCAACTTCATGATTCTTGCCCATTTTCAACGTTCCAAAATTACCTGGAGTATAAGAAGAAAATAATTCCTTCTTTGGCGTGACATGAGAAGTAGCACCAGAATCCACAAACCAGCTAGACTCATCACGAACAAGATTAATGACATTTGCATCACAAGAAACAAGAAGATCATCATTAGCAACAACAGCAACACGATTTTCATTATCGCCTTCTCTCTTTTGTTGTCTCATATCTCTCTTGTGCTTGTAACAATATTTCATGATATGCCCATTCTTGTGGCAATAGTCACATGTAATATTCTTGTATTTAGACTTTGACTTGCTTCTACTTTTACCTCTATCATTCTGACCTCTGGACTTGTTTCTCCCCCTATCTTCAGTAACCAAAACATCGGAGTGTGAAGCTGAAGAAGATGAGGCTTGAGATCTTCTTCTCATTTCTTCATTCAAGACACCACTCTTAGTATATTCCATGGTTACAACACCACTGGGAGCATAATTAGTCAAATAAACTTGAAGAGTTTCCCAAGAGTCTGGCAGAGTATTAAGAAGCCAAAGTCCCTGTATCTCATCATCAAACTTTACACCCATTCCGGACAGCTGGTCAAGAACACCCTGAAAATCATTAATATGATCAGAAATAGGAGTGCCCTTTTTATACCTGATATTCATTAATTGTTTCAATAGGAACAACTTGTTGTTGCCAGTCTTCGAAGCATAAAGTGTATCGAGCTTGTCCCACAAACTTTTGGAATGTGTCTCATTCACAATATGATTTCTAACATTATCTTCAACCCATTGTCTAATATAGCCACAAACCTGCAGATGCTCAAATTCCCATTCTTCATCATTCAAAGATTTAGGCTTATTAGAAGCAAACACAGGTAAATGCATCTTCTTGACAAATAGAAGATCTTTCATCTTGTCTTTCCAAATATGATAGTTACTAACATTTAAACACACTATTTTGCTAATATTTGCCTCCATCATTAAAAACGACAATCAACAATAACCAATGCTCTGATACCACTTTGTTGGGAAAGACAAGGCAATAACAAAGAGTGCCTGACAGGATAACAGCGGAAGAATACCCAAGTCTATACTTTCCCTTTTCGATTTGAACCAAGAGAAGACAAACAACCACAAGCAATATGATAGTAAGGCAGCAAGTAATTCAATCAAAAAAATATAACAAGGCAATAATAAACCAATCACACAAGACACCAAGATTTACGTGGAAAACCCTTCGATGTGAAGAGTAAAAAACCACGGGACCAAAATCTCCACTATAATCACCAAGAGTTAAAATATTGTTCTCCAAAATTGGCCACAAAACAAGTGCCAAACAACGAGCAACAACAAAATAAGATTGCACCAAATCTAGAGAATTAAAGGAGCAAAATCACCAATTTCGTAGCTACTGTTCACGACAGCAAAACTCAAGCTGCAGGCCACCAAATCCAACTCTGTCAGTTCCTAATCAAAGATTGAAATGAACATAATATGCTGTCCTAAAATCATCTCAATCGGACAAGAAATGAAGCGGGAATCGCAATTTGAAGTTGGTTGTTAGGGCTGAATTATTTGACTGCGAAAATCTCTCTTTCTCTCTTTTTGGCTGCTGAAAAAAAACCTCTTGTATGTCTGAAAATAATACCTAAATAGGCTTATATTTGGCTCATAAGAATGGGCCTATGAGCAAAAGTGGGTTGGTCCAAATTGTGCTTTTATTTATCCACATAGGAAGGGAAAAAGACCCATAACCCAACAGGTGTATCCTATTCAACGAGACTATACCAAATAGCATAGTCTAAGTGAATAGGCTCCTATACCATAACAGAGACGATCATGGAGGTTTCTTGATTCTTTTCAATTTCTTTCTCCTAAAATTATCCATGCCAAGTTTTTCTAGAATGAAGCTTCCTCTCGCAAGAGTAGGTAATTGATCCTTGATGTAAAAGTGTTGAACCATGTCTGTGTTGTGACTATATTTGGATAGCCGATCAGCCGTGTTGTTTGCCTCCCTGTAGACATGAGTAATCTTGACTCTTTCAAACTGATGCACTATTCTGTGGATTTCCAGGATGTATGGTTGTAGGTTCCATGGGTAGTTGGTTTGATTCGAAAGCCAATGAATGACCAATTCTGAATCCACTTCCAAGTGTATTTTTATATATCCATGCTGAATGCACCAATCTAAACCATGGATAACTGCTTGAATTTCCACTTGGTTGTTGGTACCAATACCCAAAGGAATAGTAAATGCATATATCATATTACCTTGATAATCTCTTACTATTCCTCCGCCTCCAATTTTTCCGGGGTTGTTAAGGGCACTCCCATCAGTGTTGAGCTTGAGGAATGGTTGTTGAGGTTTCTCCCACGTTACTTCTTTAACCATAATAGCATGTTTGTAACTTGCCACCATTTCGATAAGAGAGTTCCAATTGTTAGGCCATTCGATGTATGGATAGGCTGTGTTGAGGAGATGGTTGAAGTCTTTGACTATGAGGAATTTTACTCGAGCTGTGTTGGATTGCTTTGCTCCGTATTTTGCTGCGCAGTGATTTTTCCAGAGATTCCAGAGAATGATGACTGGCAGCAGCCTGGTTGCCAGCTTCTGCACTTCAGTTTCCTGCGCCAGGTTCCTCCATTTCTGCAGCAGTGTGTGAATTGTTGAGTGTTCATGTTGCAGCCCTGCAGCTGCAGAAAAGAACCTCCAAATATTGTTAGCAAAATGACCAGTTACAAATATATGATCTATGGTGTCTTCCCCAGGGCTGTAACAGCAGGAACATTGGGCTGCCTCCCTCCCAAATTTAATAATTCTTTCGTTAGTGGGGAGCTTACCACGCAATGCCCTCCACACTAAAAAAGAAATTTTAAACGGGATTAACTTATGCCAGATGTTCTTACTACAATTATTTTTCTCCTTCCTGTGACGAATGTGTTCCCAGGCAGTAGCACAGGAGAACTGCCCTTTCTCAGAAGTTTTCCAGACTGCCTCGTCCAGCATGTGTTCCTGAAACTTAATGTCAGTATTCAAAACTTTTGAAATCAGTAATGGAGGAACCCATTGTCGAAGCAATGTTTCGTTCCATCTTCCATTAATTAGAAAATGAGAAATAGTGGTGTTGTTTAGGCTCGTGATATGATTGCATTGAGGAGCAAGAGGGCCGTCTCCTAACCAATCATCCCACCAAAATGAGCTGCTGCCAGAGTTGATTCTCCTTTGAATTTGGGATTCGGCAATGGCTTAATTTTTCATCATAAAATTCCAAACCAAAGATTGCCCCGTGTGTAGTTTTTTTGCTACCGGATGAGCCCTTTGACAGTATTTTACTCTCAAGAATCGACCCCATAATGTCTGCTTGCTTTTGAAAATCCACCACTGTTTATGTTGTAATGAAACACACACATCTTCAAGACGTCTTATACCAATACCTACCTCATCCAAAGGAAGGCACATCGTATCCCAAGAGGCCCAATGATACTTTTTTTTCCTTGTCCCAACCCCAAAAGAAATCTGCCATGGCTTTCTTGATATACCGGATAGTTGTTTTAGGAGGAGAGGTAATTGACATTGTGTGGATAGGAATGGATTGTAGAACATGTTTGATCATAGTAGCCTTCCCACCAAAAATAAGAATCCTTGATTGCCATCCCGTGATTCTTTTGGTGATCTTTGCAACTAAATCTGAATAGTAAATGATTCTTTGACCACCAATGTAAAGGGGGCACCCCAGGTAGGTAATGGGACTGTTTTTCTGAGTGAAGCCTGTGATTTCTCCAATTACATTGATGACCTCTATGGGAGCGTTCGATGGGACCATGAAATGACTCTTGTCTTTGTTTATGAGTTGATCTGAGACAGACTCATATGTGGCAAGAGTTTTCATAATCATATGGAGAGTATCTCTAGTGGTGGAAGAGAAGATAATGATATCATCCGCAAAGCTGAGATGATTAATCTGTGGGACTCTACTTTCCATTTGAAAGTTCTTGTAATGCTGTTGTTGATGAAGCATATTAAGCATCCGAGACAGCACCTCTGCCCCTAAAATAAATAAGGACGGCGATAACGGATCACCTTGTTTGAGACCCCTTGTTGACTTGAAAAAACCATGCATGTACCCATTAATAATAACAGAATACCAGTTGTTGCTCAATATTCTCCACAAAGGTCAATAAAATTCTCACCAAAACCCATTTTTCGCAAAACCAAAAAAGTATACGAACATGACACTCTATCGTATGCCTTGGCCATATCGAGTTTGATTACCACATTGCCACCTTCATTGGGTTGTTTGATACGATGAGTGATCTCTTGAGCCAACATAATGTTTTCCGAGATACTTCTTCCCTTAACAAATCCTGACTGATTCTCAGAAATAAACTTAGGTAAACTACCTGCTAATCTGAAACAAAATATCTTGGAAATAATTTTGTTGGAGAAATTACTCAAGCTGATGGGTCTGAACTTGGGATGATCAATTTTAGGAAGAAGAACAAGATAAGCATGTGAAAAATATTTAGGCAAAATATTTCCACAAAAGAAATGTTGCACATCCTTTAAAACATCTTCCTTAATAATATCCCAACATGATTGATAAAATTTCCCTCCAAACCCATTCGGATCTGGAGCCGAGTTAGGATTCATGGAGAAAACAACCTTTTTTAATTCCTCCACATTAGGCATTTGTTGAAGAAGTTGGTTCTGCTCATCTGTAACCATCCGGGGAATACAGTTAAAAACCTCCTCACTGATTCTGTCTGATTTCCCAGTGAAAATATTTTGAAAGTTCATACAAGATTGTTTGGCAATGTTCTCATCTCCTTGTATCCAAGTATCCTCATCTGTGCAAATTCTGTGGATAAACAACTTCCTTCTCCTTCCCCTCATCATAGAATGAAAGTATTTGGAATTGGTATCCCCTTCTTTGAACCATTGGAGCTGATTTTTTTGCTTGAGTATGAAAGTTTCCAACTTCATTTATTTGATGTATTGAGCATTAATAAGATGAAGTCTGGCTCTTTTCTCCTATGAATTATTTTGTATGACATTCTCCTCCGCCTTTTTAACCTGCTCTTCAAAATCTATAACCATTGAAAAGATGTTGCCATATTCACTCTTAGACCATGTACTCAAGGTAGAAGCCAATTTCTTCATTTTCTGATGAAGTTTCCACATAGGATCACCACTTACTTCCTCTTGCCAAGAGCTTTGCACAATATCCTTGAAATTTTCATTTTCAGTCCAACAGTGCAAAAACTTAAAATATTTTACTTTTTGGGCTATTCTCACCTCCATTTCCATTAATAAAGGGCAATGGTCCGAGCCAACAGCAGGAAGATGAGAGATAGTAGTTTGTGGCATACATTCCAACCATTTATCGTTGACCATGGCTCGATCCAATCTTTTCCACACTCTTGCTTCACTGGATCTTTGATTACACCAAGTGTAATGTTGACCACTGTAGCCTATGTCCATAATACCACAAGCCTCAATGATATCAATAAATTCCAGACTTTTGTTCATATTATAGGGTATGCCACCATGTTTTTCATCAGTTGACGTAATGACATTAAAGTCTCCAATCGTACACCATGGGCTATCCATATTGGAGATATGATAAAGTCTTTCCCAAAGAGGTCTTCTTAATTGTTCCTTACACTTAGCATAAATAAGAGAAAAAATAAATTTCTCATTGTGTTCAACATATTTGGCCCAACAAGTGATATGTTGATCATGAATTTCCAAATTATCACATTCCATATCATTGGTCCATATAAGCCAAATTTTGCCATTATTATTACAAAGAGCGTTATCCATAGACAAAAGAAGCTTCTATTTGTTGATTTGAGAGTTATCTGCAAAAGATTCAAGAATATCAATCATAGACAAATTATGCATTTTCTTGAGATTTTTGAGTCTTTCCAAAGATCCTTGGGTGTTGATGCTCCTAGCATTCCAACATATTGTACTGATAATTAAAAACCTTTACTTCGTGACCAGGTGTTGGGTCTGCTAGTATTAGCAGATGTGCTTGTTGTGACGGTGTTGTTATATTGTCTGACTTTCTTTCTACCCCTTGGAGATAAACCTTGTTGAGTAGTGACTTCATGGATTTCAGACTCAAACTCACTTTGGAAAGTAGAACCAAAAGTGTTGATCAACTGTGCACTAGTTTCATCCTCTTCCTCTTCTCCCTCATTTTCATTGAGAGATTGAGTATCTTCATCAAATCCATCTTCTGAATTTATAACTTCATAATCTGAGTTGTCATGGCACTGTTTTGGAGATTTATTTTCTCTTTGAATCTGCTCATTATCACACTGCAGACCTGCCTCTCTTTGAATTCTTCTTTTAATTTCTTCTCTTTTCTTTTTGCTAGGTCTTCCTTATGATCTATGTTTTGTTTTTCGACTTGAGTTTTATATCCCTGCTGCTAATGCTCAGAATTAACAATATATTGTTGATTTCCAGCAGCATTTATACCCCCAACTTCTTGATTTTGAGCTCTTTTCAAACTCCGATCAGCCTCATAATTTTTCCATTGACTGGAAATTTTGTTATACCCCTGATTGCTGGAATTTGGAGACTTATTTTCTGAGGCTCTAAGGTCTCTCCTATGGTCCGAGTGATCAAAAACCAGAGTTCCTTTCCCCCCTTTGGATACCCTTTCCTGCAGATTAGTTGACTTCTCCTGACACCCTCCATCCATACCTCCATCAACTTCAACAGCCAACCCAACATTCACAATATTATCAGCAGCATTTACAGGGGATTGCTGGGATGTGGGGAGAGATAAGTCAAAATTTGTTCTCTTGTTATTATTGGCTTGTGTGAGTTGTGTTTGATGTTGCTACTTGTTTGTTCTTTGATTTATTGATGGTGAAACAATATTTGTTTCTTCATTTTGTTGTGTATCACTGTTTGCATCCCCTTTCCTTTCTGAATTGTCCATGTGCAGGTTTTGGACATTTTTTGTTTGTGTTGTTGGTGGTGATGCAGTAACTGGCTCTTGGATTTGTTGGATATTGCTGTCTGCAACACCTTTCTTTCCTGATGTGTCCACCTGCAGCTCTTGAACAGCCTGCTCCTGCACTTCTAAGTCACTATAAACATTATGAGTAGTAATGGAAGGAGGTATACCTGCTGCCTGCTGGCTGTCATCAATGACTTTCTTGTGTTGTGGTGAGCGTGCTATCCATGCTGTTTTGGGTTGAACTTGCTCCAAGTTTTTTGATTGTTTTCTTCTTTGTGTCTGCCACTACTCCTCTTTTTCTGAAATTTCTTGAACATAATTTCTTTCACCCTGATTTCTGGTCTCTTGTTTTTTTCCTTCTTGGTGGTTTCCTTTTTTATTTTGCTTAATATTTTCCTCTATTACATCTCCACCTTGATGCTGATCTCCTCTTGATTTATCTATTTTTTCAGACTCCATTTCTTTCCTCTTGTTCACCTATTCATCTCTTCTTTTTATAGTGCAATCATAATCCATATGCCCTTGATGTTTACAATACATACAATAGTCGGGGATACCTTCGTATTGAACCTTCAACCATCTCCCCTTGTTGGGGTCTGAATTTTTGAATCCCAACCATACATGTTCAGGCCTTTTCTTAGTGAGATCAACTTGAACTTTCACCCTAGTAGTGCTACCTCTAGTCTTTTGAGAAGTCGGAGAATCTAGATATAAGACCTTCCCGACAGATTCCAAGATAGTAGTCAATAGGACTTTATTATAACAATGCCATGGTAAGCCTGGCACAACAACCCAAATAGGAACAATAGGAGTCTCTTCCTCGGGGGTTAAAACAGGGGTCCAATCTTGAATTCTCATCAACTTCCCTTCAATAGTCATCCTCAATTTTGTCCATATAGTTTGATAATCGAATTCATTATCAAGATCAATATACACATGCCTAGAGTTAAAGTGAGTAATCTTCACCCCTCCAGTAAGTTGAGTTTGAAGGGTAAAGCTCTTTCTAACCAACTCCATTTTAGGCATTGTATTGGTGAATTTGCCCACAAGTGTATACTTACAACATTCAGCCAATTTCACATAATAGTCATTTTCATCTAAGAGCACAACAGGATACCCTTGTCTAGTAGTATGTATGGGGTCGTTCAACATAATTGGGATCTCATTCTTAGACTGATTATACCTCAAGCGGGCTGCAAAGGATTGAACAACAGTGTATGGAGCAGGTTCTGAAATTTTACCCTGTTTAATTGTTACTAATGTTTTGCCCTTGTTGTTGGATGTTAGGAGGTCTAGCATTTCCTTGCGCAGCATTGTTCATCTGTTTATTTCTATCTATTTGAGAGTTAGGGTCATATATAGTGAAGTTGTAGGAGATCTTTGGGAAATTGCTTTGGAAATCCATGGTTGTCCTGTTGCTTTGATTTGCTGAATTTGTTTCTCCTTGTTGACTGTTTTCCTTTCTTTAAGCCTGAGTTAAGCTTTGTTTGTGAATTTGTCGGCTTTCCTTACCATTTGCAGCATTCCTTTAATCATTTCTTCTTTGCTGCATTTCCATGCCTACAGGTTGTGTTTTGTGACTTGCTTGTTCCTGCCTTTGAGGCTGTGTTTGTCCTTTCTCTTCTCCCTTGTCATCTTCATTTGTCCTGACCTGTGAAGCATCAACAATAATGTGAGGAGTTAGATAGGATGAGTTACCTGTAATTCCAAAGGAAAAGTTTGAGGATTGTTCATCATTCGATGAGGTCGTTGTATGCAACTTCATGTTGTTGCTGGTAGTATCCTGTTTCTCAATCAAATTTCCCCCAGGTTGTTTCTTGCTTCCTTCTCCCATTTTTGGTGTTAGAATTGCTTGAACCTCCCACACGTTGTGTTGTTCTGCATTTCAACTAGAGACAAATTCATGTTCTTCATTATCTTGTCTCCCCTGTTGTAGTTTGAGTGTAGAATCATAGTGGGATAACGAATTTTTGTTGAAGTTTTTTCTTCCTTCAGTATTGTTAGAAGAATCTTCTAAGTTAATGTCAATAGACTGAAAGTTAGTACCCATTATCGAGTTTCCATGGTTTCCGGTGTTTTGAGCTTCTCACCGCCGGCGATTCCCCCGTCTCTTTTGCTTGAAATTTCAGTGGGATGCTCCTTATCAACAGGGGGGTAAACCACAGTACTCAATATGTTACAATATTGGCTCGAAGTTGCTCGAATTTCAGTGTGCAGCCCAGGCGATTACCTCACAATTCTCTCCAAATTCATTTCTCGATTGTTGTCAATTGGTAAAGTGGAATCGATTGATTTTTAGTATTATGTAGATCGTGAGTAGTATTATCCAGTTCTACTATCGATTTTTCTCGATTTCACACAGAAATCCCTTGGGAAATATTTTCTCGTTCTCGATCAAACTCCTCTGAAAATGCAGCATTCTTCACATCTGTATCTATTGAATTCGAGGAATTGAGAGATGAATCATGGTGCGTGCCATACTGGGGTTTGTTGATATCTTCATGGCGCCCCATTTGGCTGTGTTCCGGTGGTTTTTGGAGGTCCACCGGCGGCGCACGCGCCAGCGCAATAGCGCGCGTTTCATATATTTTTGTAGCCGTTGTAACAGTAGGCGGGAGCGTCTGAAGAGAGAGAGATTAAGGTTCCAGTGTGGGTGTTAAAAAAAACACAAGTGAGTGATCGGGAATTACCATTTGAACTCATGTGTAATGCCATAGATGTAGTAGTGGGTAAAGAGTTGGGAGAAATAAATAATAAAGTGTTCCACTCTATCTACTATGCAAGCAAGATCCTTAACTCTACACAAGCTAATTACACAGTGATTGAGAAAGATATGCTAGCTCTAACATTCGCCTTCGACAAGTTCAAATCGTATTTGGTAGGTACTAAAGTGATTGTTTTTACTGTCCATGCAACTATTAGGTACCTATTCAACAAGAAGGATGCAAAATCAAGGCTTATTCGATAGATATTGCTTCTCCAAGAATTAAACCTTGAGATAAAAGATAGGAAAGGTACTAAACATCATATAGTTGATCCCTTGTCTAGGTTGGAGGACTTCTCACATGTGAATGAAGGTTAGCAAATCTGGGAAGAATTTCCGGATGAATAATTGATTGAACTTGATGTCTCTCAAATGTCATGGTATGCAGACATTGTGAATCTAATAGTGAGTGGAGAGTATCCTCCGGGTGCAACCACTCAACAAAAGAAAAGGCTCAATCATGATGCTAACTTCTATATTGGAGATGAACCATTATTGTTCAAACAAAGTGTGAACGGGAAGTGAGAAGGTGCATTTCGGAGTATGAGGTTAAAAAAGTGCTTGAAAGTTTTCATGCTATCCCATATGGAGTTCACCATGGAGGAGAACGCATAAGGTACTTCAATCTATCTCTTTTTACCCTCATTATTTAAAGATTATATTGCTTTCGTGAAGGGTTGTGATGAATGCCAAAGGTTAGGCACTCTTTCAAGGATACATGAGATGCCTATAAATAACATTTTGGAGGTTTATATTTTTTATATGTGGAGTATTAACTTCATGGTCCCTTCCCACTATCTAGTGGAAACCAATATATTCTTGTTGCTGTGAATTATGTTTGTAAATGGGTTGAGACTGACGCTCTCCCTTTCAATGATTCAAGGTTTGTGATCAAGTTCATACGAAAGCACATTTTCACTCACTTTGGCACTCCAAGGGAAATCCAAAGTTATGGAGGTAAGCATTTCATTAACAATCTTCTTAAGAACCTTCTTGCTAAGTATGGTATTCGTCATAAGGTTTCTACTGCTTACCATCCTCAAACGAGTGGCCAAGTGGAGGTTTTGAATAGAGAGTTGAAGAATTTTTTGCATAAAATGGTGAATGTGCAGTAGAAAGAATGGTGTCAGAATCTTAATGATACTTTTTGGGCATATAGGACTGCCAATAAGACACTTGTAGGTACTTCTCCCTGTCACATAGTGTTCAGTAAAGCATGTCATCTTATGGAGGAACTGGAGCACCAAGCTTATTAGGAGATTAACAGGTTAAACCTGTACCCCGAGCTGGCCAGTAGAAAGAGAGCAGATCATTGCATGAACTTGAGGAGTTTAGGCTCCATGAATATGAGAATGCAAAGCTTTACAAAAAAATACTAAACGAGGGAATGATAAGAACATCAGTACTTGCACTTTCACTCTGAGAGAAAAAGTACTACTCTTTAACTCAAGATTGAGGTTATTCCCCCGAAAAACTAAAATCTTAATGGACAGGTCCTTTCAAAGTGGAAATAATGACACAACATGGCGCTGTTGAATTTAAGGATGAGAAACCTTAAAAACTTGGTAAATTGGTAGAGGTTTAAACACTACTTTGGTGTAGATTCGGATCTTGACCCCGATACTCTTGAGCTAAATGATGAATGATCCAATATAAGTCATGTTGTGACGTTACATCAAGCGTTACATGGAAGGCAACACATGTAAATATGTAATAGATATGTAATTGTTTTGAATTTTTGATTTTTTTTTTTGTGTTAGCTTAGTTTAAATTTTTAGACTATAAGGTGCACTTTTTACTATTGGTTTTAGCGAGATAGGATTTGTTTTTCTCTCATTAATTGTAACTTAGTTTTTTATACTGAGAACAAGAGTAGAAAATTATATCCAGGTGCACTAAAAGGCACGTTACGTCTGGCATGAAAGTTCAGAGCACTTGTTGAGGCGCAATTCTGGTGCGCTGGTGCGTATCCCCGACATCGTGCCTGCAAGCTGGTGTACTAGCAGACGCACCGTGTCGAGCCTAAGAATTTTGATGCCATTTTTGGGAACATCACGCCCCTAACGCATCATCACCCAATTCTTTACGATATCGGGTTTCAAGTTAGTTTCAACCCAATCCACTAATAATAAAATCCCCCAACTCCTAAATTCATTCCCTATTCCAATTAAACCACCGCCTAAATCCCTAAAACTATCCATTCTTCTTCTTCTTTCTCACCTTCTGTTCTCCCACAAATCATCCATTAACTCCCCAACTAAGGTCTTCCTCTTCCCTAAACTAACATTTCCTTCTCCCACACTCCACCAAAATACATCCATTTTTCTTTTTTACTCCAAATACACCATTCTAAAAAAATATTCTTCTCTTTTAACCGCTTACCCACTGCCCAACCGAACCCCTTTCTAATTTTTTATTTTTCTTTCTTTTGTTCTTTTCTTCTTCTTAACATGTTGTGATGGATCCTAAGCTAAGAATGTGGCGGGTTCTAAGCTTAGTACGAAGGGTGAGGCCTCCATGTTCAGCAATAAAGAACCCAGCCCACAAATTTGCAAAGAAAGCTATTGAGTTGTATGGTTAACTTGGTTTGACTATCCAAGGGAACCCAAATATATGGTAAATGAGTATGTCGACGAGGTAAGGTTGCGAACTCTATTTTTCTGCTATTTGTTGAATTTTTGTAGAGTTAGGCATGAGATTTATGTTTGATCATCGGGTGATTGCAATCTGTCGTTAATACGTGAGTTTTAATGCTAATCGGCTCATATAAACAAAATATATAACTATGCCTACTAGAGGGAAGGATGTAAAATATTCATGCAAAATTCTTAATGAACTATTGGGCACCCCTAGCTGCGATGCCAATGAAATTTAATAGACTAAAGAGACACCAGTGTATAAAGATATTTAGGCACACATTGTGTGGAGTAGAGTCGATGGCTAGGTGGGGGTGTAGTAAGGATACCGGGAGGCATTCCACCCTTCACTTTGCAAATATTTATCTGGTTGCTAGGGTGTGGCTAAAGAGAGTTTGTAGTGTGTTGTTTCCCGTGAAGCATTTTCTAAGGTAATGAGGGATAGATTAGTACTCATCTATAAGCTGATGAAGGGAATGCCTATTAATGTCAGGGCGATCTTGAGGCAAAATATGATGAAATTTGGGAACAATATGAGGTGATAGTTTAGCTATGGGGGGTTGATTACCCCTTTCTTGATGGCCCAGGGTACATAGGAGGAGGACTGTGACTTGACTATTGCTTTTCACCCAATATGACGGGTAAGCTAGTTGAGGTGACCCAAACTAAGGCACTAGAACCCGTCCCATGGACCTATCTTGCCTTCCCAAGAGAGGCAAGCCCGTAATGATAGTGTCATAGCCAGAATGTTCGGGATGACATATTACATTGGCGGATAGGTGGACCTCCTACTACAAATGTTGAGATGAAGTATAGCGGAGCCTACCCCTTGGATGAGAGTGCTGCATTTTTTTCTTTGTGTTGGACCCGCATTCTCAAAGCCTCAAGATGATGAGGCGACTATGGATGATACTGCATTAAGATGAAGAGGATGTTGTGGATGATGTGGCGAATGTCTTGATAGTGTTCAATAGTGTTGACGAGGAGTCTTAGACGCCCGGGGCATTATTCCTAACTCTATACATTGGTTAAATTGTGCACTGAGGACAATACTTATTCTTAATGTGTGGGGATGGGTAATATGTCTCTATTGTATATAGGAATTTACTGATTTATCGAGTCTAGTTTATTGCTTTATTGAGTCTTAGAGTCTTTATAGGAGTTACAGCTCCCAATAATGGATGGATGACGACCGTCTTAAGGGAGAATTAGTCACAAAGAGGAGTATGACTTAGAAACCAACCTTGTTCTTTTGAAACTATGTACGAAAAAATTAGCCAACGTCATGGGTAGTCATAATGGGAAAGTGCAATAGAATATAACCTTGTAACAAGCATGTGTTCTTATTTTTGACTCAATATAAAATAAAAATGGTCTTAATCGTGTAGTGATGCTGTAATGCAAGATGTACGAGCATGTTAGTTGGTATATACTTATATTTGTCATGTTTCCATATGTGGTGAGAGTTGATTTGTTCTTGTTTTACTTGATATCTAGAACTTGCCTTGTGTGTGTTGAATAGTAGTATGTATGACTTAGGAATGTGATTGAGGCATTTTTTATTAACAACCAAATTTATTAATCAAAGTAATCATTACAAAACCAGGTAGATGTAGACCAATTACCTCTAAAATAACAAACTCTGAAATACAAACCACCTACAAACTATCAATAGGAATAGCCTATACATTCTAAGGAAAACACTTAACTGAGCTAATGAATCATGACATCCATATTATTCGTCCTCGAATGTGGATATGCATTACTATCTCCCTGCATGTTTTTGTTAATTGCACACTGCCATCTTAATAGATCCTGATGTTCCTAACTCTCCATATGTAGTATACTACTATTGCAAAAGTGCAGCAAATGATCTCAACCATTCCATTTCTCTGCTTTGCCTTATGACGAATCTACTCAAATTATTGATCCCATGAACCAATACTATGAAGCATATGCATCCAGTGGAGTAATCGATTCCACATTCTTAAAATGTAGGAGCATGAGAAAAATATATGGTTGAATGAATCCCCTATTGTGAACAAAAGATAGTCCATAGGGACCTGAATTCCAAACCTTTGAAGTCGTACCACAGTTCTAGTCTCTATTGAACTGCAAGACAAAGATCGAACTTCTGTCTTGGATATATATGCTACTGCAAAGTTAAGCTCTTCAAAGGAGCTCTGGGTGGATGGTTTTGGTGATAAGCTTCCTTCATCTGAAACTTTCCATGCTTTATTAACTTACTCATCTCCTGGACAAGTATTCCTAAGGAAGTGTTTACATGAAGTAACAATGTTCTACTATCAATTATCTTCTCAATCAGCCAAGCTACAATCTTGGGGGTTTTCACTATCTCTAAGTCCCTATTCTTTATGTAATAATAATGTCTCCATTTGATCCATAAAGAGTCTTTCTTCATAGATATAGACCACAAGTGTTTGAGTATGGTTGCTTTGTTCCACTTCCCGAGAGCAATTATATTAAGGCCTCTAGTAGCACCTGGTTGACACACCTTCTCCTATGCTACTGGTACTTTCCTTGACATCTCCACCTTCCCAGTCCATAAGAAATTTAGACATACAACTTAAATCAGCTTAATTACTTTCTGTGGAAAGACAAATATTTGCTCCCAATAGCTTTGCATACCAAATAGTACAACGTTAATTAATTGTAGCCTACCAGCAAAGGTAAGCAATCTAGTTGACCAACACCTCACCTTATTAGCTGTAATCTTATACACCAATGAGATACACTATTATATTGTTAGTTTTTGTTGACAAAAGTACTCCTAGTTTAAAGGAAATATGGCCTTCATCAAACCGAAGTTGAGTAAGTATATCATTTTTAACATCATGTGTTACACAAGCAATGTATTTGGAACTCTTTGTTGTGTTGGACAATAATCTTGATGCATTTGAGAAGTTCTGAAAGTTCTTATGTAATAATGTAATAGAGATAATATCAGCCAAGAAAAACATTAAAAGGTCATTAGCAATGCACATAGTCACCACCCCCGATCTGCCACATCTTGGATGAAAGTTAAAATCCCTGGTACTACTCAACAAATTCATCTCTCTATTAAGGTAATCCATATCTAGTACAAAGAGGTATGGGAGCATGGGATCCTCTTATCTCGGACCTCTTTTTTCCTTGAAATGTTTAACCGATCCACCATTGATTGATAAGGAATAACTTTAACACATTTCATTACCCATTCTATGAACTTGTAAGGAAATCCAAGGTGGACTATAGCATATCTTTAAGAAAAGTCCATTCCAAATTATCCTAACCTTTCATAAGATCCACCTTAATGACACATCAAGGTGAGATCCACTTCCTAGTATATTCTTTAAAGAGCTTATGACTCAGAAGGATATTCAAGAGTTTTCTTTGAATAGTCAATTCTTTACTCTACATGTATGCTTACCATTGAAATGATCCCTAGTGAATCCCCAATGAGCCTTTATCCTTGTTTATTGATAAGCCACATGATAATCCCAAACCCGTTTGTTTGATACCAAGTTCTCTTGATCCTAAATATGAGCCTTAATGCCATATGTTGAGAAGAAGGGTTGGAAATTGTTGGTTGATATAATTAAGGGTAAAATGCTAAATTTTGTGGAAAAGAAAAGGATTAGTAAAAATTCTTTTTTGGACCTAGTCCTTGGTGACAATGTGCACCTCAACTAAAATTGAGGGTGGCTAGTTCAGAACTATGATAAAAATATTGTCCCTGATCTTATCAAGGATTATATGTACCTTAAACTATAAAATTTACAGTACGGGTGGCTAGTTCAAAGGCATGAAAAAATGTATAGTGAAAAAGAAATTAAGGGAAAATATGGAGCAACAAAAAGGGGTTAATATTCATGAAGTGTTTACTAGGAAGATAGAAAAGCTACGAAGGAAATTGTTGGCAAAATAATAAGATGTGCATTAGGGAAGCGTAGTCTCTAAAATGGTTCCCAAATATTCTCTCCCTTACCTTAAGCCGACATTACAACCAAATGAAATTCCTCTTGATTCCTTGAGAAATATAATGTGAAAGTAAGAATACACTATTGGCAAACTTATGGTATGTTGAGAAAAGTAAGAATTTCTTTTGTGATAGTAAGTTGATTATTTCAAATAGGACTTTTTGATATTGAAATTGCTTGGGTGAAAGGTTTTACTAAGCATAAACAAGTGAGGGAATTCATGTCATGTGTATGATTATCTATTTGATGTGTATGAGTTTGCATTAGCCCGAAGAAAAATAACAAAAGAATCATTCTTTGAGTATGTGTTGTACTTGGTTTAAGTGTTGTGAATTGGTGCATTCATTGTGAACAAAAAAATCATGATTAAAAATGTTTGTTTGAATTTAAGGTGGGTTGATAAGTCCAAGGGTTATGAAAAAGAGTTGATAGTATAATATTGTTTGAGGACAAGCAAAAGTCTAAGTGTAGGGTGGTGATCTTAGGCATATGCCTAAGTTGTCAATATTTGACCATGAATTTCTTAAATTAAAAAATGATCTTGAGTCTATTAGCTTGATTTTTTCATACTTGCGATGATTAGGTACTAAAATATGTGATTAGAAGTTTCAGGATTATGAATACTAAGACAGATTTTCTCTAGTTTTTCCTAAGCTTTGAAGAATTGAAGTTTTTCACTTTTGAGAAATTGTAAGTGGGTCTTTGAGATCTTCAATTTGGGACATTGTAAAGACAAAATCAATCATACTCTGCTGATGGAATTTTTATCTTTTTATGATGTCTAGCTAAAACCCCAATTCTTTTGGTGTGATAATGTGTATATGGGCTGATTTAATTTATAGGTATTGATAATTGTTAGTTCAAATTTTATTTAGAAGTGACTTCAATCATTAATTGTGGTTTAATTAAAGAATTGTAGTTGCAAATACAACTCTACCATTGTATTTTTGGCTTACTTGAGAGAGAGGTTTTAAAACTAAAATTCGCCAGTGGGTATTAGCTTGACATGGTTTCAGCTCGACAGAGTAAATCCTAAACCCAATCCCACACATCCTGCTCGAGAGAGTGAATGGACTAAGGTGTGCGTTGTTCTTATTTTGTTTGCTTGTTGATGTTCGAGAGCTATCAACTTAATTCAGGATAAATTATTTGAGAGAAAGTTTATCTCTTCTATAGTCTAGCTTACTCACTAATATTTAGCTATTTTCTAATAGTTTTAATTACCAATTTGTCTATATTATCCTATTATTGAATCACATCCCAAGAACCCATCTCATTATTGTTATTTCGTATTGTTTGCCAGTGTTTGTAGTTGATAATTCCAAACAAAAACCCCATTTGACATTTGTGTCAACCCCTCATTTGAATGATGTCTTTATTTGAAAATCCCTATTCCTATGACTGATTTGAACACGTTCACACTTTCCATTTGACTCTCAAATACGTACCTTTCCCTGTGGATTTGGCCCAACTCATTTAGTTTGGTTATATACTTTAACGACTGTTGACGCTTAGAATTGGACGAAGTGTCTTTAAAACGTCATTAATCAATGTCATGCCAACTCTTTTGAATTAAGAGTTGTATGCAACTAAGAAGAAGAGTAAATCTTGAAAGCGGTAGAAGCAAGAAAGGGTTGAAACTTGTTTTAAACTCCATCCAGATCGGGTTGTAACATTTGAAAGCTTATTTCCAAGAGCAGTATGCGGTGAATATAATGCTCCAACATCAAGTTTAAAAAAAATCTTTTTCAGAGGGAGTGCACAAAAAGCTCAAAAGTTAAGTCTGCCAGATTTTAAGGCAACTTCAAATGAAAATTTGTACCAATTCATAAAGCCCATGACCACTATGTTTATAAGAATTGAAGATCTAGAATATCTTTCCAATGGAAAATAAGCTCACAATTTTGGCGCTTCTACTAAAGAGTTATAAATTTTCTCCCATAGACACGCAGAGCTGAAAAAAATAAAATAAAAATTGAGCCTGACAAAT
The DNA here is from genome assembly GCA_027704765.1 of Solanum habrochaites. Taxonomy (NCBI): domain Eukaryota; kingdom Viridiplantae; phylum Streptophyta; class Magnoliopsida; order Solanales; family Solanaceae; genus Solanum; species Solanum habrochaites. The sequence continues at coordinate 16,235,222 of JAKWJA010002492.1, read as the reverse complement.
TTTGACATGACTTCAAAGACAAATCTGTACTAATTCGTAAAGCCTATGAGTGTGATATTATAGAAATTAAAGATCTCGAAGTTATCTCTCCAACAAAAATAGATGCTCATTATATCAGAAGCCACTTCTCAAAGATATGAATTTTCTTTCACATATGCGCAAAGATGAAGAAAGCTGAAGAGTCAAACACAATTATATTCTAAGCTGACTTCGAACAAAGATAATATGTAAGGCCTATGAACATGGTTTTCATATAAATTGGTGATCCAGAAGTTATATTTCTAACCAAAAATAAGTTCATTATTTCACCGCTCCTACTCTAACTTGTGAATTTTCTTCCACATGTGCACAAATCTAAAGAAGGTTGAAGAGTCAAGCACACTAGATTTTGAGTCGACTTGAAGACACGTTTGTACTAATTTGTAAAGTGTAGCGACCTGTTTAGTCGTTTTGAGCAACAGATTTTATTCTGGAAAAACTGGCAGAGGTGACGGAGGCCACGACGGACCGTCACGGGCACGACGGACCGTCGTGGAGGTGTCGTTTCAAAACACTTAGAAAATCTGAAATTGGGTACTGAAAATCGACTCTCTGAACGTCGTGACGTAGTGGCAGGACGGACCGTCGCAGGCGCGACGGCCCGTCACAGGCCATCCACTTAAAAACGAGTCTCTGTAGCATGCGACGGACAGCAGGACGGACCGTCGCAGGCGCGACGGCCCGTCACGGGCTACGCAATCCCAGTTCGGGTCGGATTTCTTTACACGTTTTAAGGGACGTTTTTGACTATTCCTTCTTTAATTATAAAGTTATAGGGTTAATGTTAATAAGTCTAATTACTTGGGGGTTAAAAGAGGTAACCTTAAGTTAATTAGTGGATTATTAGTGCCATCTTTTAAAACTTAATTATATAATAATTAGGGTAAAAGAAAGAGGGTTTGAATAAAGAAAAACAGAAAGAAAAAGAGAGGAGAACGAGTAGAGAGAGAGAGAGAGGAACGAAGAGGACAACAAGAAATTGAGGAATTTGCTTGCTTGATCACGATTCTTCGGTGGAGGTAGGTTATGGTTTTTACACTATTCGTAGTAAACTCTTAATAGCGAATGATATGTGTTGAGTAGTATTATTAAGTTTTCTATATGCTTAATTGCGTGTATGCATGATGTGATCTTATATATATATATATATATGTTTGTGATAAAATAAGCATGATGAAGCTATTGAATCTTAAATCTTGAAGAAATCCTAATCTACTTTGTTAATGATGATGCCTTGGTATAAAAGAAGGCTTAATGAACGAAAGTAGTGAGATTAGGGGATCGGGTGCCGTTCCGGTACCAGGATAGAATATAGGAGGATCTAGTGTCACGTCCGACACCAGGATAGATATATATGGATCGGGTGCCACGTTCCGTACCAGGATAAATATGAGGATCGGAGTGTCACGTTCCGACACCAGGATAGTATATGGATCGGGTGCCACGTTCCGGTACCAGGATAGAATATGAGGATCGGAGTGTCACGTTCCGACACCAGGATAGTATATGGATCGGGTGCCACGTTCCGGTACCAGGATAGAATATGAGGATCGGAGTGTCACGTTCCGACACCAGGATAGTATATGGATCGGGTGCCACGTTCCGGTACCAGGATAGAATGAGGAGCGGAGTGTGTCACGTACCGACACGAGAGTAAATAAATAATAATCTTGAAAGATACTAATATACTCAATCTAAAGAACATGTTTCCCAAACGAGTATGATGAGGAGGCGTGAGTCCTCATTGATGTGCTTGGTGTTGTAACCAAGGACTATGGTAATTGTAAATGCTGCATGCTAAGGATATTAGTTGATTTTATGATGTTACTTGATATATACTGTTTTCTATTTTGAGTTGGCCGATGATACCTACTCAGTACTTGTGGTTGTACTGACCCCCTACTTTTATGTTTTCCTTTTGTTTATTGTGGAGTGCAGCAAACGTGCCGTCATCTTCGACTCAACAGTAGTTCAAGCCAGTCTTCGTCACACCGGATCTTCAGGGTGAGCTAATGCTTCTAGCTTGGACTGGATCTCCTTCCTCATGTCTTGATGCCTTGAAGTTTCGGCATAGACTAGCTTTTATTTGTTTTAGCTTCTTAGAATACTCTTAGTTTAGTAATTTGATCATAGATGTTCTTGTGGTGATGACTTCCAGATTTTGGGGAATTAATAGAAGTTGAATTTTAGAAGTTATTGAATTGTCTTTCATTTATGAGTTTAAGTCTTCCGCATTGCTTTATGTTGATATTAATTTGAAATGATAAGGTTCAGATAGGTTGGTTCGCTCACATAGGAGGGTAAATGTGGGTGCCAGTCGCGGCTCGGTTTTGGGTCGTGACAAACTTGGTATCAGAGCATTAGGTTCGTTGGTCTCATCACACAAGAACAGGTCTAGTAGGGTCTTAAAGAACGGTAGGGGGACGCCTTTACTTTTCTTTGAGAGGCTATAAGACTTTAGGAAAATTCCATTCTTTCTTTCTTTCTTTCGTGCTATTACTTGGATCCAATTGGTATCTAGGTGATACAAATTGGTATCTGACCATCTTCACTCTATTTCGCAGATGGTTAGAACTAGAGCAACGACTACGCCAACATCAACATCAGCAAGACAAGATGCATCTGAACCAGCCACTGGGGCTGTAGCTCGGAGTGCAACAGTGGCAAGAGGCCGCGGTAGAGGTCGTGGAGGACGTCCTCTAGAGGGGAGGAGGACGAGCACCTAGCCCATCTGGTGCTAGGGCGGGTGACTCCACCGACTGAGGAGGTAGTGTAAAGAGAAGGGGAGGATGGGAGAATGAACAAGTACAGAACGAGGAAATGCCACCCCAACCTACCCCAGAGATGATCAATCAGGTCTCGCTTATCTTAGTGGGTTTTCTGATCAGGGGGCACCCCCAATGTTTTCTGCACCAACACCTCCGGTTTCAGAGGTACGACATGCAGCCACTATGGCCCCTCGTATGGATGCCTCATTGGACATAGGCACGTTTCCACGTCTGACTACTGGGCCTATAATGACGAATGATCAGCATGAACTTTTTAGTAAGTTCTTGAAATTGAAACCTCCAGTCTTCAAGGGTGCAGAATCTGAGGATGCTTACGATTTTCTGGTTGACTGTCATGAGCTACTACACAAGATGGGTATAGTAGAACGGTTTGGTGTTGAGTTCGTGAGTTATCAGTTTCAAGGGAACGCCCAAAATGTGGTGGCGGTCACATGTTGAATGTCAACCAACAGAGGCACCACCTATGACTTGGGCCTCATTCTCTAGTTTGTTTATGGAAAAGTATATCCCCCGTACTTTGAGGGATAGGAAAAGGGACGAGTTTTTGAGCCTAGAGCAAGGTAGGATGTCGGTCAATGCATATGAGGCTAAGTTTCGTGCACTATCCAGATATGCCACCCAACTATGTTTCAGTCCACAAGAGCGGATTCGCCGTTTTGTGAAGGGGTTGAGATCAGAGTTGCGAATTTCAGCCTTACAGGTAGCGGCTACGGCAAAATCCTTCCAAGAAGTGGTAGATTTCGTAGTAGAGGTGGAAGGAGTGAAGCCAGATGAATTCACCACGGCGTCGACATCAAAGAGGTTTCGAAAGGGAGGTGAGTTTAATGGTTCTTACTCTAGAGGACAGGGTTCCGGAGGTTACTCAGTTCGACCCATTCAGTCTTCACTACAGACTGTAGTTGGGGGTCCACCTCAGACCGGTCAACATTTCTCTGAGAGACCTATGCGTGAATCTAGAGAATGTTATGGGTGTGGGGAGACTGGGCATATTAAGAGGTATTGTCCAAAACAGAGTGATAGACCCCCAACAGTTAGAGGTAGAGGTGGTCATGGCAGAGGCCGTTATTCCGGAGGACGAGGTGGTCGAGGTAATGGTGGTCACCAAAATGGTCGGGGTGATGGGAAAACTGGAGCCACTACGTCGCAACATGGTAGGGGCAACGGACAAACAAACGAAAGGGCCCATGTTATGCTTTCCCTGGGAGATCGAGGCGGAGGGAGACATCTGATGCTGTCATCACAGGTAATCTTTGGTTTGTGTTTGCATGGCATCTGTATTGTTTGATCCTGGATCCACATTTTCTTATGTATCTTCCTCCTTTGCTAATGGTCTAAATCTACATTGTGAATTACTTGATATGCCTATTCGTGTTTCTACTCCGGTGGGTGAGTCTGTGGTAGTTGAAAAGGTATATAGGTCTTGTTTGGTGAACTTTGTGGGGAGAGTAACACTTATGTAGATTTGGTTATCTTAGAGATGGTTGATTTTGATGTAATTCTGGGTATGACTTGGCTTTCTCCGCAATTTGCAATCTTGGATTGTAATGCTAAACCGGTGACGTTAGCCAAGCTGGGACAGATCCGTTAGTGTGGGAGGGTGACTACACTTCTAATCCGGTGCGTTAAATCTCCTTTCTTCGTGCTAAGAAAATGGTTAGTAAAGGGTGTTTAGCTTTCTTGGCACATCTCAAGGATGACACTACCAAGTACCTTCGATTGAGTCGGTTTCGGTGGTCCGTGAGTTTCTTGATGTATTCCCTGCAGATCTTCCGGGTATGCCCCCAGATAGGGATATTGACTTCTGTATTGATCTTGAACCGGGTACTCGCCCCATTTCTATACCCCCTTATAGAATGGCCCCCGCGGAGTTAAGAGAATTAAAAGCCCAACTTCAAGAGTTGTTGAGCAAAGGCTTCATTAGACCAAGTGCATCTCCTTGGGGTGCTCCGGTTTTGTTTGTGAAGAAGAAGGATGGGAGTTTTCGGATGTGCATAGACTACCGGCAGTTGAACAAGGTGACCATAAAGAACAAGTATCCTCTTCCTCGCATTGGACTTGTTCGATCAGTTACAAGGTGCTTGTGTCTTCTCTAAGATTGACTTGAGATCCGGTTATCATCAATTGAAAATACGAGCAACGGATGTGCCAAAGACTGCTTTTAGAACCAGGTATGGGCATTACGAATTTGTAGTGATGTCTTTTGGTCTTACGAATGCCCCTGCTGCGTTCATGAGTTTGATGAACGGGATTTTTAAGCCATATTTAGATCTCTTTGTGATCGTATTTATTGATGATATACTGATATACTCTAAAAGTAAGAAGGAACATGAGGAGCATTTGAGAATGGTATTGGAAATGTTGAGGGAGAAAAAGCTTTATGCCAAGTTCTCTAAGTGTGAGTTTTGGCTAGATGCAGTGTCCTTCTTGGGGCACGTGGTTTCTAAGGATGGAGTGAGGTGGATCCTTCTAAGATCGAAGTAGTGAAGAATTGGGTAAGACCTACTAATGTGTCAGAAATAAGGAGCTTTGTTGGGTTAGCTAGCTACTACCGCCGATTTGTCAAGGGATTCTCTTCTATTGCTTCCCAACTGACGAACTTGACTAAGCAAAATGTTCCATTTGTATGGTCGGATGAGTGTGAGGAAAGCTTTCAGAAGCTCAAGACTCTGTTGACTACTGCACCAATTCTCACCTTGCCAGTGGAAGGCAAGAACTTCATTGTGTATTGTGATGCATCTTATTCGGGTTTGGTGCAGTGCTAATGCAAGAGAAGAAAATGTGATTGCTTATGCTTCAAGACAATTAAAAATGCATGAACGTAACTATCCAACTCATGATTTGGAATTGGCCGCGGTAGTGTTTGCACTAAAGCAATGGAGACACTATTTATATGGGGTTAAGTGTGAGGTCTATACAGATCATCGTAGTCTACAGTATGTCTTCACTCAGAGAGATTTGAATTTGAGACAGAGGAGATGGATGGAACTACTGAAGGACTACGACATCACTATTTTGTATCATCCGGGAAGGCAAATGTTGTAGCGGATGCTTTAAGTAGAAAGGCGGGAAGCATGGGAAGTCTAGCTCACTTGCAAGCTTCTAGATGCCCATTAGCTAGGGAGGTTCAGATTCTGGCTAACGACCTTATGAGATTAGAAGTAAATGAGAAGGGAGGATTTTTAGCTTGTGTGGAGGCAAGATCTTCCTTCCTTGACAAGATTAAAGGAAAGCAGTTTAATGATGAAAAATTTATCCGGATCAGAGATAAAGTGTTGCAAGGAGAGGCTAAAGAAGCGACAATCGATGAGGAAGGTGTTTTGAGGATTAAGGGAAGGGTATGTGTACCCCGCGTCGATGATTTGATCAACACTATTCTGACAGAGGCTCATAGTTCAAGGTATTCGATACATCCGGGTGCAACCAAGATGTACCGTGACCTAAAGCAACACTTTTGGTGGAGAAGAATGAAGCGTGATATTGTGGATTTTATTGCCAAATGTCCAAATTGTCAACAAGTAAAGTATGACACCCAAAGGCCCGGAGGAACACTTCAGAGAATGCCCATTCCGGAATGGAAATGGGAGAGAATTGCAATGGACTTCGTGTTGGTCTTCCAAAGACATTGGGCAAGTTCGACTCCATTTGGGTGATTGTGTGGACAGATTAACTAAGTTGCTCATTTCATTCCGGTTAAGGTGACTTACAATGCAGAGAAGTTAGCCAAACTTTACATCTCAGAAGTTGTTCGATTGCATGGAGTTCCACTATCCATCATATCAGATAGAGGTACGCAGTTTACTTCTAAGTTTTGGAAAACATTGCATGCGGAATTGGGTACTAGGTTGGATCTTAGTAATGCGTTCCATCCTCAGACCGACGGTCAGTCTGAGCGAACAATTCAAGTGTTGGAGGAGTTTTCATACAATAATAGCTATCAGTCAAGCATCGATATGGCTCCCTTTGAAGCATTGTATGGTAGGAGATGTAGGTCCCCCATTGGTTGGTTTGATGTATTCGAGGTTAGACCTTGGGGTACTGATCTTTTGAGGGATTCGATAGAAAAAGTGAAATCTATTCAAGAAAAGCTTCTAGCGGCGCAAAGTAGACAAAAAGAATATGCAGATCGAAAGGTTAGAGACTTAGAGTTCATGGAGGGTGAACAAGTCTTGTTGAAAGTTTCGCCAATGAAAATGAAAGGGGTGATGCGGTTTGGTAAAAGGAAAGCTTAGTCCAAGGTACATTGGTCCCTTTGAAGTACTTAAGGAGTAGGGGAGGTGGCTTATGAGTTAGCCTTGCCTCCAGGGCTGTCCGGAGTACATCCGGTATTCCATGTGTCGATGTTGAAAAGATACCATGGGGATGGAAAACCATTATCCGTTGGGATTCAGTTTTGCTTGATGAGAATTTGTCTTATGAGGAGGAGCCTGTTGCTATTTTAGATAGAGAAGTTCGCAAGTTGAGGTCAAGGGAGATTGCATCTATCAAAGTTCAATGGAAGAATCGACCCGTTGAAGAAGCCACTTGGGAGAAGGAGGCAGATATGCGAGAAAAGATACCACATGTTTACAGATTCAGGTATTCCTTTTCGCCCTTGTTTTCCTTCTTGTGATCGTTCGGGGACGAACGATGGGTAAATTGGTATCTATTGTAACGACCTGTTTAGTCGTTTTGAGCAACAGATTTTATTCTGGAAAAACTGGCAGAGGTGACGGAGGCCACGACGGACCGTCACGGGCACGACGGACCGTCGTGGAGGTGTCGTTTCAAAACACTTAGAAAATCTGAAATGGGTACTGAAAATCGACTCTCTGAACGTCGTGACGGAAATGGCAGGACGGACCGTCGCAGGCGCGACGGCCCGTCACAGGCCATCCACTAAAACGAGTCTCTGTAGCATGCGACGGACAGCAGGACGGACCGTCGCAGGCGCGACGGCCCGTCACGGGCTACGCAATCCCAGTTCGGGTCGGATTCTTTACACATTTTAAGGGACGTTTTTGACTATTCCTGCTTTAATTATAAAGTTATAGGGTAATGTTAATAAGTCTAATTACTTGGGGTTAAAAGAGGTAACCTTAAGTTAATTAGTGGATTATTAGTGTCATCTTTTAAAACTTAATTATATAATAATTAGGGTAAAAGAAAGAGGGTTTGAATAAAGAAAAACAGAAAGAAAAAAGAGAGGAGAACGAGTAGAGGAGAGAGGAACGAAGAGGACAACAAGAAATTGAGGAATTTGCTTGCTTGATCGCGATTCTTCGGTGGAGGTAGGTTATGGTTTTTACACTTTCGTAGTAAACTCTTAATAGCGAATGATATGTGTTGGAGTAGTATTATTAAGTCTTCTATATGCTTAATTGCGTGTATGCATGATGTGATCTTATATAATATATATGTTGTGATAAAATAAGCATGATGAAGCTATTGAATCTTAAATCTTGAAGAAACCCTAATCTACTTTGTTAATGATGATGCCTTGGTATAAAAGAAGGCTTAATGAACGAAAGTAGTAGATTAGGGGATCGGGGTGCCACGTTCCGGTACCAGGATAGAATATGAGGATCGAGAGTGTCACGTTCCGACAACGGATAGTATATGGATCGGGTGCCACGTTCCGGTACCAGGATAGAATATGAGGATCGGAGTGTCACGTTCCGACACCAGGATAGTATATGGATCGGGTGCCACGTTCCGGTACCCCTTATGAGCTTAAAGTAAATGAGAAGGAGATTGTTAGCTTGTTGGAAGCAAGTTTGGTTTGTGATTGCATGGCAATCTGTATTATTTTTACCCTGGCTCCACGTTTAATTGTAATCTATCTCATCAGTCTTCCTCATTTGCTAATGGTCTAAAGAATTGCATTGTGAATACTTGCACATGCCTATCGTGTTTCTACAACATACAAACCGTGGTGAGTCCTGTGGTATAGAAAAGGGTACATAGTCTTGTTGGTGACTTTGGTGGGAGCAACCACTTATGTGATTTGGTTATTTTAGAATGGGTGACTTTGATGTAATCTGGGTATGACTTGCTTTCTCCAAATTTTTGCGATCTTTTGGATGTATGCTAAAACTGTGACTTGGCCAAGCTGTGAACAGATCCGTTAGTGTGGGAGGGTGCCACCGTCCAATCCGTTGCGTATCACTCCTTTCTTCTTCGTGCTAAGAAAAATGGTTAGTCAGGGTGTTTAGCTTTCTTGGCACATCTCCAGGATGACACTAGACCAAGTAACCCTCGATTGATCGGTTTCCGGTGGTCCGTTAGTTTCTGATGTATTCCCTTCCCTCGAGATCTCTGGTTTAGGTGCCCCAGATAGGGATTATGACTCTGTCTTGAATCTTGAACCGGTCACGTCCCCATTTCTATACCCCCGTTACAAGAATGGCCCCCGCGGATTACAGAGATTAAAAGCCCAACTTCAAGATTGTTGAGCAAGGCTTTATGAGACTACCAAGTTCACTCTTGGGGGTGCTCCAGGTTGGTTTGTAAAAAGAGAAAGATGGGAGTTTTTCGGATGTTTGCATAGAAACCTGGCAGTTGAAACAAGGCCTATAAAGAACAAGTATCCTCTTCCTCGCATTGATGACTTGTTCGGTTCAGTTCCAGGTCCTTGTGTCTTCTCAAGATTGACTTGCGATCCGGTTTATCATCAAATTGAAATACTGGGCAAGGATGTGCCAGAATGCTTCTTAGTACCAGTAGTGGGGCATTACGAATTTTAGTGGATGTCTTTTGTCTTTTACGAGCCCCTCTATTGCTTGCTTCATGAGTTTGATGAACTGGATTTTTAAGCCATATTTAGATCTCTTTGTGATCGTATTTATTGATGAATTTACTGAAATACCCAATAGTAAGAAGAACATGAGGATCATTTGAGAATGGTAATTGTAATGTTAAGGGAGCAACAGCTTTACGCCAATTCTCTAAAGTGTGAGTTTGGCTAGTGCAGTGTCCTTATTGGGGCATGTGGGTTTCGAAGGATGGGGTGATGGTAGATCCTCTAGAGATTGAAACAGTGAGAATTGGGTAAGACCCACTATGTTCAGAAATACGGAGTTTGGTTGGGTTAGCTAGCTACTACCACCGCCCCTTTTGGTCAAAGGATTCCTCCTTCTATTGGCTTCCCATTGACTAACTTGACTACGCAGAATTGTCCTTTGTATGGTCAGATGAATTTGAGGTGAAAGCTTTCAGAAGCTTAAGCCTTTGTTGACTACACCGCACCTAAATCCTCACGTCCATTGCCCTGAGAGGGTCAGAACTTCATTGTTTATTGTGATGCATCCATTCGGGTTTGGGTGCAGTTCTAATGCAAGAGAGAAAGTGATTGCTTCTGCCTCAAGACAATTAAAAGTGCAATGAACGTAATATCCAACCATGACTTGAATGGCCGCGGTAGTGTTGCCTTGACGAGCATGGAGACACTATTATATGGGGTTAGTTTGAGGTCTACACGGCTCATCGTAGGCCTTCAGTATGTCTTTACTCCGAAAAGGATTTTACCTTGAGGCAAAGGAGATGGATGGAACATTGAAGGACTACGACTCACTATTTGGTATCTCCTAGGAAGGCGCATTGGTTGTGGCAGATGCTTGGTAGAAGGGCGTAAAGCCATGGGCAGCCTAGCTCATTTTCAGCCTCTAGACGCCCATATGGCTAGATAGGTTCGACTCTGAACTAACGACTTGAATGAGGTTTGGAAATACATGAAGAAGGGATGATGTTGTTAGTTTGGAGTCAAGATCTTCCCCCCCCCCTTTTCTTGACAAGATTAAGGGAAAACATTTGATGATGAAGACTAAGGCGAATCCGAGATAAAGTGTGCTGGAGAGGCTAAAAAGCAAAACGAGCGACGGGAAGTGTGTTGAGATTCAGGGGAAGGGTATGTGTACCCTCTCCGCCTTGAGATTTGATCACCACTATCTGGCAGAAGCTCTAGTTTCAAGGTATTCTAACATCCGGGTGCAACAAGAGTGTATCGCGACCTAAAACAACACTTTTGGTGGAGTAGATGAAACGCAATATTGTGACTTGTATTGCCAATGTCCAACTGTCAACAAGTGAAATAATGAAAACACCAGGCCCCGGAGGAACCTTCAAAGAGCCGCCTTCCGGATATGGGGAAGTGGGAGAGAATTGCATGGACGTTGTTGGTGGTCTTCCAAATACAACTGGGGAAGTTTGATTCAATTGGGTTATTGTGGCAATTGACTAAGTCGCTCATTTCATTCCGTTCAAGGACTCACATCCGAGAAGTTAGGCAAAAATCTACATCTCAGAAACATCGTATCGATTGCATTGGTTCCACTATCCATTATATCAGATAGAGTACGCAGTTTACTTCTAGTTGTTGGAAACATTGCTGCATAATTTTGTACTAGGCTTGGACTTAGTACCCCCGCGTTCCCCATTCCTCGATACCGATGGTCAGTCTGAGCTAACTATTCAAGTGTTGATGATATGCTTCGTGGCTGTGTTATAGAGTTTGGTGCCATTGGGATCAGCTTCTTACTTTTGCCCGCCCATAGTTTTCGTAGCAATTAGCTAATCACTTTCATTATTGATATGGCTCCTTTTGAAGCATTGTAAATGGATGAGTTTAATCTCCGCATTGGTTGGTTTGATTTGGCTTCGAGGTTATACCTTGGGGTACCGCTCTCTTGAGGGATTCGTTAGAAAAGGTGAATTGGCATTCCAGAAAAGCTCTAGCGGCGCAAAGTAGACAAAAGGATTAAATGCATACCGAGGTTGAGCGTGGAGTTTCATGGAAGTGAACGGTCCTTGTTGAGGTTTCAACCCATGAAGGGGTGAATGCGGTTTGGCAAAAGATTAAGCGCTAAGTCCAAGGTTATTGGACAATTTGAGTACTAAAGTCTGAATAGGGAGTGGCTTATGAATGAGCCTTGCCCCCAGGGTCTGTCCGGAGTGCATCCGGTAATTTCATTGTTCCATGTTAAAAGATACATAGAGATGGAAATACTACATTATCGCTTGGGACTCAGTGTTTGTTGGATGAGAACTTTACTTATGACGAGGAACCAGTTGCGATCTTAGATAGAGAAGTTCGAAGTTTGAAATCGAGATAGATTGCCTCCATCAAAGTTCAATGGAAGAATCGACCGTTTAAGAGGCTACTTGGGGAGAGGGAGGCGGATATACAAGAAAATACCCCCATCTGTTCACAGATTCAGTACTCCTTTTCGCCATTGTTTTGACGGCGTGGGCTTCTTTTGACGTGGGTCGGAGTGGGACGAACTATGGGTAAAATTGGTACTATTGTAACTACCTGTTTAGTAGGTCGTTTTGAGCAACAGATTTTATTTTCTGGAAAAAACTGGCTTGGTACGAACGGTGTAACGAGACCGTCATATCACGACGCCCTTGCGAGGAGGGGGATTTCGTCCCTAAACACTAGGACTAATGGGGTGAATATGCACAAATGGTGTTAGTGTAAGAAAAGGGATACAAGTGACAAAGGAGTACGGCAATTGTAAATTGTGACGGACACTGAACCAGGGACGGTAGCCTTCACGGGGCTCGGGAGGCACGACGAACCGTCGTGAGTTTTTTCGTTGTCAACCTTCAATTTTGCGAATTTGATACAAGAACCGGTTTTCTGACCGTCAATGACGGAGGAACAGGACGGCCGTCACACTGGTGACGGGACGTCACAATGGCTACGTGATTTCGGGGAGCTGCGACGACCTGTGTAACGGACCGTCGCAGGCCCGACTGCCCGTCCGGTTGACAGTCCCATCAAAATAGGTTCCTCTATACAACGTTTTAGGGTCTTTTTGGACTATTCTTTCTTTCCTTAATTATAAAGATGAGGGTTAATATTAATAGGTCCTAAATTACTTGGGGTTAAAAGAGGTACCTTAAGTTAATAGTGGGTTTTATTGTCCTCCTTTACACTTAATTAATACTTTTAAATACTTAGGTAAAAAGAGGAAGGGTTTGAATAAAACAAAAACAAAAAGAAACGAACGAGTAGAGAGAGAGAAACGAAGAGGAAGCAAGGATTTTGGAGAATATAGCTGGTCGATTCATTCTTCTGTGGAGGTAGTTTTGGTTATTGTTACGATATTCGTATTGAACTCTTAATAGTGAATTTAATGTGTTGATAATATTGTAAACCCTGCTATGTGCTTAAGTTGTTAATGCTTGCATGGCTTATGATTACTAAAATTGTGATGAATTAACAAGCATGATTGAGTTACTTGATCCCAATCTTGAAAGAACCCAATTCCTTGGATATATTAAGATAATGAGAATGATGATGCCTAGTATGAAGAAGGCTTGATAAATTATATATGAGAATGATGATTCCTAGTGAAAAAGACGGCTTGAATGAAATGGGGTCGTGGCGTGGCACGTTCCCGGTACCCTAAGGATGAATGAATTTAGGATCGGAGTGTCACGTTCGCGACACAGATAGAATATTGATTCGGTGCCACTTTCCGGTACATGATAAATATGAGGAATCGGAGTGTCCCGTTCCGACACCAGGATAGAATATGGTATCGGGTGCCACGTCCGGTACCAGTATAGGAATGAATATGAGGATCGAGTGTCGCGTTTCCTACCTCATATAGAATATGGTTCGGGTGCCACTTCTGGTACCAAAGGATAGAATATTAGGATCGGAGTGTCACTTTTCCGACAACCCATGATAGAAATATGATCGGTTGCCCACGTCCGGTACAGGATAGAAATGACTATGATGAATCGGAGTGCACTTTCCGACCCAGGATAGAATAGGGATCAGGTGGGTCCCACGTTCCGGTACCAGGATAGAATATGAGGATCGGAGTGTCACGTTTCCGACAACCAGGATAAAGATAAATGGATCGGGTGTCCAAACTTCCGGTACAGGATAAATTAGGATCGGAGTGCCACGTTCCGGCACCAGGATAGAAGCGGGATCGGAGTGTCACGTACCGACACATAAGGGAAGAAAGATAATGAATCTGACAAGATAATGAATATACCTCAATCTTAACGAACTTAATCCCAAATAATATGTCTTGAGGCTTGAGTCCTCATGTGTGACTCGGTTTTGTAGTTATTGATGATTCATGTTTTATTGCACATGTTGAGTATTGGTAGGTTGATTACATTATTATTGATATATATGTTCCCTATTTTTAGTTGTGCCGATGATATCATACTCTTACGTGTGGTGTACTGACCCCAGACCCCCTATTTAATGTTTTCCCTCTTTGTTATTTGTGTAATGCAGCAAAACGTTCCGTCAACTTCAACTCACAGCGATCTAAGCAGTCTTCACGTCATCTAAATTCAGGTGAGCTAATGCGTCTATCTTGGACTGGGTCTTTTCTCAAGTCTTGATCCTGAACTTCCGGGCATGGACTAGCTTTTTAGGTTATTTTTTCTTAGACATTCCCTCGTTAAGTAAATTTGAGATAATGTTCTTCTTAGTGATAATTTACTTCTCCAGATTTTGGGGATATAAAATAGTAATTGAATTGGTTGTTTATTTAATGAGTTTAAGTCTTCCTCATTAATTTCTGTTGATATATCTTGACTGTTAAGGTTTAGATGGGTTGGTTCGCTCACAAGAGGGTAAATGTGGGTGCCATCGCGTCCGATGTTGGGTCGTGACTTAAAAATCAATTATATACGCCATTTCTTGTATTTCCTTTTTAAATGCTATATATTATCCCTTTTTCCAAAATTAAATGCAAACGGTTTTACAAACCAATTATAATGGTAATAAATCCATTTAATTTTGAGTTCATAACTGAGCCAATTACTAGATATAAATTACTCTTTAATTCATTTAAAACAAAAGCACGTTGATCTTACAAATTGAATTTATAGTCTGAATATTTCAGAGTCTTCAAAATCTTCTAAAGTTCTAGAAAAATTAAATTGATTTCTGGAAAAATAGCAGCTATATTTGTGCAGACCATCCAAAATGCTTTTTGGGACAAGGAAAAGCCTTTTGTGTCTTTGCCTTATGAGTTCTTTTTACTGAATCAAATATTCCTACCAAATCTCCCCCTGTTCAAATGAATGTAGACTTAGTCGATTCTGTAAAAAAGAAATTGATAATTTTTTTCTTCAAAAGGTGACTTATAAAACCCTCTAAAAAATCCCCATGGTCTGTACTGTCCTTTTATTTAAGAGCCGCGCACAAGAAAAGGTGTTCCCAGTTAGTATTAAATTATAAACCTTTGAACAATTTTTAAATGGATACGGTATCCAATTCACATAAGAAAGATCTCTTTCCAGTTATATAGCCAATATTTTTTCAAATTTGATCTAAAATCAGTTTATTGGCAGATTCAGGAATTTTAAATAACAGACTTATAAACTGCGTTTATGTTCCTTTGGTCAATTACGATGAATGTTATGCCTTTTGGTCTGAAAATGCACCTTCTGAATTTCAAAAAATTATTAATGATATTTTTATCCTCTACTGGATTTATAATAGTTTATATGGTAGGGGGTAAGAGACATATGGAGGGGAAGTGGAGCTTGTTTATTTAACACATTTAGAATCTCATATAAAGCATCTTGTATTATTTCAGAATATTGTTTAATTTATTCAAAATGGTTGGTTAGAGTGAAGTACGGGATAAATAGGGGGGAAGAATAGCGCATAAAAGGGTTACCACGTGTATGAGGTCTTTTTCAAACAGATTTAAGATTTTTGGGTCTCAAATTTGTCAGGAAAAATTACTCCGATTCAGAGATCCATTGTTTTGCTCAAAATTTCTTGAATAACTGATAAACAATGCTACAAAAGATTTTTGGGGCCGTATTTACAAATTATATTTCCCCATTTTATATAAAAAATCTATCTAAAGATTTTGCTCCTTTGACTGACAGGTTAAAGAAAGGTAAAACATTACCTTGGAATAATGATCTTACTAATTTGGTTAAATCCATCAAGCAAAGGGTGAAATATTTGTCTTGTCTTACTCTTGCAAATCCAAATTGGATTAAAATTATTGAAACTGATGCTTCAAATATTGGTTATGGTGGAATCATAAAGCAAGTTAATCCCCATGACAAAGTTGAATATCTTGTTCAATTTCATTTGGGCAAATGGTTTGAATCTCAGCGCAAATATGCGACTGTTGCGCATGAAATGCTTTATATTGTTAAATGTGTTTTAAAATTTCAGGATGATCTATATATTCAAAAATTTATTATATAACTGTGCTCAATGAGTTAAATACATGTTCGATAACAAATTTTAAACTGAATTTTTGAAAAGTTAATGTTTGCCCAGGTTGGCAAGCACATTACTCTTTCGACCTTCGAAATCCCTTATAAAAAGGGAACGAAATTCACTTCCTAATTTCCTATCAAGAGAATTCTTGAATTATTAATTTCTTTGTTTAGAATGTCCACTTATCAGTATTTTCTTGGAGACAAAACTCTTATTACAATTCTAAGAGTTCTACCTTTAGATAATGATTTAAAGGAAAAGATCTTAGATATAATTATCGATGATCTTTTTATGGATTTTTTTATTCATGGGTCACCATTCTCTTACCTTTCCCTTGCTAATAGTGATTGGGAACTTGATGTTTCTTGATATTTCTCAGATTTGTACTAATCTGTTTTTTCTATCATTGCAGCATGGGAGGTAATATCCACCCATGGTCACACAAGTGTGTGTCGTGAGGACAAATCGCGGAAGAGGCGATCAATCCTCTTCTTCGCATCAAACAAGGTCGTCATACGACTCTTCCTGTCCAGTTATACAACTAGGAAGCAAAACTTTGATTAAATCAAAGATTGGTGAAGCTTCATCATCAGCTTCATCTTCGATAAATCTTAAGGATATTCCTAAAGATAGTTCATTATATGAACAAATCCAAGCATATTTGCAGACAAAAGAGCAAGGTAATACCTACGCCTCTTTAGCCAAGGAAGCTGATTTAGTCAGAGTCTACGAAGAAACACCAACAAAAGAAATTATATTACTCTTAGAAAACTCTGATATTCAGAGAAGTAATGAACCTTGGAATATACTCCAAAGGTATCTAACAAAGGGATTATATTTCCCTGGCGAGGCTTAAAAGACTCGGACCTATTATGAATCCATCCTAAGTTATACTAGAAGTGCAGAATTTTAGCACTTCTCTGATTTTGATAAGAATGTTTATAACTTCCCCAAAATCACAATTAAGAAAATTATATCTGCTGCAGATTGGGGAATCTCCACTATGCAGGAGAGACAGGTTTCCGTGAATGGCATAAACATGAATTTTACATACTGGGATTATATCCAGGCCTTTCACAAAAAATTTTATTATAATAACAGTAAACTAAAGCACACATGGTTTTTAAAAGTCTGTGCTAATGTTTTTACTAAAAATTTGCCAAATTGGTTTATAAAGTGGTGGTCTATTCATGGCCCAACAGTAAAAATTTTGCCTCATAATTTTTATATTTTATACAAAGAATGGGCAAAAGTTTCTCTGTTTATAACAGATTTATTTTTTCAAGATCATGTCTCAAATATTGAGAAAATTGATCAAATGTATTTCTTTATAGAATTTTCTATTCCTTGGATCCATAAATGAATTCCAGAAGTGGGTTATACCCCAATTGAAAACATTTCTTGTTTGTACCGAAAATATTTTACAAATTTTTTGGAGAAGTTAAACAGAAAAGATCCAGCAACAGAACAGTTATATGGGCAAGAACTACTGGATCAAATTATCAACACTGTTAAAACATATCAAACTCCCCTCAAAAGGGCATCTCCACCGGGAGTTCAATCAAGAATGTCGCCAGAAGAATTTCCATTCAAGATGGAAATAAAGAAGAAATGATAAATAATTATCTGGCTGAAATTAAAAAGAATTTATTGACAAACATCGCTTAATTTGATAAATTAGACACTTCAATGAGGAGTGGACAGAGTGATACAACGGATGCACAATCTGTAGATCAAGATATTGAACTGTCAGAAGGACAATTGCAATAGGTAGAAGACTTTCTGGCATCAATGAAAAACAAGACAGTACAATAATAAAAACTTTAAAAGGAAAGGATAAGATTTAAAATCTTATCAAAAACCTTATCAAGAAGAGTATATTACTGTTCAATATTATTGTTTAAAACATTATGTAGGGCACATATGAGGACCCCATTTTACTTTCTTTTTCTATATAGGAAGCCTTATTTAGGAGCAAAGGGAGGTTTTTTTGGGAACAAAAGTCTTAGGTGTGTAAGTTTTTAAGTTTCATCTTTCTCTCTCAAGTTTCCCCTCTCTTGTAAGATTCTCTTGTGAGAAATAATAAAGAATCTTTTGAATTGGAGATCAGTCTTCAAGGTATTTTCTTTTGTTTCTTTAATTATTTTCTTTTATGATTGCCGCCTCAATGGCCGTCTAAGATAATTTTCATATCTATGCTATCTTCATAATTTCTGTATGATGTTCTTGTTTAATATCTGGATCTAATAAAGTTATAATGAATTTGGGACATTTTCGATGGTATAAGGATACTTTCATGAGTAGAGTTATGGATCTACCTGAAAGTAAATCAAGCTATTGAATGAATAGATTTATTGATGGTCTTCCTTCATTGTTTTCTAAAAGAGTTAAAAAGGTCTTAAGGGGAGATAGACCAGAAATCCCTTATGATACATTAACTTATGGAAAGTTAATAGGGATTGTACTCAAGAAGGATTAAATCTTTGCAATGAGCTTAAGCTGGCTCAACAAATAAAAAAGACTCAAATGTCTGAAAGATCTCAATTGGGAGATTTTTTTACACAGTTTGGCATTTCAGGATCTAGGGGCTGGCGGTAGTCCGCGCGACCATCCAGATCTAGCTTTGTACATGACCAAGTTATACTAGAAACGTATTATAGTTTTGTTAAAATTTTTACCCTAAGTTTAGGCTGTATGGTAAACTTTTACTCAAGCATGGATCTTGTCTTAATAATATACATATTAATGGATAGCAGTTCTAACAACGGTTTTCAGGCTTCTCCTCTTTCCCCTTTCTTCTTCATCATTAACGGGACTTTACAATACCACATGCTCGCTATCATTACAGTGTATTATCAAGCCTGTACACCATCTCTAACCAAGTCAAAACTTGATAAAAGATTTAAGAATTATAAGAAAATTATTATAACTTGATAAGATCCAGATTTAAACAAAACAACATACAGAATTCTGAAGCAGCATATATGTTGGCAAATTACTAGCCGGCCATGGAGTTGGCAATCATAAAACAAAAATATTTAAAGAAACAAAAGGAAATACCTTGAAGACTGATATTGCTCACAAGAGAATTTTACAAGAGAGGGGAAACTAGAGAGAGAAAGATGAAACTTAAAAACTTACACACTCTAAGACTTATGTTCCCAAAAACTGCTTCCTATGCCTCTGAATGAGACTCCTTATATAGAAAAAGAAAAGTAAAATAGGGTCCTCATATGGGCCCTACATAATGTTTTAAACAATAATATGTGACAGTATTACTTTCTGATAATGTTTTTTGATTAGATTTTAAATCTTATCCTTTCCTTTTAAAGTTTTTATTATTGTACTGTCTTGTTCTTTCATTGATGCCAGAAAGTCTTCTACATTCTACAATTGTCCTTCTGACAGTTCAATATCTTGATCTACAGATTGTGCATCCGATGTATCACTATGTCCACTCCTCATTAAAGTGTCTGATTTATCAAATTCAACAATGTTTGTCAATAAATTCATTTTAATTTCAGCCAGATAATTATTTATCATTTCTTATTTATTTCCATCTTGAATGGAAATTCTTCTAATGACATTCTTGATTGAACTCCCGGTGGAGATGCCCTTTTGAGGGGAGTTCTTATATGTTTTAACAATGTTGGTAATTTGATCCAGTACTTCTTGCCCATATAACTGTCCTATTGCTGGATATTGTCTGTTTAACTTCTTCCAAAAATGTGTAAAATATTTTAGGTACAAACAAGGAATGTTTTGAATTGGGGTATAACCCACTTTTGGAATCCATTTATGTATCATGGAATAGAAAATTCTAAAAGAAAATTCCTTTGATCATTTCTCAATATTTGGACATGATCTTGCAAAATAATATGTTATAAATGGAGTATAAAATATGAAAATTATGAGGCAAAATTTTTACTGTTGGGCCATGAATAGACCACCAGTTTATAAACCAATTTGGCAAATTTTTAGTAAAAACTTTAGCACAGACTTTTAAAAACCATGTGTGTTTTAGTTTATTGTTATTATAATAAAAAAATTTTGTGAAAGGTCTGGATGCTTAACTGTTATTTTGGAGAAGTTATAAACATTCTTATCAAAATCAGAGAAGTGCAGAAATTCTACACTTCCAATATAACTTAGGATGGATTCATAATAGGTCCGAGTCTTCTAAGCCCCGCCAGGGAAATATAATTTCTTTGTATCGTTTTGAACGATGCCTTGTTTATGAATGTCTTTGTTCAGTTTGACCTTCTTTGTTTGAATTGATGGTCATCTATGCAAACTGTTAGCAAAAATCTCCAGTGAGATCTTTCATACATTTGTGTCCTTTTTTATTTGTTGAACCACTAGCTCATTTCAAAGATTTAATCCTTCTTGAGTACAAATCCATCAACGTTTCCACAAGTTATGTATCATAAGGTATTCTTGTCTATCTCCTCTTTACCTTTTTCAACCTCTTTCACAAAACAATGAGGAAGACCATCAATAAATCTATTCTTCCATAGCTTGATTTACTTCAGGTAGATCCATACTCTACTCATTAAAGCAATCCTTATACCCATCAAACTGTCCCCAATGGTCATTTAAGTCATTTATCAGAGTTCGAATCGTCCCATTGGTGGAATAGTCCATTAAAATGCTCCAAAATAGTAGAACAAGTGTATAAACTGCATCTTCAATCCCCCAGTAAATATTTCTCTTTTACGTCTTCTTTTGTAATGCTTCGTTTGGCAATGCTTTTCTTCCTGTTACGAAATTAATCCCACCATCCTCTGATTTGACCTTGTAAGCCTGCTATAATCCTTTTACATATAGCATGATCATTTTCTGATTCGTATGACAAAAAATTGATGAGTACATCACGTTCGATGTACCTGATGTAAACTTGTCTTTTTGTCAAGGCATCCAAATTCCATTCTTAACACCTCATACACTGTAAGATGTGTTTAGTGTTTGATTCCAATCTTCATCTCTTTCGTCAACTAGTACATCTGAAGGAGTAGAACTAGGATAATAATAAGTCATCCGGGAAGGGAAGTTTGCACAACCCCCTTTTCCTATAATCCTTTGCTTTTGATTGTAACCATCTTTAAATCTTATGGCGTTCACTTCTGAAACATCATGATTCGGATCTTGAATACCTAGAAGTTAATTTTCAACTTTTGTTGTTGTTGTTGTTGTTGTTGTTGTTGTTGTTGTCTATTTATATTTTTTTTAAAATAAAATTAAAGTATATCTTGTTATCAAAAGCTTACAACCATATATAGAGAAAAACATATCCATTCGTCAAAATGTTCTACATGTAAACCTTTATATCTGATGTGGAAATTGTAGACAAAAATTTAACGCCATTATATTTTGAGAAAACTAAATGTAAAGGTAATGAAGAGAATCACAGAAAGGAGTTAGGAAATACGCCATCTAAGTAGAAAATGTGAATATAGCAAGGTTTTTGTAGTTTATGAGATGTATAACTATTATAAAAAATTTAATTATTAAACAAATAAATAGTGAGAGAATAAAATCAATCTTTTTCATTCAGTTTTATAATCATTTTATTAAACAAATATTAATTTTCTCTATATATAAGTATTTTTCTATTTTTTAAAAGATTTCTTAACTTAAGACAATAGTTTCATTACAATTGGATACAGACAGAAACAATGTGTTCTTCATCTAATTCGGATAAAAAGAAGAGGATGAAACTAAACAAAGATATGAAACTTGATTGCTCGAGAATTATGTCAATATAACTGTTATATACATAATATATATCGAATGGAGTATGGATAATATTTTCAAAGAACAAAAGTTTGATAGATGATGAAAATATCCAAAAAATAAATAGTTAAGCATACAATAGTCTGTTTAGATCATTTTTACCCTTGATACAAAAAGTTTGCTTTATTATATAATCTTGTTTTTGAAGGCTACATATCTTAATGCATAAATTATTAATTGAAAAATAATACAATCAACAATAAATGCATCAATGTATTTGTAAATTATTTGAAACTTTTATATTTTGAAATTATAATCTAACAATCTCGCGATGAATCTTCCACCGGCATTAAACTTTCTTCTTCATTTTTATCATTTGTAGCAAATTGATTTTTGATAATTTCCTTAAACAAATCTTACACTGCCTTCAAACTTTCTTTTTCATCTTGATAAACTCTTGCTTGACTATTGTAACACAAGAATAACTTTTTAAAAAATATATCTATAATTTTCATAAAGCTGAAAAATAAAAAAAATATACTAACAATATGAAGTTGGAGAAAATATAAATGAACATGCAACAACAACATAGATGAACATTATTTATAGATGGTTTAAATCGTAGAAATCAAGTAGAAGGAAGTTGAGCAGACCTGTTATTTAATTAGATAATAATAATGGGTGGAGGTTTTTTTTCTGTAACTTTCATAATAGATATCTTTACTATTTAATAGGCTGAAATCATCACCATATGATTCAAGTTCATCCATAAATTCCCAGTACATTTTCACCCACAAAAAGACACTCTTTATTTTTAGTCTTTGAAAAACAAAAATTGGATAAGGAATTATATTGTCTGGAGGGAAGGTATGAGGAATCCTCTGAGTACTGTGGTTCTAGCACGGTCGCTTTATTAATTTATATTTAGCTAAAAATATTTTTTTGCATAACAAGGGAAAAAATTGTATTAGTTACTATTTTTATAAAAAAAAAAAATTCATTATCCTACGAGAAGTACCACCATACAAAACACAACAAAAAAAAGACTCCTGTCCCTTTTTACACAAACCATACACACTAAGGATTGTAACCGAACACATGATGGTATTTGAAAGTTTATTTTTTAAAAAAACAACAACTGATAATTAATTAGTCAAAATTTTCTTTAAAATAATAATAAAAATGAATAAAAGAATATGATGCAACATATAGACAAGAAAACTATTATTTATTTATTTTTATTTTTTTACAAATGTCTTATTAGTATTAATTTTTTATCAAAATAAAACAAACATTTAAGTATTAATACTTGACAATAATAACAAAAGAAAACAAATGATAACAATTACAAAATAATAATTCAATTTCCTTTTAAAACAAGTAGTGACATACTAGTGTTAATTTCTTCTTCTTTTTTATAATATATTGATAAAATTTTAGAAATGATTATTTTAGCAAAAATTCTATTTCATAGAAAATGGCCAAATTACTCTTTTTGAAAGTGCATAAATAGCCAATTTTATCTAATAGTTAAATTACAAAGACAAATTAGCTTATTTTATATTTTTTTAATAGTCATTTCATGTATTTATTTTTACAAAAAATGAGAAGACTATATTCAAATTTTATTCATTTATTTATATCTTTTATTTAGATTTTTTTGCAAAAATGACCAAATTTACATTTTTACAAAAGGACCAAATTTATATTCTTTGAAAAAATGACCAAATTTTTTTAATTATTATTTTTAATTTTTATTTTCTGCAAAAATGACCAGATCTACATTTTTTGCAAAATTGACCAGATTAACATTTCTTTGCAACAATGACCTGATTTGTCCTTCTTGTAAAATGACCAGAAACTAATAAAAACTTTGTGATTATTATTATTATTATTAGCAAATCATGAGCCTATTTAATAATAGTGAGGTAAAATTTAAGCTAAACACCAATTAGTAATATATAAGTACATAATAATAAACACAATCATATGAGAATCACTATAGACTAAACTAAATTAAAAAAAAAAACAAACAAAATAACATAATGATAAACATAATAACACGGGAATCATAATAAACTTAACTAAATAAAAGAATAATTTAAAACAAACAATTTTATCAAAACATAAAAGAACACAAATATTAATTTAAGATTACATGTGAAGTGTAAATGTCACGACCGGAATCTAGACCCCAGACGAGACCGGCGTCGTTGACCTCTCAAAGGTCGCAGGTAAGCCTACATACGTCATTCTTACTTCATCTAGGTTAAATTTAGCGGAAAATTTGAACTTGTTGTTTTCTTATTTCATGCTAAACATTTTAAACTTAACATCATAGGCCTTCACCAATCAACCATCTAATATAGTGATAATCAAGTGAAAGAAGCAGTTCATAATTGCATTAAATGTATTCTTACCAAAACGACATCAATACAAAGTCCGAAATGAAAGTGGAAAGAAATACTAGTGGAATATTCTCCACTAGCTAAAGCATACATCTAAACTAGATGATAACGGTAGACATCCTGGAAAGCATGAGGGCCTACCAAGTCCAGATGAAATCTCCACGTCTGGATAGCTGCAACATCAACCTATAAGCTCTAGCGTCCACCTATGCCTGCCTAAAAATATAGAGTTATGTGGGATTAGTAAACACTTGTACTAAGTATGGGCATATGTAAGCACACTCCAAGGACATGAATGAGTAAGAATAGATCTTTCTAAACAACATTATTATGGAAAGTCAAGTTAGTGAACTTGCCAAATTGGGATTAGGAAAGTTAGTGAGCTTTCCAAATTTGGATTAGAAAAGTGAGTGAGCTTTCCAAATTTGGATTAGGAAAGTTATGCCATGGGTGTATCATGCATCATCATACTTTTCATATTGCACACAACGCATAACATCTTGAACATAACACATAACATATTGCATATAGCACATAACATTTTTCATATAATTCGTTCATATGCCATGAGACCTAGGAATCATGGAGTTGACATCAAGACTTCCCAAAATGAGGGCTCAACATATGGGACCTCAACTAGGGAGCTTTCTTTAGCAAACACAGAGCCTTCTTCATTCATTCATACGTATTTCATTTCATTTCATTCATAGGCTAGTGTGAACACCAGCTATACATAGGATGTATTTTAAGACTTTCATCGGGTTCCCTCTGAAATGATCAAGAATGACCTAGTGTCATTACTTGAGTGTAGCTCACCTCTTGATTATCCTATCCTAACACCTTCGGTATCATTCATTTCATTATGTGCATCATTTGAGGATGGCCTCATTCATTTATTGGGAACTTTAACTTTAACCGACATAGATCATGTGAGCATCATGAAATCCACTGTCTGCCCCACACCGAAAAGAGGTGGAATCACAGGCCAAAGTCACCCAAAATATTCTAGCGTACATGGGAATTGAACCCCGCAAGATCCCTATATTGACAATATAGATTCAAAGACTATGAGATATAAGGAGACCCATACCCGGCATGCCAGACAGTCTCATCTCATGAGAATTACGTTAACCTCCGCCCTTCCCAAAATAAGGCATCACCGCTCATAGCTAGTCTATTGGTGCTCAGTATAAAGTTCCATTACATTCAACTCATACGTCATGGAAGTTAGCTTCTAGTATGAGGACATCATAGCTCAATATATGATTTCTCATCTCATCATTAGTATTAAGTGTATATTGATCTCAATACTTTCATTAGGGTGTTCCTAGAGACTGGTCTTTTCATTAACTTTACACTCTCATAGGTGAGTATGTTTTGGTAACATTTACTTAGGCTCATTTGAGATTGCTCTCATCTTTAACATTAGCCTCGTATAATGTTGTCCCCGCACTCATTAACATTAGAATATTTACTCTTCATAATTACTCACTCCTTTTTAAGTGAATGTTCATTTCATCATATGCTATTGTTCATTTCATCATTTCATTGTTCATTTCATCATTTCATCGTTCATTTAATCATATCATTGTTCATTTCATCATTTCATTACATACATCTTAGGTTCACTTATTTTTAAACTTAAGATTATGTGGTACAAGACTTATGCATCTTGTATGTATGCCAAGATCTCGATTTTAATCTAAGTAGGCAGCATTATTCTTGAATATTTAATTCACGTATGACTTATATATCAATACGGGATTTGGACAAGGGAACCCAATTTCGAATCCCTTGCACAACACTTACATTTTATTATTCATTTTGATTTGATCCATGCGGCTTAGGGACCCAAGATCGAGTCCCAACACTTTCATTTTATTCTTCCCTTAATTTTTCTCTTCATTTTTCGCTCAATGGGACTAAGAGGATGTGGGACCTAACCCCCACAACCTCATTTACTTTTAGTTTCCAATTCTTTTAATTTCTCTCCTTTGGCCGAGGGGGTGTGGGTTCGAACCCCAAAAACCCCACTTTAATTTCTTCTCCTTAATTTCCCTTGGTTCTGCCTAGAGGTCGTGGGTTCGATTCCCACGCGCCTCACCCTTTATTTTTCTTTTCATTTTCTTAAGTTGACTGAGAGATGGTGGGTTCGAATCCCTCTTCTCTCATTTATTATTTTCATAATTCATTTTCCAACCAAGGTCATGGGTTCGAATCCCACATGTCACATTCCCTTTTTCTCATCTTATTCAATTGATTTTTACCACGGGGAGGTCATGGGTTCAATCCCTAGTGATCTCACATATTTTAATTCATTTTTCATAGAATGAAAATGTCCTTAGTTTGGCCGAAACTCATTAACAAGATGCTTGAAATTTTTGCAGCCTATTTTCTCACTTCTTTAACATTAAATGTTTAGATGTTTTAAGTAGTTTTTAGTGAGTTCTTTAGGTGCATTTTCAATATTTTATTCGATAAAGAATTGCACTCAAATCAGAATCTTTACATAACTTATGAACATCACGATTTACAGAAACATGTGTACATGAAATACAAAGAACTAACATCACATTTTAGAGCCTTAAACCCGAGGCACATAATCACGGTTCACATTGCACACACGTATACATAGTTTCGGATCACATAGGTGATCCTTCATACGATTTCAAACACACATACATGAACATATTCATCACGAAAACACAACACACGTATAATATCTACCAGCAAACATATCCAACCTACGAATCATTGAAAGCTAGTGACAGGGACATGCAACGGACCCTAGTTTTCAGATTGAATATACTGAACCTTAGGGGTCTTTAGGGAAAGGGACCAAAAGAGAAGAGAACCCATACTTTTTTGACATTCAAACATCAAATTGCAGCCCAAAAACTTTTCCAAACACACGTCCAACACCGAAAGTTCAACACCCCACTCGACGGAAAACCTTTTCTTTGCCTACGTGATTGATTAACATTTATTTTTCTTATGTTTTCGTGTGAGTTCTTCAAGTGTGAAGAATCTTGGTTAATTTTATGTTCTTGAATGTTATCTGGCAGGGAGAAACGTGAATGGGAAGAAAGAATGATAGTGAATGTTGAGGAGATAGACGTGAAATAGTGAGTTTTATTAGGCTTGGAAGTCTAGTTTAGGACTTAGTCAAATAAGGTTTTTATTAAATGATAAAAAATATGATTTCCCTTTATTTTAAAGCAGATAATAAATAATAAATATTTATTAGTTACATTAATTTACCAATTTAAATCAAAACAAATTTATTTCATTGCTTCCACCTAGATTTGAACGCGGGTGGAGCATGACTTCACTCTAAGAGCCATTTTTTGGCCCTCTCTCCCAAAATACCCCTCCACCTTATTAATTATATATTTAGGGTAATTACGATACTACCCATAGCCTGAAAAAATACCATTTTACCCCTAAACCCTCCAAACTTAAAATTTCTCCTTTTTAAGTCCGGTAAAGACTCATCCGAGTAAATCTTCATATTCGGGAGCCCTACATGGCTGGACCCAACGTTTACTAGATAAACTAAATCCCCAAGTTAGTTGGTGTAAGGGTTCATAGGTATGGTTCTACGCGTACATACCCGTGTGAACCCGGTCTAATCGTAGGCATTCTAGACACATTAAGCATTACTTAGCATTTCCATTGTTAGGGTTGCTACATTACCCCCCCCCCAGGAACATTCATCCCCGAATGACACTACTAACTATCTAGCGTAATGCCAGTCAGATTATAACATAGTCACTATACACAATCAAGCAATAACATAAAAGAATGGAGATATAAGGAAACATAGACTTAAGAGTAGGAAGTCTAACCTCAAGAGCTGAAAAGATGGGGGTAGCAAGATCTCATATCGACTTGGCCTCCCACATAGAACCCTCAACAAGATGATTCCTCCACAATACCTTCACTATGGAAATCTCCTTGTTCCTTAGCCGCTTCACCTGTCTGTCTAAAATCCCAACAGGTACTTTCTCATAGGACAAATTTTCATCGACCCCCAAACCTTCAACAGGTAGAATAGATGTTGGATCACCTAGGCACTTCTTTAACATAGAGACATGAAAGAGTGGATGAACAGAAGCTAGTTCCACAGGCAATGCCAACTCATAGGCCACCTCTCCCACACGTTGTAGGATCTCATACAGACCAACAATACCTCGGACTCAACTTCCCCTTCCTTCTAAACCTCATCACCCCCTTCATAGGTGATATCTTAAAATAGACTTGGTCACCAAAATCAAACTCTAAGCGCCATTTTCTGTTGTTTGCATAAGACTTCTTCCGACTGTAAGCAGTAGCCAACCTGTCCCTAATCACCCTAACCTTCTCTAAGGCCTCATGAATGATATCTGGACCCAAAATGGATGACTCTCCAACCTCAAACCACCCAACTGGAGACCTACACTTTTTACCATAGAGTGCCTCAAACGGTGCCATCCCAATGCTGGAGTGATAGCTATTATTATATGAGAACTCTATCAAAGACAGATGGTTGTCCCAACTACCCTTGAAGTCAATGACACATGCCCTCAGCACGTCCTCCAATGTATGAATGGTGCTATTTGCCTGCCCATCACTCTGAGGATGAAAGGCAGCATTAAGCATCACCTACGTGCCTAGGATCTTCTGGAAGGATCTCCAAGAAATGTGAAGTGAACTGAACTCCTCTATCTAATATGTTAGACAAAGAAATCCCATTCCATTTCACAATCTCATCAATGTAGAGTTTCTCATAATCCTCGACTATGTATGTAGACTTCACAGGGATAAGTGGGTAGACATAGTCATCCTGTCCACAATAACCCATATGGAGTCATGTTGTCTCCTAGTCTTCGGAAGACCAATAACGAAGTCCATATTAATGGCCTCCCATTTCCAAGTCGGAACCTCAATAATATGAGTAAGACCGCCAGTCTTAAGACGTTTTGCCTTAACCTGTAGACAATTAGGACTCTTGGCTACATAATCTGCAATGTCCTTCTTCATGCCATTCCACCAATAGATTTGTTTAAGATCATGATACATCTTTGTAGAACCTGGATGTATGGAGTATCTGGAACCATGAACCTCTGAAATGATCATGGTCCGCAAATCATCCACATCTGGTACACACAGCGTGTCCTGGTACCTAAGTATGTCGTCATCTTCCAAAGCAAAAGACTCATTCATCTTAACCAACACTGTCCTTCAGCTCCATCAACACAGGATCAAGATGCTGACCCTCCTTGACTTCAACCACTAAGGATGTTTCAGAACTAGGATGAACTGAAACACCCCCAATAGTATAGTCAACTAACCACACACCTAGTCTGGCCAATCTATGTATATCTTTAACAAACTTCTTCTTCCCATCCTCAACGTGGGTTGTACTTCCCTTGCTCATTCTACTGAAAGCATCAGCTACAACATTAGCTTTACTTGGATGGTAGTGGAAATTCATGTCATAGTCCTTCGACAGCTCCGACCATCTCCACTGACGTAGATTCAACTCTTTATGTGTGAACACGTACAGGAGACTCTTGTGGTCTGTGAACACATCCACATCCACCCCACACAAGTAGTGCCTCCACAGCTTTAGTGCAAACACCATAGCTGCCAACTCCAGGTCATGAGTGGGATAATTTTTCTCATGAACCTTAACCTATCTGGACGCATAGATTATCACCTTACCACCCTGCATAAGAACACAACCCAAACCAACCCTAGATGCATCACAATACAAAGTGTAATTCTCACCATAGTTAGGCAACGTAAGATCCAGGGCTGAAGTGAGTCTATCCTCAGCTCCTGGAAACTCTTCTCACAAGCCTTCGTCTATTCAAACTTGACCTTCTTATTAGTCAAAGTTGTTAGTGAGGCAGCAATGGAAGAAAAACCCTCCGCAAACATGCGATAATAACCAGCCAATACCAAGAATCTACGAATATCTGTGGGAGTAAAAGATTTTGGCCAGTTCTTAACAACCTTATTCTTCCTAAGATATACCTCTACACCTTTGTCGCACACAACATGACCCAGGAAGGTCACTGATCTAAGCCAGAATCCACACTTGCTGAACGAAGATCGATCTTCGAGAAGAAATTAAACCCTTGGAGTTGGTCAAACAAGCCATCTATTATGAGAAGTGGATACTTATTCTTGATAGTGACTTTGTTGAGGTGCCGATAATCGATACACATTCTAAGGGTTCCATATTTCGTTTTCACAAACAACACTAGAGCGCCCCAAGGGGATATGCTCGGCTCTATGAAACCCTTGTCAGTGAGATCTTTTAATTGCAGCTTCAACTCTTTGAGTTCAGCTGGAGCCATTCTGTAAGGAGGAATTGAAATTGGTTTAGTATTAAGTCGATACATAAGTCAATCTCTCGAGGGGGAGAACTCTAGGAAAATCATTAGGAAATACATCTTGGAACTCATTCACTATAGGCACTGAGTATATGGAAGGAATGTCATGATTTAAATCATTAACACTCACAAGATGACACAATAACCCCTTTGACATCATTTTATTGGCTTTAAGGTTCGAAATCAGAGGATTAGGACGACTCAAGTTGTACCTCTCCCAGACTATCTCTTCTTCATTAGGGAAATGAAATCTCGCAACCCTATTATGACAATCCATACAATCATAACAACTATGATGCCATTCCATGCCAAGAATAACATAAAACTCATGCATTGGCAACTCAACCAAGTCTGCACACATAGTCTTACCACAAACAACTATTGGGAAATCCTTGTGTACTCTATCAATTCTTACATTTTCTCCTAAAGGTGTACTAACCACTATAGGATCATGCAGAACTTCAGGGAATATCTCAAAAGTGAGAGCAAGAAAAGGAGTTACAAAGGAAAGCGTAGACCCTGGATCAAGTAAAGCATAAACAGAAGTTGAGAATACTTGCAACATACCTGTGACCACATCAGCGGACGTCTCTTGCTCCTCCATGCCCTTAAGAGCGTAGAACCTGTTCGTCTTAGGAGGCTCGGCTGCTGCTGCATCCTGTGGATTAGACCTAGGCTGATCATTACCTCCATCTTGACCTCATTTCTGTGGGCAGTCCTTTACCATGTGCCCGCTCTTACCGCAACTGAAGCAGGCAATAGTGCCTTGTCTGCACTCTCCACTGTGAGCACGACCACACTTAGCACAGTCCTTTTTAGGACGCTGCATCTCACCTCCACTGCCCTTCCTGGTTTGGGTTGTGCTTCCTCTAGGGGTTGTACTCCTCTGCGAGTTAGAGTTACCTGAAATCTGTTGCCCTTTTTTGAACCTAGGCTGCTCACGGACGCCAGAAATGTTTCTGTGGACTCCATGGCTAGGACCTGCCTGATCTTGAGGCTTAGGCCTTCTAGCATCACGAACGCTCTTCTTCATGTGGCTTTCCTCTACCCACTGGACATCAACCAACCTGGAGAGGTTCATGTTATGGTGGAGCATCGCAGACCGACACTCCTCCTCCAATTCTCCATTGATTCCTGTGAGGAACCTGCTTATCTCATCCTTGCGGTTACAGAAAAGGGAAGTAGCATGCCTGGACAGTTAACAAAATTCATGAAATAGTCCCTGACTGTCATGGATACCTTCTTAAGATTGATAAACTCCTCAACCTTGGCCTCCCTCATCTCTCAGGAAAAGAATATCTCCAGAAAGGTTGTCTTAAACAGCTCCCCAGTGAGCGGAACTTTCCCAAAAACTCAACTATCTTGCCACATCTTGCACCAAGTCTGTGCAACATCCTTGAGTTGATAGGAAGCCAACTCTGCTTTCTTAGAATCTGTGGCCCCCATAACCACCAAGATCTTATGCACCTCATGACAAACTCCTGAGGATATTTTGTAGTATTAGACCCTGTGAAAATAAAAGAGGATTCAACCTCGTAAAGTCTCTCATCCTGTTAGCCATCCTTCAAACTGGTGGATTCCCCCTCTGAATATTCTGCTGGTTAACCTGGTCAGTCATGGCATGGGCCTGCATAGTGATGACCTGTGCCATATGGGCAATAGATGCCCTCACCTCAGCATCATTCAACCCAGCAAGATTAACCGGGATAGCCATTCCTTCAACTGGAGCCTGGGGTGGGACATGATTGCCCCAAGCTGCTGCTCATCCTCTCCTCTAATCAAGGGTTATCGTATATTCATTCTCTGAAAACAACAAGGATTGATGTTAGACACGCTCATAACATCACGAAAGTCTGACATAAGGAAAGGCACAATAAGATTAGAATAAGGGAATTTTCTTACCCATCATGCAGTCTCTAATTTAGGATAGTGGTGCACTTCACTACCACGACTTAGAAACTACTCAATGTGACTGATGTGAACTTATTATCCTCGGAATTTAACCTAGTGCTCTAATACCAACTTTGTCACGACTAGAATCTAAACCCCAGACGAGATCGCGCCGTTGACCTCTCAGAGGTCGCAGACAAGCCTACATACGTCATTTAAACTTCATCTAGGTTAATTTTAGCTGAAAATTTGAACCTTTTGTTTTCTTATTTCATGCTAAACATTTTAAACTTAACATAATAGGTGTTCACAAATCAACCATCTATTATGGAGATAATAAAATGAAAGAAACATTTCATAATTGCATTAAACATATTCTTGCCAAAATGACACCAATACAAAGTCTGAAATAAAAGTTGAAAGAAACACTAGTGGAGCATTCTCCACAAGCTAAAGCCTACATCTAAGCTAGAATAATCAAACGGTATCTCCTCGAATCATGAAGCCCTACCAAGTTCCGTCTGACAGTCTCCACGTCCGGATAGCTGCAACTTCAACCTGTAAGCTCCTAAATAGCGTCTACCGTGCCGCACCTAAAATATATGGGATTAGTCGACACACATATTACTTAAGTATGGGTAAATGCAACGCCCACGCAAGGACATGCATGATAAGAATAGTTTCTTTCCTAACAACATGATTATGGAATGTCAAGTCAATGGATTGCCAATCGGATTAAGGAAAGTTAGTGACTTTCAAATTTGGATTAGTAAAGTAGTGAGCTTTTCTAAAATCGAATTAGGAATTTTGTGAGCTTTACAAATTTGGATTAGGAAGTCTTTCATAAGAGTACATGCATCATCATACTTATCATCTTGCACACACACATACCATCTGCACATAGAATATAACATATTGAATATAACACATAACATTTTTTCTTATAATTTCATTCGTTCATTTTGCCATAGACCTTGGAAATCAGGGAGTTGACATCAGACTTCCCAAAATGAGTGGTCAACACATGGGACCATCAACTAATGGTAAGGCTTCTGCAAACACAGATCTGCTTTCTTCATTCATTCATACTACTTCATTCATTTCATTCATAGGATAGTGTGAACACCAATTATACCGAGATGTAGTTGAAACTTTCATTCCATCAGGTTTCCGTTGTGCAATGATCAAGATACCTAGTTTCAATTGCTTTAGTCTAAAGTCCCTCTTAATTAACATCCTATCCTAACACCTTTGGTATCATTCATTTCAATATGTGCATCATTTTAGGTTTGTCTCATTCATTCATTGGAACTTTACTTTAAACACCGAGATCATGTAAGCATCATGAACTCCAATGTTATCCCCCACTAACACACCCAAAAGAGGTGGAATCAAGTCCAAATGACCCAACATCCTCATACATGGGAAATTGAACCCCGCCAGATCCATATTGGCATATGGTTCAAAAGACTAGGAGATATAATGGACTCATACCCGATTGCCGGACCTGTCTTTATCCTCCATTAAGTTACGTGAACCTTCTGCCTTCCCGAAATAAGGCACCACCGCTCAATTTAGTCCTATCGGTGCTCGTAAAAAGTTCCCATTAACATTCAACTCATACGTCGTGAGAGCTGGCTTCTAGTAATGAGGACATCATATCTCAAAAATTATTTCTCCTCTCATCATTGAGTATTAATTGTATATTGATCTCATACTTTAATTAGAGTTTTTCATAGACACTGTTTTTGAATACGCCTCAAACTTACCTCTCAAATAAGAAGTAAAGCCGTCCAAATTATCAAGTAAATAACCCAACTAATGAGTGGGATCGTTCCCAAAAAAAAACAAAAAAAAAAACGTAAAAATATTCAGACTTACCTTTTAATCTATTAAATTGAAAAAAACAAAAAAAAACTAATTATTTAGTCAATTATTTCCTTAGAAATAAAATACAATAAAAAGGGGGGTTTTTTATTTCTAAATTAATGAAAATAACATCTAAATTAAAGTAAACAACTAAAAATTCAAATCTTGGAGTTTCAATCATGAATAAAAGGCAACTAGGATTTAAGTGGTTCCCCCGAAGTTTCCAACTTGATAACTCTAACAATAACAATTCTTTCCAATATCTTTCATGCAAGTGATAGTATGTTCTTGGTCCGGCATCTAAAATTTTTCACGCCCGCACCTTGGCCGGCTACGTGTGGTTGCTATAGCTAACCCTTGGCACTCTAGAAAATTTCACTCCGCCACCTTGGTCCCGGCTAACGTGTGTTGTATACCTAACCTTACCTTTACGTCATATTAAGCATTGTATTCGATATTTGACTAAGTATTACTCATACCAATCAATACTAGCCTATTAATAGTATACACTACATCTAGGTTCGTAATTCCTTTTCCTATAGCTACCTCCTGGTCCGGCAAGAAGAATTAAGGCGAGTTCTAACGTTGGCCATTCGTTAAAAAGACTTCTAAACGAAAAAATTATCATACAATTTAACAAGTATTCTAAATAGTTTTTATTTTTAGTTAGATTTTAACCTCATTATTCACCATGGTTCCCACAACCCTAGTTATGGATTTTAGTTACCCAGAGTCAATAATAACAATATTCATTTGTAATATAGAAAATTCATGCACTTACTTCAATGAGAAGAAAAAATCCAAAAGGTCACTTGGTTAATCAACAATGCACCAACAATCAATTCTAGAAAAGTGTATCAATTACTGAATTTAATCGAGGATTAAAGATTCTCCAAAACTATAACAATCACAAAGTATAATATCCAAGAGTCTACTAACAAAGAGTCTAACATAACAGAATCTAACCCCCAAAAAGAGGTTTTTTCAACTATTTATAAAAATAAAAAAACCTAATAAAAAAGGACTCTAATTGCTGAAAAATTGTCAAAACGAGTCTGAGTCGACGGACCTCGTGACGGGCCGTCGTGGTCACGACGGGCCGTCATGGCCTCCTTCATCCTATACTTTAACAAATCCTTCTGCTGTTTTCTTCATTACCCTCGATGAACAAGTATGACAGACCATTTTAAGCACGACAGTCCGTCGAGGGTCTCCATTCCATAACACTTAAATTTCTTGGAATTAGGGTACTAGGACTACTTCTCTGATACCGTCGTTGCTATGACGACCGTCATGAAATTCATAATCACACACTTAGGTTAGACTTCCCCATCGTCCTTCAGCGGCTTCACTACGATGCCACCTACGGGCCGTCACAAGCTCGATGGACCGTCACAGGCCTCGTAGGTGGTAACTTATCTGTATTTCTTGCACAATAACTTCCGCGTTCATCTTTAGACAGATTTCCTGCAAATAAAGAGAAAATTACATAAAAATCAATACAAAAAGGCTTTTGGACACACACTAAACTTAAGGAAAAAGCATTAAGAATAACAGTAAACCATGGTATATCAACACCCTAAACTTCAATGCATTGTTTGTCCTCAAGCGACACACTATGACTCACTACAAAATCATTTTACAATAGTATCCATGTTTTAGCTTT
Organism: Solanum habrochaites; assembly: GCA_027704765.1. NCBI lineage: Eukaryota > Viridiplantae > Streptophyta > Magnoliopsida > Solanales > Solanaceae > Solanum > Solanum habrochaites. Next base: position 16,199,241 of record JAKWJA010002492.1, on the reverse strand, counting down.
CGCAATCATTTGGCTATCAATCCCCATCAGTCTCATCATATTCATGCATGTTATCACTATTAGTCTTGAATTGTATGGAATCGGACCATGACACAGACTCACCACGCACTAACACCTATCCTCTTCAATTTCTCACCGATGTGCTAATATTAATGGTATTGCAACTACTGTCCTCACTTCAAAACAACATCCTCATTTTTCACACAATGATTTCAGTTTGAGTATCAGGAGTAATTTTCCACACTCACGCTCAAAAAAAATCACACTCATTCATACAATCTTGCCATAAGCTTTCCCTTATTTCACTGCTTTAAGTTCGCTATACAACTCTTTTAGGATCACGATAGGACTTTCTTAGCTTGTAAGATACGGCTCAGGATCAGGTCGGGTATATTTTAGGTGTCTTTAGTGACTTTTTGCCCCACTTTGGACATATCGGCTTAAACATCAACCACTTTTAATCATTTTTTTTTTCGCCCATTTCTCATATTTTTTTTTTCACCTTGCTATTTTTCCCTTCTTTCTTTCTTTCATTTTGTAAGTGATTCTCTTTGTTCTTGCTTGTATTTATTGTATTTTTTTATTTCACTTTTCTTTTCAACTGTTCTTGAGTCTCGTTACTTTTGTCTTCTCTCTCTTTGTTCTTTCAACCCCACTTTCAGAGCATTCCTCATAATAACCACCCTCACCATGGCTTTGCCATGATTCAAGTACAACAAGTACCCAAGTTTTGGGTCAGGCCATGAAAAGTTTTTCTGCCTTCAGCCACCCTTCACTTATGCTTTTGGTATAAGCTGAGGTGCACATGTCCAGAGGACCAGGGCCACACATTATTCCTAGAAAAAATCAGTTGGGGTGAAATAGAAAGGTCTATTTTAAGCTCAATCATTGGATCAAAGATGGATTACATTTCATTCGGTTTTTTTTTATTTATGCCTAAAATTGCTATAATTGAACAAGGCCCTATGATCCTTTCCTAATTGGTCTGTTACAACTTACTTTTAGTCCGGACTAACCATGCAAGTTCTAGCTCATACAAATAGTGGACTATTCAATCTTCCTCACACTAACTTGACATCTCATTACTCTGCTAAATTATCAACACCTAGTTTCAAATTTTAGACTTGAGTCATGCAGTGGGGTATCTCTTGTCCAGCTTAGAGCCACACGTTTATAAGTAACATGCCTAGTCTTGCATCATTTTTAATTTCATCAGGAATCATTTTTATCCATCATAGCTTCAGCGTAAACTGTGTACACAAGATATATACTGCCTGTTCCCAAAAAAAATAATCAGTCGCTTGAGGAAAAAGAACACAAGCAAGAAAACCCCAAAAGAGGATAGTCAATTGGGCTACTCAGACTTCACCCTATCACCCACTTCCCATTTACCCCACCCCCAACAAAAAGATATGCAATTGACCCAATGCATAGAAAAAATTGGAATACGAGAGTGGTAGGTGAAGCAAACCTGGGGCGCAAAGTGCCGACGATCAGCAAGTTGGTGGGCTTGTTCCCCAGAACCTACTACCTCTGTAGTCTGGACACCCTCAGTAGTGTCCTTATCAGCAATAACACTATCAGTAGTGCCTCCCTCTATCGCCAGATATATGGAGCTAGATGCCCCAACATCTGACTCTACAACCCTGGTCTGACGCGCCTCCTCATCAGCAAGCAAGGCTCTCCTCGCAGCCTCCAACTCATGGAACTCCTTCTTCCGTTCTCTAGCCTCATCCTCCTCTCGACTCTTGTGCCTCTTGGCATGCTTTCGAGGGGGAGGTGGTGGAATCTCAGAAGTGGAGAATAAGGCCGCCATCACTGTGTCCTCAACAGCCTCTGTAGAAGGGGCCTCAAACTCAGTCACCCTAGCCTTTAGGATCATATCAATGTCTGCTCGAAGACTCTCGATCGCAGTCTGAAGGGTCACAGTATCCACCACACTGGGGCTGGCCGGGCCCTAGAACTGACAACTCAAAAGCGTCCCACGCTATGAACCTCAGCAAATCTTCAGTTGTGGTGCTTGGACCATTTTACGCTCCAAACCGCTTTCTGCCTCAGCAATAGCCCTCTGCATCCAAGCTTGATGTGATGCAGAGTGTAGCCAAGGTGCCTCTAGTTTCCTGGACCTACAGCGGGACCAGAGTGGGGAAGGGCTGAGCGAGAGGAAGCTCGGGCGTGCTACTACCTGGGAATAGGACGCAAACCGGGTAAGTGTCCACTGTTTTAGAAGAAGCCTACGTAGCCGTGCGAGCAGGTGCCTATCGTATAAGCCAGATTTTTTACCAAGTGGAGGCAACTCTGGATGGGACATCTACGTGGATCCAAATCATGGCCTCATCCCCGATGAGCCCCGAGCTCAAGCAGTGCCCAGCGATTCTTGAGCTGATCAATGTGGCCAGATGGTCACACCTGCGAGGAAAATATCATGCCACGGAAAGGGTCAGTAGTTGTGACCTTGAAGCCCTCTCGTCATGACCACCTGTAGAAGCCAGGCGAATTCCACCCAAATTCCGGCTATCATCCGTACGCCACAGAACTGCACGATCCCCATTGAACTAATATATCAGCGCCGTGGGGGAAAGGTAGTGGCGGACAATCAACCATAAGAACTCAGCCGTGAAAGTCAATTTAGCCTTCTTGATGGCTCCATTTCCATGAACAGACAAGTGCAGGACATCCACATTATGGTGGTCTCTCCCAGCGATGGCTCATGCAAAAATTGTCCATATTTTACAATTTCCCACTGGTAATCGAACTCGGTGGTGAGAGGAGTCTTGTTGGCATCAACATCCTCGCCTTATAGATACTAGTGGATGGCGGGCAGGGAGATATCGACCTGAATGCCATGTACTCGGACATGCTTAGGTTGGTCCTGTTTGGTGGGGGAAACCCGCCTATCTATCTATATTATAAGAGTAGCCACATAAGAGGCGTAGAACTCTCGGACAAACTCCTCACTATAACGGACTAAAGAACGAGCATTCCACTCTAGCCGGTGTTCGGTGAAGAGATTATGGATCTCTGTCATGGTAGGGAGACTTCCCGTAAGGGCCCGCCTCTCCAGTGTAAGGGTGCGTGTCATGACACCTTTATCATTTGGAAACTTGTCGTCGGAATACACTTGATAGTGCCCGTTGACACACCATTGGTTAGGCTGGTCGGCAACTGGGATGAGAGCACCAGTCGGTGACCCTGGAGTGGAATCAGGACTGTCAGCCTCATTAGACGAGGCAGACTGTGAAGATGTGGCGGGGGCAGGGACTTCGGTGCACCCGGAGCCTTCCTCTGACCATGAAACTCCTAAGGAGCCAGACGCTCCTTCATGTGTAACTCACCCAAAAGGTGTGTTGGTCAGTGTGCGCTCCTCATCAGACTGGGAGGCAGTGACTACGTCAGACGCGAATTTTTTGGGCGTAGCTTTGGTAGCACGTGCAGTCGCGACGGAGTGGCAGTGCATGGGGGCACGTACACGGGGTCATGCTTATCATCAGATCCTATAACCAGTTGGGAAGACGAGGCGACAGACTTTGAATGCCCACGTGCGTAACTCGATCTTGTTTTGGTGCCATAAGAGATAGTACCTGTAAACAATCAATATTAGTACGAGAAGGAGCAAACAAGATGAGAAAAAATGACACAAAATAAATATAAGACCTAAGTTGTAATGACTTCTCTGCAGTAACAGTGAAACACGATGGAAAAGGTGACGGCTCATCGTGAGTACGATAGACCGTCATGGGGTTCGTCATGTCTTACTTCAACTATATTGATGTGGAGACCCCCGAAGGAAAGTCTCTGAAAAGTATGACGGCTAAGCAGGACGGACCGTCGTGACAATGACGGTCCATCGTCGATGTCCGTCGTGGGGTACTTAGAAAAAAGTATGGAGACCCTTATGAGAGGATCTCTAACCGTCACGACGGTTGTTCAGGACAGACAGTCGAGGGTATGACGGTCCGTCGTAGATATCCGTTAAAGGACACTTAGAAAAAGTTGGAGACCCTTAGGACAAGGGTCTCTGACAACCATGACAGTTGTGCAGGACGGACCGTCGTGGGAACAATGGTCCATCTTAGATGTGTGTCAGAGGACACTTAGAAAAAGTAGGAGACCCTTAAAAAAAGGGTCTCGAACAACCAGAACACTTGTGAAGGATGGACCATCGTGGGAACGATAGTCCATCGCATGTATCCGTTGGTGGACACTTAGAGAAAATGAACAGTGGGATGTTGGAACAGACTCTATGACGGTCCGTCGTGGGTACGACGGTCCATCATCGGAGTCTCATTTTGTCATTCAGTGACAAAATTGGGGATGCCAGTGTTAACCTACATGTGTCTAACCCAAATATCTAGCAATCTAGCAATGCTAAAGCACCTATTTCTAGAGTTTTAACAATGCAATTTGAGGATTCTTAACTTAGGTCAGAAAAAATTGGATCAAATAATGAAGACCTTCCAAAAATAAATAGGCTATACGAATTAAAAAAACAAAAATGCAATGTAAATGGGTAGAGATCAGAGACACATACCTGAGAAGAGTAGAAAAACAAGCAAGGAAGGTACTTGGTGATCAAGAACAGAACCACAGCAACCGACTCCGACCAATAGAAAGAAGATATCCGTAATTGGGGAATTTGAGGGTGTTGATATAGAAGAGAGGTAGGAAGTTGGAAGTTTGAAAGGGAGGGAAATGGGATAAAGAGGGAAAGAAATCGTTCAAATAAAGGGTGGGGTGTTTTATAGGTTGAAAATTTTTAAAATTCCCCAGCCGGGTCGGGTCAGGTATGCTGGTTAATGACGCAACGATTCCCCGACGACGGTCCATCGCAGATGCGACGGTTCGTCATGGGTTTCATCGTGTGTGCCCTAATTTTGACAGTAACTTAAAGACATACCTGGCACGACGGATTCATGCGACGATCCATCGCAAGCGTGATGGTCCGTCGATGTATCCGTCAGTGACTGTTGCAGGGTAATTTTCAGCAGTATTTCCTGGTGATGTGCCTGTAAATTTAAAATCCATTAGTAGAAAAAGCTACCATTACTAGAAACAAAACTATAAGTATTGGGTTGCCTCCCAACCAGCGCCTGATTTAACGTCGCGGCACGATTGAGGACCTGATTACTCAGCCTTCATCAAGATGGTATCACCTCAATCCTTCAATTCGTTGCTTTAGCATGCCCAAAATAGAGTTTTATTTCGTTCTCCATTTACCTTTAAATTACACCGCACAAGCCCTCCTGGTTTCTAAATCAACTTGTCCATGAGGGAATAGTTGGTAATCAAGTAAGGGCCAGTCCATTTGGACTTGAGCTTGCCCGAAACCACGCAACCTAGTAATTTAATAAAAGCACCAAATCACCACCATAAAACTCTCGTTTTTCACTTTTTAGGTCATTGGCTTCTTTCATATTTTTCTTTGTAGGATCTAGCAGATAACCAGATTGAAGCTCACCACCTGACTCATGAACCTACAAATGTTGAAGGTTCGTCTTTATGGTTTCAAACTGAAATTTCATCGCCCCCTTTCCATATCAAACTAAGCTCCTAATACCGTAGCAATGAAATGCCTCCCAGAATAATATGCACTTCCAACTCAACTTTCACATCAAGATAACAAAATTTGCCTTGCCGGAAATATGAACGACTCCACTTTTACTACTAGCATTCGTGGAGATTCTTTCATGTTCGATCGGCCCATCAGTATCCGCATCGCAATGGGCCTTTGGGATACCCAAACCCACCTTTTGTAAATTGAGAGGGGAATGAAGATTTATGCTTTGCCCCCAGATCACATAATGTTTTCACAAATGTAATGGACGCGACTGTTACAAGGAATAGTGAACACCCCGGATCTTCTTTCTTTTGTACGAGAGATCTTTAGCATAGCACACACTTTGCAATCTATCTCATCATCCTCCGAAAGTGACCGATCTTTCTTTGTAAACGCAGATCTTTCAATAAACTTGGCATAACCATGCATTTTTCTAGAGCTTCTTCTACCAAGGGACATGGATAGAAATTTACCTTCAACATTGTTTATAAAACATCGATTTTACCATCTCGGCTCTTTTCCACTACTCCTTGAGGAAGGGGGGGGTTTTCTAGGCATGGGAATTACCTCTATAGGCACTTCACAGCACATCTTTTCCAGTTTATCTTCTCTTCACCACTACCCCTACCACCTTATCATTTCTTTTTATCACCTTTTCCACCTTAAGACACATAGTGGGGTCACTGGTTCTGCTTACCACCCCCCGATTAATGTTTTCCATACAGTTCTGTCATTTTTCAGATTTTGAACAGTGTTGCTCGGAAGAGTGTTGGTTTTGCCGGTGTTCACAATCAGTGGATAATTGGCCCATGCACTCACTATGCTTAATCGATATTGCATATGTATCGACTTTTCTGCCCAATAACCGCTAAATCACTTCCGTAAAACTCTTTAATGTTGCTCATCACTACATCAAACCTCCTCATCCATGTTGGCCATAATCCTCAACTTGGCGCCATACATTCTCCACAATCCTAGAAGTACTTCATCGATTTTGAGTAGGGACATAGGGCCCATTTCCTACATTTCTGTTACGTAGCTACCTCCAGTTGAAGTTGTATCGCGTTTTGGTACTTTCCATATCGGGACATAAGACCCTCACGGTTATATTCCATAGTCCCACCTTGGTTTTCTTGACCTTGGCGCCACTGCTCCTGTTTTGCGCCTTGGCATTCGGTCGGGACAACTCCTCCGTAAACTGTTCATTTACCGCATGAATTCTCCTCATAATGACATCATCATTTGGGTGGTGCTTTGGTTTAGACAAGTAGTTAACTCATTACTGTTCGGTCACCCTAGTGGGATAGTTTTAATACCAACCAAGCTCAGTTCTTATCTGAGCCAATCTCTTCCGAATCTCATCAGTGGCTGGGTTGTGAGTTGATTGCACTGCGAAGGTCTTTCCCCAGTTATCTGACTCCTAGTACTCCAAGCTTTAGGTTCCGGGAGATTTTCTCTAACTTTGTCGCAATCTCACCGAAGTTACAACTCCCCATAGACCCACTTGCTATAGTATCCATACCGCTTTTTTATTATCATCCTCCCGATAGACGTATTCTTTCAGTGACTCCTCACTATTTCGGTGATTGGTACTCTCTTCTAAAAAATGAGGTGATCTATCGCAAGAACTACTAACTAAGTCTCCTGGTAAGTGACACAACGTTGTTCACCTCTTATCTTTTGTGGTTTAGTTTTCTTGGAGACCGGGTAGTAGCGTGCTAAAAAACGTCCCTTATTTGGTTCCAAGTGAAAATTGAGTTATAAGGAGCTTAGGAATCATTATATCCAGCCTCTCCCGTCAGTGATAGATGAAATCTCTTAGCCCCATTACTCCCAATCAAATCATCAAATCAGGGCTCCCTACACAACTTTTACACACTGTCCCTTAACCTTAGCTATATGGCATGTGGGAATCCTAAGAAGGTAGCCGTGAAAACAAACATATGGCTGTGAGCATTTGGCATTAGAACTACTAGTTTAACACAAAAGTTACGCCTGTGGTAGAGGGGAAAAGACAATTGTCCCCTCAGAGTCTGCTATAATTATCATAGCCCTCTGGCAGTATTCTTGAGGCGTAAGCGGGATTTCTGTCCCCTTTGTTGATTTTCAGCGGATCAAATCGGGTACTAATGACCTTGAACTCAACCGGAGGCTGGATGTTTCTGTTTGGATCCATCATCATTTTACCCAGTTTCCGATGTCATATTGCAATAGTGTACGCTCTAAATTCATATCATAGGGAAACAAGGGTTCTGTGTCCCTCCTTGTATTTTGCATACAAAGAAGATGCAAGATAAAAAAGCAATAGAAAAGTAAAATCAGAAAAATTGACTAACGTTAGTACTAAGTGTAAGGTTAAAACTAAAAGCTACTTTCCTTCTCCCCGGCAGCGGCGCCAAAAATTTTGATACGCTCGAAACTTACTTCTCAAATAAGAAGTACAGTGGTCGGTATCAAGTAATACCCACTAATGAGGTTGGGAATCGTTCCCAAAGGAAAAATAGTTTCAAACTTAACTTTTTTATTTTTATTATATTATTTAGTCAATTATTTCCTTAGAAAACAAGAATATAAAATGAGTGTTTTTTATTTCTAAATTAATGAAAATCAACTTCTAAACTAAAGTTACAACTACAGACAGATTCAAATCTTGGAGTTTACTCAATGAATAACAGTACTAGGGTTTATAAAGTGTTCCCCACAGGTTCCTAACTTAATAATTTTACTATAACAATTCTTTCCTAATATCTTGCATACAAGTGATAAGTTATGTATTTCTTAATCCTTGGTCCGCATCTAGGAAATTTCACTCCGCAGCCTGGTTCCGGCTCACGTGTTTGCTATACAACCCTTACCTTTACTCATATTAAGCATTGTCTTCGATATTTGCCTAAGTTATTATTACCTCGTACCAAACAATACTAGCTTATTAGATTAGTATACAGTAAATCTATGTTTGATAATTCTGTTCCTATTATCTACCTCCCCTTGGTCCGCCAAGTCGCATTAAGGCGAGTTCTCAACGTTGTCATCCCGTTAAAAAGACTTCAAAACGAAAGAATTATCAATACAGTGCAAGACACTATTATAGAATTGTTATTAGTTAGATTTACCTTAATTATTCACCACCATGATTCCCACAACCCTAGTTATGGAGTTTAAGTTACCCATAGTCATAATCCAATATTCATATATGTAAATATCAGAATTCCATGCACTTAATTAAATGAGAAAGAATAATATCCAATTTTTCACTTGATAAGCAACAACCACCAACAATCATTTCCAGAACAAGTGTATCAATCACTGAAATTTATATCGAGGACGAAAGATTCTCCACAATTAATACAATCACCAAGTCAATATTCAAGAGTCTCTAACAAGAGTCCTAACATAAGAGATCTGAACCCCAAACTGAGCTTTTTTTCAACTATTATAAAAACAAAAAAAACTAATAAAAAAGGACTCTAATTGCTGAAAATCCGTCAAAATGCGTCCGAGTTCGACGGACCTCGTGACTGGACGTCGTGGTCAGACGGCCTTCATGGGACTCCTTTCATCCTATAACGTTAAACAAATCCTTCTCTGTTTTCTTCACTACCCCGACGAACAGGTATGACCGGACCTTTCAAAAGCACGACGGTCCCGTTGATAGTCCTCCGTTCCATAACACTAAACTTCCTTGGAATTTGGGTATTGGACTACTTCTCTGATCAATCACGAATAACCAGCACGATGACCGTCTGATAGACGGTCCTTCCCATGACCTTCAGATCCACACTTTAGGTTCCCAACTTCCCCATCTTAATCTCCTTTCATCAGCTTTAATTAACGATGTCCCTACGGGCCGCCCACAAGCTCGATGATCGTCACAGGCCCCGTAGGTTGTAACTTTTCTTTCTGCATTTTCTTGCTCAAAACTGCCGCGTTCTCTTTAGACAGATGCCTGCAAATAAAGGAGAAACTTACATAAAATCAATATAAAACGAACTTTGACACGCATTAAAACTTAAGGAAAGCATTAAAATATCGTGAAACCACGGTATATCACTTTGCCTCTTCATTACTTACACTCTCACTAGGTGAGTACGTTTTGTTGGAACATTTACTTGGCTCATTGAATTGCTCTCAATCTTTTACCTACATTAGCACATTGCTCTTCATAATTACGCCACCGCCCCACCCCTTTTTACTTGAATGTTCATTTCAATCATATGCCAATCCATGGCCATTTAATAATGTGGTTCACACTCTTACTTAACCCTTTCTTAGGTTTTCATCATTTCATTGTTTTCATTTCATCATTTCATTGTTCTTTAATCATTCATCTCATTTCATCATTTCATGTTTCATTTCATCATTTTTATTACCATCATCTTAGATCATTCACTATTTAAACGTATGCGAGACTTATGGGTCTATACATACCAAGCCATGAGGCTTCATTCATAGTTCAGTTACGTATTCCATATCTTCCTAAGATTTATTCTGTACAAAGACCTTATGCATCTTTGTATGTATGCCAAGATCTCATTCAATCTAAATAGGCAGCATTATTCCTTGAATATTTAATCACGTCTGACTTATGTGTCAATGGGATTGGACCAAGGGAACCCTGATTTCGAATACCTCTGACACACTACATTTTTTATAATTCATTTGATTGATCCATGCGGCTTGGGGACTCAAGATCGAGCCCCACAGGCTTCATTTTATTCTTTCCTTAATTTCTTTCCTCTTTCCATTTTGCTCATGGGACTGATAGGAATGTGGATCAAACCCCCACACCCATTTTACTTTATTTCCAATTCATTAATTTCCCTCTCTTTTGGCCAAGGGGATGTGGGTTCGAACCCCCATAGCCCCACTTAAATTTCTTCTCCTTAATTTCCCTTGGTTCTGCCTAGAGGTCATAGGTTCGACTCCACGCGCCTCACCCTATATTTTTCTTTTAATTTTCTTAAATTGACTGAGAGGTGGTGGTTCGAATCCCTCTCCTCTCATTTCTTATTTTCATAATTCATTTTCCAGCCAAGGTCATGGGATCGAATCCCATATGTCACATTCCCTTTTTCTCATCTTATTTCATTGATTTTTAACATGGGGAGATCATGGGTTCAATCCCCAGTGATCTTACATATTTTAATTCATTTTTTCATAACATGAAAATGTCTTTAGTTTGGCCGAAACTCATTAACAAGATGCTGAAAAATTTTGCAGCCTATTTTCTCACTTCTTTAACATTAAATGTTTAAACGTGACAGAATCTGAAATAAATAGGTGAGTATTCGTAATGAATAATATCTGATTATTTTTTTCATCGACCAACCAACTGTGTAAAATTTTTTTAATTCACATCAAAGTATGATATACTGATGTTATCACTTAGGAACTAAAGATTTTTTCTAAGTTTTTAAAAATCTAAGACTTATTGGATCATTCGTATACTAAAAAAGAATCTTTTTTTGTGAAACCTACTAATATAAGGCTTTCTAGTCCGGAAAAATGAGCCTCAAAATTGTCTCTTAATAAATCTACAAAAAAAAGGTACAAAGAAGAACGTGATGGCTCTACTAAGAAGGTCGAAGAAAGTATAATAAAAAAAAGTATACAATAATCTTTTGTACATAAAATTACAAAAAAAACGAATCATCATACAAAAAAAATTTGCACCAGCCAATCTCTAATATACTTTTTGTAAAAAAAATTGGCCACATTGAAAAGGATGACAGACACAACAGTGGGAGCAAGAAAACTTCTACGAAGGAAAAGAGAAATGAAAGTAAGATAACCTTTCTTCAGAAAAACAATGAGGGATATGTTCATAGCGGTTGTAGCAATCATACGACTAGCTATGAAAAGAATTTACTCTCAAGTCATAGTAGTATACTTACTAAATTAAGAATGAAGAATGAAGCCTTAGTTAATGCAAAAGGTAAGTGTTCTGTTTCGATCAATAAAACGGGAGCAGTAAGCAAATTTATGATCTTTTTTATGTTTGTGACTTGGAAGAAAATTTTCTTAGTACTCTTCAGCTCATGGAAAATTTCATGTCTTTATAGATAATTATTTAAATATTTGTGATAAAACTGAGCCAAATTAAGTCATTGTTGCAGTAAAGATGATAAAAAGAAACTTTCCTTTACAATTTCATTATAATGCATTCAAAAATGAAGTTATGGATGACTCGTGGCTTTGGCACAAAAGATTTTGTCACTTAAATTTTCATGGCTGAAAACTTCTTAAGCAAAAAAACATGGTGCAAGACCTTCCTGAGATACAAAGGTGAATCTATGTGAAAGTTTTATAGTCAAAAAGTCTTTTCAAAAGAAAAATATTGGAGAGCAAGTGTATTTTTGTGAACTGATCCATACAGATGCTTGCGGATCAATGAAGACTCTATTTGTGAAAAATCAAAGCTATTTTCTAATCTTTATAGATGATTTTTCAAGAATGTTTTGGATATGTTTCTTGAAAGAAAAGTTTTAGAAACATTTGACTCATTCAAAAGGTTGCAGCATTAAAATCATCACTAGTGACAGAAGAGGTGAATACACAAATTGAGATTTAAAATATTTCCGAAAAATGAAGGCATACAGATTGTAAAGGATATACTCCTCAATAAATGTGTAATCCTAAAAAAGAAATAGAAGTATTATTAAAATGGACCTGAATAATGAGATGGAATTAGGTTGCCAACATATTTTTGGCTAAGTGTACATACACTAGTGTATATCCTCAATGGTATCCCAACAAAGGTACTGAGGACAAGATACTAGTTACACTTTGAGTAGAATTAGACCTTTTGCAATTCATATTAATTTTTTTGAATGTATATTATTAATAGTGAAACGAGGTCAAATGTATATTTCTTGATTATAATGATATCACAAAAAGGCTATGGCTTCTAGACATCAAACTAAAGAAACTTGTTGTTATTAAAATTTAAAAAAACAACGGAATTGGACAGTTCCAAAAAGATGAAGAAATCTTATATCCATTTCTTCTTTAGAGTGTCAAATCTTCGAGAGGAAAAACAATGTTTAGTGCATTAATCAAGAATGCAACTGTGTGTTGACGCCAAAAAATTATGAAGCGGCAAAAGGCATGATGTTTGGAAGAAATTCACGACAGAAGAAATACGAATGGTTGAGAAAAATAATACTTGGGATCTTGTGGATGTATCTAAAGATAGAGAAGTTGTAAGTCTAAAATGAAATTACAAAATCAAACTCAATAAAGAAGGAGATATTCAAAAGCACTAAGAAAGGTTGGTTGCTAGTGATTTCACGCAAAAAATAGGTAGTGATTCTTATGGAACTTTCTCCCCATTTACACGACTTGAGACGATTAGAACCGTGATTGTTTTTGCTACACAAAAGAAATGAATATTTTTTCCAACTTGATATTAAGTATGTATTTCTAAATGGAAACCTTAATTGGATATTTTGATAGTTATTGAATTAGAAGCATGGATGACATGAAGAGTACTTCTGGTTCTGCTTTCTTATTTAATTCAAGTATTTCTTTTTCATTTTCAAAAAGGTAAAGCATTCTTGCTCAATCCACTGCCGAATCAGAATATGTCTCAACAACTAAGGCTAGCTTCTCAAGCTATTTGGCTTAGGAGAATTTTCGAAGACATTGGTAGAGAATTAAAAAAAAAGAGGGTTTGTTATGTGTTGCGATAACAAATCAGTGATTGCCATTGCCAACAATCCGGACAACCATGAAAGATCGAAACATATTTTAATCAAGTATCAATTTTATCCTAGAAGCACAGGAGAAAGACGAAATTCAGTTGCATTATTTCTAGACATGAGAAAAACTTGATAATATCTTCATCAAAGCACTTATACTACAGAAAAGTTTTGCTATCTTCGAGAACACTTTGTAATTGTCGAGCAAATGAATTAAGAGAGAATGTTGGAATTAATGCATTCACAAGAATATTATCCTTGACGTTTAGCCTTTCTACATTATCTCTATTTTTTTCAAGAGTTTAAGATACCTGTAGCTAGTAAATTTTGATACATGTATCTATTTTTTTTTGTGCATGATCTTTGATTTGATATTTTTGAATTATAATATAAATAGGATGTTGTTTGATGACTACAATTAGATTCAAATACGTTAATCAACCTAATAACTTGAACATCTCTAGAATTGTATTTCCTTTTATATTTGAGAAAATGGTCGAAATGTGTCCTCATGTATAACGGATATCCAACTAAAAACTTAATTTTTCCGGGAGTCCCTGTCATCCCGAAATATTCAAATGCAATAAATGTACCAAAGACGAGGGAAAATGATGAAAAATTATAAGCAGGAAGAATACAACGGACAAATTGTAGCGGGTCAAGGCTTGTCCCACAAACTTTTATTGCCCATCCTACTATCGTAAGGCCATCTACCACAAAAATGAAGTAAAAAATAGAAAAAAGATACGGATAGAAAAATGATTTTTCAAGGTCATGAAAAGCAAGCTCTTTCACGAGAATAGATCACCCAATAGAATACTAAAGCTAAAATTACATTAAAGTAACTCTTGATACTAAAAACTTATGTATGGGGTGTTTAATCAATCAACCAATTAATCCATAACACTAAAGCCTACGGTCTACATTTACAGTTCCATGTCCTCTCACAATGTGTGTTGTAATGAATTCCAATTCTCCATCTTCTCCCCTAATCTCCAATCATAATAAACAGATTTTAAAAAGAAAAAGATAAGCGGGCCTTACAGTTGATGATCAACATTTGTATGACCACGAAAACATAGCACACAATAACAAAATACTTTTAGAGCGCAATAGAAAATAGACACCTATAAAAAGTGTTATTATCTTTGCTGACATTAGTTAAGTGTTATATGATTCAATGTCTAAAGCTTTTAGGGACACATACAAAGAGTGTTAATTATTCCTAAAAATACATATTTAGCGGCAATTGTTAATTAATTGTCGCTAAAGCTCTTTTTTTTTTTTATGCAGGGGCACTAGTTTAAATTTAAAAAGCCACAAAATTAAAAAAAATGAATAGTACACAAACGCGAACATTTTAAACAATTAGCCACTAAGAATCCAAAGACAAGCGAATAATAAGCTATAAGGATTGCAAACTTTGAGACTCACCACATTTGAATTTCCCCTGCCACCATAGTTTGCGCAAGTGTGAAACCTTTCTCCAGTGGAGTGATAAAAGTCAAATAGTTCATTTCCTTCCACTTTCACACACTCATAAGCCTCTGCCATTCCACACTATTCCACAACTACCAAATCCTCTGTATGGACACACCCACAGCATGCTGCCTTTGCTTCTTTGAAAACCTTAACATAATAAAAGTATCTTGGTATCTCAATCCCTTTGATTAACCTTAACAGTAGGCTTTACTAAATTAAGTCCTCTCCCGTTTCATTCACATGAATTAGTTTTGACTCCACAAAATATAAGTATTCTCTGATTTCAATTTATTGCTAGAAAATTTAATTTAAAATTTAAAACCTTAAGTTAAATTGTTACTAATTATAAATGGGTCATTTTTTTTTTGGACCTGACTAAAAAGAAAAATAATCATATAAGGTGAACGAGGAAGTACTATATATATGCACTGTCGTTACGAAATAGTGCTATGTGAGAACAGAAGATGTTTACCTGCTAACTGCCATTTGATGCCTAAAGTAATAGAACCACCATAATGTTTTGAAGGATTGTTCGTAGAGTTCCTTCGAGCATCAAAGATGCTGAAGAATGAGTATCGAAACTCTACTATTCCTTCTTAAACGGGTTAAATTGCCGCGAAAGAGCTAAATTGGCTTCTTAACTACAGAGTTAGTTCATCCAAGCAATCACTTTGAATGACCTGTCTTAAGCAAAGCAAGACCCAAATCTTGGTAAACAACCCAAAGGCAAACAAATCCTGGATCCCCAATTTTCTCCCAGGCTAACTTGGTATATTTCGATTTAAACAAAACGCGACAAATTACTTATATAAACATGTTAAATGTAGGGAATTAAAAATATGTATTTGTTACCATCTGACTGTAAGAGCTTCCATCACCATATTCATGTATTCGTGCTCTGTGTATAAGATAGCAAGACAGTCTGAAGGTATATCTGGAATTCATAAAGACGTAGATATCGTTTGTTGCCTATGCTGAGCAAGTAGACTGCATTTGGATTAACAATGCTTTGAACCTTTTCCCTAGTTGTCGATCAACTTTTTTCTTATTATCTTAAATTAGCCTAAATGAGTTATAGAAGGGGGGATCACCGTACGGTCAATTAAGATTGAAGAGAAACATATTGTTGATTTGGCAAATTGCATCTAAAATGATCACCCAGCTAATTACTTTACTTTCTTAATCAATTTTTTCTAATAAAAAAGTGACTTTCTGTATTTTCTTTGTTTCCATTTGGAGACATTCTTTTTTTTCGGCGTTTCAAACAAATAATCATCTTAATTATAATTAGAATATTAATGCTTAAAAAATGTCTTTTACTGTTGATAAAATAAAATTTGTCCACATCACAAATATCTAGGATTATATTAACCCAAAATACTGTTAATGTAAAAATACAATAGATACTCAATAATTAGCTAAGTGGCTCATGAACAAAAGGGAAAAAGGATATGATATCGTAAATTTTGTCATTTAGAATTTACAATACTCTCGCTATAAAAGTGACATATATATATCCTTAACGTTACAATGACATCACATATATCTTTAGAAAACGTTACAAATGAGCTCGCATATACCCTTCATTTAATAAAGTAAACAAAACATTTAGTTTTTAATTTTTTTTACTTAACAAAATGTTTTTCAAAAGAAAAAAAATCATATAGGAGTGTGTCTATATATATATATATATTATATATATGCTATATATATAATCCTTCTATAAACTCTTGAATAAAAATCATTATTTTCATTCTTTATTATCACTATTATTGAGTTTTTCTTAATTTTTTTTTCTTCATTCTATTAGTGCCAAGAAATTTAAAATTAATTTTTGGCAGCTATCCGAGTAATTTAATTTGTGGCATTTGTAAAAATAAAAAAACGGAGAACATCTAAATTTTACAAATCATTAGTGAAATATAAATATAAATTTTGATTATCACAAAAATAAATTTAGGATTTAAATAACATATAAATAAATTTACTATCAAGAAGTACTAACTTTGATTGATCATCCCTATAGCATTTTTTATTGGCTTATAAGCGACGAGAATGGTTTCAATAAACATGATAAAATAGGAGCCCGTTAAGTTATTAATCTACAACTAGAGCGGCGTAGAGAGCAGAAGATAGTATACGGAATGGCAGGATGTTTGACTTTTATATTAAATTAAATTCAATCAATGAAATGTATTATGATATCGACTCCTAAAAATTAATCACGGAAGATTCAGTCAGCAAGATTAATACATTGACATATGAATGCATACTCAATTTAGAGCCTTGTTTTGGGGATTATAAGTTAAAGCAAAGAATAAAGCAGATGATTTTATTGATATAAAATAATACTTAATAATTTCATTAATATCGTTATAAATAAAATAATAATATAATTATTTCCACGATATTATCTAACCCATTTGAAAGGTATACAAAATCCTTCTTTCATCTCCATGAGAAAATAAACTACAACAGTTTTTAACATTTTATTTTATATTACAGAAGTATAACTATATAAGCTTTACGAACCTTTTCACGGTGTTTTTCATCTAGAACAACCAGCACCAGCAGAAGCAAGTTCCACTCCTGAGTAATAGAATGTTATGTAGAGCTTGGTAAAAATGATGGAATCGTTGGTAAAGTTGGCAATTCCGCTAATGTATATTAAAAAATGACAAACACCGTCGTACATAAAATTTGGGGTGTTCAAATTCAAAATTAGTACAATAAACTTGTATTAAACTCAAAATAAGAAATTATAAGTGTTAAGTACGATAAAATCATGGAGGCGGCGGCCAATCAGAAATCTTTGCCAGTAGGATTCTTAAAATAGATATTCCATATGGTGTCAAAATTGCTTTATAACTAAGGATTCATTATGTAATTATTGTTTCCAGGATCAAACTGGAGTCATCCAAACACAAAAAGATGTGCACTATTGTTTTCTATATCAAACATTAACTAGTAAATTAAAAGAGCTGGGAATATCAAAATGCAGAGTGAAATCATATATTTCCCTGGAAAAATATCTTTGAAACTTGATACTCAATTGTTCTACTACACCGTTGAATGGGGATTTATAATTAATGCATCCGTCTTTTATTTTTTGTATTTTTTAATTTAAGTCGGTTGGTATTAGAGGGCAATATCTTTGATTTAAAATGATATTACATTTGGTTTGATTTCCTTATTTTTTTAATATAATATTTGACGACCATAATAGAGTGTTCTGGATACAAAATGTCATAATTAACAAAGATGAATTTAAAATAAGTGATATATCTATATTTAATTTAAATTTAAATTTGGAGCAAATTTCTTGTCATTCATCTCTTTTTAGAATCTTGCTTGTCACTCTCTTTTTTCTTAGCTCTCTTTCACTTTATACAAACATAAATGTCTAATTTGTATTTCTGTTTGTACAAAGCGAAACAGACTGCTTATAAAAATACATATCTCTCCATCTATACACTTATAAATTATACAAATACAAATATAAATATTTTAACTCAATTAAATTATGTACGAATTAAAATTTTATGTAGATATAAAAATACAACCATTGATACATATACATATGTTCGCAACAAATTTCGTAGCCGCTGAAAATCGACTGCAAGCCAAATAAATAAAAGAAAAAATGTGGATTTCATTAATAATTGTTGTGAGACAATTCATTCAGTTTTCTATGATTCTCTCTTCCTAGTTTCTCTTCGCGTTTGAGGTCCTTCATAGCGTAATTCCCGAATTGTTGGATGATTAGACCTCCTTGATATGTTGTCGATCTCCGGGATGCCGTTTAGCATTGCACTTCGTCGTTGTAAGTCGATCTCTGGGAAGACATGTTGATCGCTCCTTCGAAGAATATATGTTGATGTTGTAGCTTTCTTGTCTCCAATTTGTTTGAATGCTTGTTTGAAGTCTCTTCTTCCCTCTCTTGATGTCATGTTCATCCCCTATGTATATTGTACGGGATGGACAGGTGCTTTGGATTGGCAAAGAATTCATTTTGACCCTTGGCGCAATTGTGATTTGTGTTCTGCATTTGACTGGGAGTACCACATCGATTTGGACACGTGGTGTCCACTTGTTTGTCCTTTGATGTCATAGTCCCTTGACACTGACATGAGTTTGGACTTCAAGGTGAAATGGACCTTGGACTTGAATTTGATAAAAATGGATTTATTTATTTGTAAAGCCCATATTCATCATTAAACCAACTCAATATGTTGGTACGTCCCAAAGTTCCTAAGGATATTCAAAGCCATATTCTAAGCGAATCGAGGGTCTACTGATGCCAATTGGATATCAACCACCAAAATTGCAGCAATTTGATGGAAAAGGAAATCCAAGGGAACATATTGCCCATTTTGTCAAGAAAGTGATGTTTTGGAGAGATTGCGCATAGCCGTGAGAAGAACGTCCAGATTTGGGGTCCAACTTCAGAAATTGATTTCCGTCAATCCAAAAGTTTTCTAACTTTGATTTTTCGATATATTGTAATAATATAAGTCTAGTTTCTCCAAAATCAAGCAGCTCATCGTTTGAATGTTCATACACCAAGAAAATAGTGTTTTAGCAAGATCGCGCATAGCCGTGAGGAGAACGTCCAGATTTAGGGTCCAACTTCAAAAATTGATTCTCGTTGATCCAAAAGTTTTCTAACTGTAAGTTTTGAATATGATGTATTATTCAAAGTATAGTTTCTCGAGAATCAAGTCGCTCATCATTTGAATGTTCCTACACAAAGTGTTGCCAATCTGTGTTAAGAAAATCAGAAATTACTGGTTGTAATAAATCATTCAGAAACACGAATGTAACTGAGATTTTTAGAACCAGGAAATAAGATTAACAAAATTTATTTGTACAAATATTAATCTGATAAACTTACAGAATGTTTTGAATCTCTTTTATTCGTGTTTAGGAAAAAATCAGTCCACTGAATTCACAGTGTCCCCTTAGGAAATTATCCCCTCTAGTATCCGAGTTTGATTTGGATATACCTCCCAGGGTAAAATGAGCTTATCAGTAGTCTAGATTCCAAAAACTCTACTGTCACGAATCATTTCCACAGCAGGAAAGCACTACGAAGAAATAATAATGTTTTTTAAGAAGCGGAAGATCCAAATTTCGTTAGAAAATAGTTGAATCTGAATGGTTTTAAAGACAATAATAATATATGTCTGAAAAAGGTTGCTACCCTTCAAATTGACACGACCATTAATGAAGGTTTGCACTTCAAATGGTTAATTGACCTGTTTCCGAAAGTTGTCAACCTTTCAGAACATCATGCGGGAAATTTTTGAATATAACGAATTTTAAAACGTGTCCTTGCGCGGATCCGAGTCGGTCGGGTTTTTACTAAAAAGTTGAAAACATTTCTGTTAAATTTTCTGTTATCAACTGATTTATTGAAATCATTTTTGGCCATTTAATTAATAATAAATAATTAAAAATATTTGTGTCCAAAACATTATCTCTCTCGATCGATCATTGCCAAGCCGAAGCCGAAGCGAGCGATCGACGACGGACGACGGCGCGATGGGGGTCCCCTCTTTCCAACCATTTTTTAACAATTAATAGGATTGTTTATTTATTTAAACTCTCCTATTTTTCATTTCCATTACCGATGAGGGACTAGTGCCTTTTTTCATAAGCATTAGATGACTTTTTCAATTCTAAACTTTCAAATTCCTCCTCCCTTCCTCTATTTCCCCATCTAAATTCTTGCTACAATACCCACAATCCCCCCACATTGTGGGGAATAGTTATAATATAGGATGCATGGACAATTGTGTACTTACAAGCACGGATTAATTGCATCTGATCAGTAGGTTGTCCCCTTGGCCTTTCCGTAGTGAACATATGTCGGATATACTCCGGTCAACTCGGTAGAATTGATATTCTTTTAACCGTCGAACTTGGGTGTATACGTAGAACCCATATGTCACACAATTAAACCCTTACTGTTTATGATCTTCCGGTTGTGTTCGTGTTCACATCAGCAGCCATGAACACCTCCTATTTTCATTGAGTGTATAGAGAATAGGCTTTGACATAACAAGTCTCTTGAAGCGGCTTCCAACTTCACCCTCACATAGGTGATTTCTAACCGTTGTCATCTTCGTAGATACACATTTTTGTCAATCTACCAAACTAGCAAATCATTAAAAACTTTCAGCTTTATTACCTCATTAACAAGCCTTAAAGTTTTAACCTTTTGCCTGAACACTTGTCTTACATCATTAGAAGGATTGCGTTTAATTTGACATGTCCGAACCGTTCATCCCCACACTTTGTTTGCTCCTTGAATCTTATCTCTTGGATCTCCATTCTGCTAGATAGAGTTTACCGTCATGCTGACTTGTCCTAAAGCCCGTACAACCCATCCCTTAGATGATCTTTCAACTGCTCTCTCACTAGGCCTTTCGTTAAGTGGATCTGACACTTCTCGCTTGACTTTACATAGTCAATTGTGATAATTCCACTAGAGAGGCAGTTGTCCTTATGGTGTTCTGTACTACGTCGTATATGACGAGACTTCCCGTTGTACATAACGCTCCCTGCCCCTACCTATTGCTGCTTGCTATCGCAATGTTGCAAATTGTTCCCAGGTTTTGGGCCATAATGGAAATATTCCTCTAGGAAATTCAGAAGCCATTCCGCTTCTTTTCACCAGCCTTAATCCAAAGCATGAATTCAGATTCCATTGTGGACGAGCAATACACATGTCGATTTGGAAGATTTCCAAGAGACATCTCCTCCACCAATATGAATACATAACCACTCATGATTTTTACCATCATTTGACCCGGTGATCCAATTTGCCATCACTATTCCTCAATCACAGCAGGATATTTATTATAATTCAAAGGCATACTGTTGTGTCCATTTTAGATAACCCAACCACGTTTCATAGACATCCAGTGAGTTTGATGTCGCATTACTTAGTGTAACCGACTCAGTTTTACTAATAGCACATGCTATATCTGGTCGCGTGCAATTCATACTATACAGCAAACTCCAACACTCTGGCATATTCCAATTGGGGAGAGTCACTTTGACCTTCATTTCTTTTTTAAATGTAACAACTTAAATCAATTGGAGTTTTGACTACATTAAATTCAAGTAATTGAACTTATCCAATAACTTTTCAATGATAATGAATTGAGATAATGCTAGTCCCTGGGGATGTTTTTGATAATCCTGCCCCTAGAATCAAATCAGCAATCCTAAGTCTTTCCATATCGACTTGCTTCGACAACATGCGCTTAGTAAGCCATTTATAATCGTCAATTTATTTACTCATTATTTACAATGTCATCAACCATACAACAAAACAATGACTTCAGATTCATAACGTTTTAATGTAAACACTTTATCCATTCGTTAATCGTGAATCCATTTGTCAACATTATTTGTCAAATTTATCATGCCATTGTTTGGGTGCTTGTTTTGAGTCCATAAAGTGGACTTCAACAAAGTTTGCAACACTTTCTTTTCTTTACCGAGTAACTATAACCCTTCAGTTGTGTCCATGTAAATTCTGTTCCTCCTAACTCTCCATTTAAGAAGGCTGTCTTTACATCCATTTTGGTGGATTTTAAAGATCATGCACTGCTAGGCTAAGTGCTATTACATCCTAATTGATGTTATCCTTTTACGGAGAATATGTATCAAGTAGTCCAGACCTTCTTCTGGTCTGTACCCTTTGACTACCAGTATAGCCTATATTTGTCAATAGTCCCATCAGGTTTCAATTTTCCTTTAAGATCCCTTTGAATCCAAAGGGTTATTTCCTGGAGGAAGATCATCAATTCCAAGTGTGATTGTCTTACAAATTGATTCAATCTCACATGACTGCTTCTTTTCCAATTAGTTTGACTCTGACGAAGACAATAGCGCTTTAAATGTTGAGGCTATTTTCAGCATTAGTGCTACAAAAATCTGGTCCGAAAGAACGATTTTCGTTTTCGAGTACCTACTTCGCCTAGGTTCCTCACTAGTTAGAAATATTTTCCATTGATTCTTCTCTTGGTCGTTTTGGTCTTTCACTTGTTGACTCACTTCATTTTATACGGATAAATTTTCACAAAAACTCTCACATTTTTTTTTTAAAATCTTATTCAATTATCGTATTAACATGAAGTCTTTCTGCAGGATTATAATTTGTTCCCAAAAATCGACAGGCTTTAACTATTCACAGCATTACCACAATAAATACACAATCTATTGTTTTTGGGTCCAATTTTAGAACCCTCTTAGGTAAGAACCTCTACCCTTTGCTAAACAGCAACCCCCAACGTTGAAATATTTCAAGTTTGGGTTTTCTTTCTTCCTTTCCACACTCATATGGAATTGATTTGTTTTCGATGGGTACTCTATTGAGTATTTTATTAGCTGTAAGGGTGGCTCCCCCCAAAGATTTCGTGGTGACCAGAATGATCATTAAGGCTAAGGCCATTCATTCATTTCTTTACTGTTCTGTTCTTTCCGTGTCTGCCAAACCATTTGTGCCTGTGGTGTAATAAGGTGCATCTTTTGATGAATAAATACCAATTCCAAAACATATCCTGCAAAGGAGATCATATTCTCCACCCCTATCACCGAATCATTTTTAATCTTAGATTCATTTGGTTTTTTCCACTTCATTTTTCTATTGCTTACATGCCCCATCAATTGCTTCATCCTTACTATTAAAGCAAATATACATAACAAAAATCGAGGCAGTCATCAATAAAAGTTTATAAAGTACTTTTTTCCCACCACCAGATGGTGTTGACTTCTAATCGCATATATCTGTTTGAATTAATTCTAAAGTTTTTTAGATTTCTTTCACAGACTGGTAAGGATTTTTAAAAAACTTACTTTCCACACAATTTTACATTTCGACTTATCGCATTTAAAATCAGGCAATACTTCTAGATTAATCCAATTTTCGCAAGGCTTTTGTAAATTTCATGCGCAAACGGGCATGCCATAACTCACTTAACTCCAATAAGTAAACAGAAGCAGAATTTTTTATTAATACTGTCAATAACCATTACATTTAGTTGAAAAGACCTCATTGAGGTATCCCTTTCCTATTAAACATTTTTTTTCATTCTTACTTATTACAGCTTTATCCACTAACTAGGACACAACTTACAACCCGTCTTAAAACGAGGAGTGCATGCAGAAACTAAATTCTTCCAATGTAGGGACAGCAGAACATTGTTTTAAAGTCAACACTTTGCCCCGGATTGTCATTTTCAACATACTTTCCAGTTCCTGCAAATCCTTGCTGTTGCTGTGTTTTTCCATACTAAATATTCATTCGTATCAGGCAGGAGTGTACGTTTGCAAAGGCTTCTTTTGTAAGCAAATATGTTAGTGCACCTTAAGTCGAAACCACTCCTTTGGATTTCCAACTAATTTACATTCTGATATCTTTGCATCAGTCCATCTTCATCTTCCATCTTTCCACGATTGTTTGCTTGAACTTTTTGCCTTTGCCTTTGTTTTTGTCCTTTGTCTGGGAGCATGACAATTCAGAACATCTATACAGCCCTGCCACAATTATAACAGTTTCCTTTGAATGTCCTTCTTTGGCCTGTTCTACTTCTGCCCCGTTGACTCTTTCTCTTTTTGTCTTGGGGTAGGAGCTTCTGCTTTCTTCAACCATATTACTACTCCAATGATTGTTGAACTCTCACGAGCGACTTCCTTTTCCGCTTTATGTGTATCTTCCTCAATCTTTATACGAATCACAATATCTTCAAGCTTCATTTCTTGTAACCGCTTGTGCTTTAGATAATTCTTAAATCATTCCACGCAGGAGACAATGCCCTCGATCATTGCCAGCCACTTGAAAAGCTTCATTTACTCGACCATATCTTCAGGCAATCAATTCTGGAAACAGTTAAGTTCCCTGCACGTGTGATCCAACATTTGAACTATCTACCTTTAAAGTCTAAAACTTTGCGACCGACAAATTTTTTTTCAAGCATGCATCTTCTGTCTTATATTTCTTCTCAATCATTCCACAATTCTTTTGAAGTTGTTTAATTGCACTATAGAATTATATAAGTCAATCCTCTAAGCACTCAAAATGTAACCTTTCTAGGAAGTCTGACTGTTTCCCATGCTTCAACAATCATAATTTTTCCCGCTGTCTGGCATACTCATCAGCAGGTACTCTGGAGTTTTCTTCACTTGTAATTTCTGCAGACAAGAGTGGTAAGCCAGAAAAATACTCATTGGCTGCCAATCACTTTGAGAAATCACCCCTGTGAATTTATCCGGTTTCTCTGCTTGTGATACAAGAGTTCAGGTTGGGGGTGGCAGAACAGCCAACTGTACCACCAGTTTTTTCCATTGTTGATAAACAAAATTGATACATATAAGTAATCAATAAATTAAAATTGTCAGATTAAAGGAGTAATAAAATCACAAGATTTTTGTCTCACACCAGAAACACAAAAAAAAGATATATACGATTTAATATATAATTTCCTTAAGATTGTTGCCATCTGTGTTACAAGAAAATCAGAAATAACTGGTTTAATAATCATTCAGAAACACGAATAAGTAACTGAGATTTTTAAGAACCATTAATAAGATTAACAAAATTTATTTTAAAAATAATTTAATCTGTAAAACTTCCAGAATGTTATACTCTTTTATTTCTCTTTTAGGAAGAATCAAGTCCACTGAATCATAGTTCCCCTTACGGAAATTATTCCCCCTCTATTATCCGAGGTTTGATTTGGATATAACCGTCCCAAGGTAAAAGGATCTAATCAATTAGATTATAGATACCAAAAACTCTACTGTCGAGCGAATCAATTCCACACCCACCACAGCAGGAAAGCACACGAAGACATATTGTTTTTTTCAGAAGAAGGAAGATCAGAAAATTCGTTATAATAATATTTTTGAATACTGAATGGATTTATAGTCAAGATAATATATTCTGAACGGTGCTACCCTTTTCAGAATTGACACTAAACCCATTATGAAAGGTGAAAACTTTAAATGGTTTGACTGTTCCTGAAGTTGCACCTTTCAGAACAGTCATGGGCGGGAAATTTTGAATATAACAGAATTTAAATGGGTTTCATTGCGCTTATCCGATCGGTCGGGTTAACAAAAAGTTGACAACATTTCGGTTAAATTCTGTATCAACTGATTTATGGACAATAATTTTTGGCCCATTTAAATTAATTAATAAATAATTAAAAATAATTTTTGTCCAAAATTCTCTCTCGATCGATCAATGTGCCAAAGCGAAGCCGAAGAGAGCGACGAGCGACGACGACGACGGCGCTAGGGGGGTCCCCTTTCCCAACCCGTTTTAAACAATTAATAGGAGTGTTTATTTATATTAAACTCTCCTATTTTCATTCATTAGAGGGACTATTTTGGGGGGCCTTTTTTCATAAAGCATTAGAGGACTTTTCAAGTTCCAACCTTTCAAGTTCTAAACTTTTCAAATTCCTCTCCTTCCCTCTATTTCCCATCAATTCTTGCTACATACCCAACACAAAGAAACTGATGTTTTGGTGAGATCGCGCATAGCCATGAGAAGAATGTCCAGATGTAGCGTCCAACTTCAAAAATTTATTCCCGTTGATCCAAAAGGTTTCTAACTGTGATTTTTGGATATGTCATAGTACTTGAAGTCTAGTTTCTCCAAAGTCAATCCTTTCATCGTTTGAATGTTTCTACACCAATAAACTCATGTTTTGGCGAGATCCTGTGTAGCTGTGAGAAGAATTGACAGATTTGGGATCCGACTTCAAAAACAGATTCCCGAGAATCTTGAAGGTTTTTAAGGCTGATTTTTGGATAGACCGCAATACTACGGATCTGATTTCTTCCAAACCAACCTGCTTGTCATTAGACATTTCTACACTAAGAAAACAAAATATTGTTGGGACTGCACGAGATTCAGAAAATAAGACACCAAATTTGGAGTTTCACATTGATTTGGTTAGAAGAATTATTTTTTCAATGATTCTTTGATCAATCCTTTGTACATGGAAGATTCTTATATAGAATTTCCCTTTGAAAAATTGTTATTTCTTGTACAAGGAAATTTTTTGGTGAACTTAGAAGCATCCAATTACTCAATTCTACCATCTAAATGGTATTTGCTAGTACTCAAAAGAAGAATGAGTCTTAAAAATCAAACCAATGAAAAGTCAATATTCAATTTTATTTGTGTCAATGATACAATAATCTTCTTTTCTTCTTACACACCTTGCAGAGAAGATACACAATTTTACTACTCCCAACTTAGAAAAAAAAAAAAACCTATCTATTGAAATTTATATAAAAAGGGTCTCACAGTGATTTCAAGCAAGAATATTTAAATAAATTTTTTTTTTGAGATCACTACAAACAAATAATTTATAGTGACTTAGTTAGAATGCGATGATAAGAAAGAAAAATACTCTTGAAGTCTCAACAATTCCTTCATAAAGACTTCAACTTTCGTCATCAAATTCGACAAGCCTACACATTGATACGTCTAAAAAAATACACATACATGAATACTTCAAGTCTTGTCACAAAGTGTTGGCAGACCTAAACTTCAACAAGGTTTGAAGTAGGGGGCATCTGTAGACACACAAATTTTATTGAATTTAACTCATACAAAATTTAGATTAAATTCATATTTATTTTGATTTAATGATGAATATGGGCTTTACAAATAAATAAATCCATTTTTATCAAGAGGCGAAGAGAAAGAAAATTCACATTATGTGATATTTCATCTAAAAAGTAAAGAATTAAAGCTTATCCTACTCCAGAGAAGACAACAAACATGAAAGCATGAGTGAAATTATAGATGTTGTTCAGTTGTAGGCCCAACTGATACAGGTTGATGCAGTGGCCTTTTGTTTTCCATGGAGTTGGAGGAGTTTGCACAGACAATATAGAGGTTGATGTGCTAGCTTCCAATTCTCTATTTTACGGACACGTGTGTAATAAACCAGAGAATTGTAAAGTCAAAACTAACCTTATAAATAAATTAAATGACATGAAGCAGCAATGTTGATATCAATTCCACTCACTCTTCTAATATAGTTAAAAATTTAATATTTAATTTATTATTAATATTAATAATTTATTATTTAAGTATTGTTAAGGTGGAATATTTTATTCATGTAAAATATCATGTATTAAAATTTTTTTAAATTGAAGAGAGATTGCAATACACACACTATTAAGGTATGTTTCTTAAATTAAAAATTGAAAGTTAAGGTTGAAACTCAAAAAATGGATAGTGTATGTTGTTTTTGACACTTATCTGTAGATATTTTGCCAAACTACCCCCTATTAAATGATGTCTTAAAAAATGATTTGAAAAAAATAACTATTTAATGTTGAGGGTAAAACATGAAAAAAAATATTTTTTTATAGGTTAAAAGTGACATATAAAAATAAAAATCTATTTTAGAAATAATTTACAAGTAAAAGTGAACGTAGGGGTATTTAATTGTCAGGGTAAATAGACACAACATGTAAATTAACTTTCAAAATTAGACAAGTATTGATGGAAAACTATTTTTAGTATTGTGGACAACTATTTCGGATTGAATTTCTGACCAAATAAGTTTGTTCACATTATTCACATCATCTCAAAAATTTGCATCTCCTCTGCATAAATTCCTTTGCAAAATTTAAGTCTCAACATAGAGAATTTTTCTGAAAAAATTTCTCCAATGTAAATCTTCATAAATGTTAAATAGGTAGCGGCTAAAACTACACCCGTCAAGATGAACACTCATCTCTAACTTGATTCAACCATTGAACTTGACCCCATCATTGAACTATCCAACATGGATACACCATTGACTGTGGCTCTGAATCATTTGTTAGGACCAAAATAATTTGTTGTTAGCGGAAGCTAGCAAAGCAAACCTCAAAAGACCACGTGCAAGAAGACAAACAAGAAATATACAAAAGACAAAATGATTTAATATGATTTCGTCAATAAACTTACGTCCACAAAGGAGATGAGTATATAATAGGAGAGTACAAAATATAGAGACATAACCTCAACCAATCACTCGAAATAAATGGGAGGTTCGCACAAGAGATAACATATCACTTGTGTCCACAAATTCTCCCTCTAACCAAAACTCTCAAAGCCCATATGATTTAATTGTGAATATTAATTAAATTAGAAGGAACAAGACTATTTATAGAGTTATAGACCTTTTCCTACAAGAAAAGAACTAGCCAAAATTTAAATCTTTCCCTAAAAGAAAAAGTTATTTATGGTAAGAACTTAACAAATAATAACCAACAATTTTGACATATTGAAGAAGAATAAGATGTTTGATCCTTTTTGTTTTTGATTCTCATTTTGCTCGTCTAGTGGAGGATTTTTTGGCTAACTACTTTTAGTAAATTGAAATATTCACAACACACAGGATTTTGGTAACCTGATATATGAAGATAGTCTACAATAGCATTGTCCCCTTATCAAAAGAGTAGACATATATACACTTATTACTAGTCCAAATTAACCAAAGAAAACGTTCTTTTCATATTCATGCAAAAGCAGAAGAGGAGATATTTAACAATTTGAATCCTCTTCACCAAAGAAAATTATACTATATATTGTAGCTAGAGCACCACATATTCTCAAAGTTCTATTATTTCTTAGGCACGATTGATATGATTACAGTTATAATTATAGACAATTACGATTCACTTCTTAATTAGTGTAATTCACTTCAATTTGAATCAATCATCTTTTAACATTAGCTTTGTAAAATTGTCTTCAATTTTTTGAGGTGTCTTCTAAGACATTTCAAGCTAAAACTAATTAAATTATCAAATAATTAAATTTTAAAACATTGTCTTAACATTTAGCTTTTTTTAAAGAATAACAATCACCACAATATTGATGATTTAAACTTATTTTTGTAATTAAAGTAATACAAAATGTTATACAAGTAATATATGATATTCTAATTGGTATACTCAATCAGATGAAGTTTTAATTCTATTTTAAACTATTTTTACTACTAGAGCAATTTTAATAATTTATGCAACGAATGACTCAATTCAAAAGTTTTCAAAACTATAGTTTCTATGAATTCAGTTAAGGTATAAGCATTTGTGGTGTTATGCAACACACAATAATATATATATACCTATTCGTGTCTTATGAATTATTAAAAGAAAATATTGTATAGCTAATTAAAAAAATAAAATATCGAATTATAATTAACTTCTTGTATATTAATAAATAATACATGAGAATAAAATATTATAAGAAAAAGCATTAAGTAAAATAAGAAACCCTTTTCAAAGTTTTATTGAAACTCTACTCGTAAAAGAAAACGCTGCAAATTATAACAATCAAAGAGTGTAAAAAATTATGCTAAATCAAATAAGACAAGTTAGAAAATTTTAAAAGACATACCATGGTGGAATCAAAACCAATTGGTGATTGATTAAAATTTTCGTACTAAATTAGGATCTGATAAATCGATAGGGAGTACTTGAAGCCTTTTCTTTTTTAAGTTTTCAATATATATATCTTGAAGCAATCTAATTATTTTTTTGGAAAAGATAATTAAATTACAGATACTTGAAATGAAATTTTTGAATTGACCAACTGCAATAAAAAATATTATTTATTGAAAAACTTTAACAATCAATAAACAGTCTTATAAGAAATT
Source organism: Solanum habrochaites (assembly GCA_027704765.1). NCBI lineage: Eukaryota > Viridiplantae > Streptophyta > Magnoliopsida > Solanales > Solanaceae > Solanum > Solanum habrochaites. The sequence goes on along the minus strand of JAKWJA010002492.1, from coordinate 16,168,813 downwards.
ATTAACTAAAGTTACAAATTTATCTAAATTTAAAACATAAACTGAATTGGCCCTTTGTCATGATCCAAAACGTCCTATTGCACTTACGTAACCCTTCGGTGGTGAGAACTATTACGACAACCCACTAAGCAACTAAATCAATACTAAGAAATTATGTTACGGAAAAGTAGTAGTTAATAACTACAAAAAATGCGAAATTCAATACATAGAAATTGAAAGTCAATGTACCAAAACATCTAACAAGATATCAATCTAAAACAAGAAGGAGCATCCCCAAACTAAAGAACAATACAAACACTATTACAACAAAGGCCTAAGTGCAAGAAATGGTGGAGGGACGAAAGAGAAAACCCAGGAAGTCCGAGAAGAATTGGCTAAATCGAATTGAGCAAGCTCACGAAGGGGTGTTGTTTTTGGGGGCGGTGGGGGGGGGGTTTTTGGCGCTTCCTAGCGAGGTCAGTGATAGTCAATAAGATGCCCAGTATCAAAAACTAGAGGCAAGTGAAACATCAGTAACCAACCATATTGTAGGGTAGGTCAAGCGGGGTATCCCAAAATAGGTAACCTAAAACAGTAAACACATTTTATAATCACCTGCACATATTATCAAACATGTACAACATTTACAAAATGAGATGTCGCGCCCCATTATTAGACAGAAAACGGGTTGTTGTGCACGACCTCACCCTAACACTCTTTTGGGATTTCGAGTTTAGTGGAGTCGCCAACTAACGAATATTAAGGTGCGTAACGGCACCTATCTAACCGAAATAAGTTAATAAGGTCAACGAAGCCAGATATTAGGTTACGGGTTCTAATTACCACGAGGGGAAGGTGTTAGGCATCCATCGGTCCACAAGTGTGGGTCCCGACAGTATGCATGCAGTCTAGTGTGGGCGAATTAACAATTAGCAAACAAAGTAATCATGTATTAATTATTTAATCGTGCCCTAAGTGAATAAAACAAATACAAAACAATTAATATAATTTGAGCTTAGGCTAGGTGATAGCCAATAAATACATAATCAATTTTATTTTTATTTAAGCATGTGAGGACATGTTATAAAACAAAGTGTGTTATTAAGCAATTAATTTGTGAGAAAGTTAAAGTTTTGAAAATTGAGCAAGCTTTGAATATTAAATTTTATTTTTAAAAAAGTTTTTGTTTCTTATAGGGATGATGCCCACGATATTGTTGATCGCCGCTCCTCCACCATAGAAACAAATTTTGATATGGATGGTCGCGTTCTAAAAAATAGTTGATATTTTTGAAAACAAATGATCTTTTAAAAAGATTTAGTTCACACGTAGGCACATAATATTTAAATATAAATGCCAATAATTTCTGTTGAAAATCCAATGGGTAGGTGGTTTTCCGGAGATGCGTCAGTTTAAAAAAAAATTGGAACTAGACCTCGTAGCCTTTGACTTCCCCCTACGATAGTTAGGAGATAGGCTTAATATATTTTTCCAAAAAACAATGTCCATAATCAATACAAGGTTAAAAGAAGATTGAATAATGACTTTTTTAAGAAAATTATGTGCAAGGTTTTGAGATGAAAATATTTTTAAAAACCAAGTTATTTGCCAAAGGCCTGAATATGATTCAATTTAGAGTTATGTAAAAAAAAAATATTGCATCTGAATTGCGCGAGGAAAAACGGGGAAACAAATAGGATGACTAGTTATAATATTAAAACTAAATTTTAGAGGCGGAGGGCTCAACTCAAATATGAACATAAACAAAGTTTTTTTTTATGGATATGCTAAAAAGTGTATTTACAACCCTATAGACATGATTTCAGGGTTTAAAACAAACAGAGAACATATATAGGCATGATTTTGTGATCTCAATGATATGAACAAATTAATTCAACATAGAACCTGGTTTCTACATGACAGCTGATGCTACAAATAGAACATGTTAAAACACCTAATAAAGCCTACTAACGATTATGATTTTATTTTAACATTAAAAAAATTAAGGAATTAGTTTATATATTTTTAGATTTTAACAAAGCATCAAAAACACTTGATTGGATTATAATACCTACACACCAATAATTCTAGGTGATTAAAGGAACAAAAAGTCCTATAGGCAATGCTTTTCTAAAAAAAAAATTTAAAGAATAAGTAGCATGATAAATCCCCCTCCCTAGACTAAACCAAATAAAAATTTATATATATGAGCTTTTAGGGTTTACAAATTGTTACACATTCGAATAACGAAAAATAGGCAAAAAATAATATAATATAGAATATATACATTAAAAAAACCAAATAAAATCTTTCTTAAATTAATCTTCAAAACTTGAATTTCAACGTTTGCAACCTGTCAAAGTAATCAAATTTACTTACAAAAGTAATCACCACTTATTAGCAAGGTAAAACAATTATGAAATTATTTAATGACGGGATTCTACATTAAAAAAACCCAGGACAATAGCTTACAACAAATAGGTGAATGTGACGATAGTATAAACTGTTAAGGATACAACCGGTGAAGCAAAACAAATGGATTCACCTTTACTCGAACAAAGTAGCCCAAAATAGCGAAGGAACACGTGGAATGTTATAGAATATTTAACTGTGTTTGTTTAAATAGAAAGAGGAGCATGTAGAGAACACGAGAAGTTGATGAGAGAAAAAATGATATTGAGAGTGAATGGCTGGGGCAAAATAATGAAGGGAGGGTCTTATTTATATAGCACGAGGGAGAACAAATAAATAGGAAAAGAAATATTTATAAGGGAATCAATTTAATTTTAATTTTCCTTATTTTAAGGATAATTCAAATCGTCAAATATTTAAGTATTTTTTTAACCCACTATACGCAAAGTAATAAATAAGAAAAAGGAGGAGTAATATTTAGTTTCCTGAATAAAGAAAGAACCAAATTAGAAAAAATATTTTTAAAAAATTACGCAAGAATAGATAAGTAAGAATAAAAGTTAGGAAATTTTCCCTTAAAATCAAGAGACCTAAAATTATTTATTAAGCTACCAAAAATATACACAAATAAGAGAATAAAATTAGGAAGAGCAAACATATTTTTTTTTATTAAATAATGAAGAGTCAATATTAAAAAATCTATACAATAAGAAAGCAGCAATTGTTCAAGTAAGGAAAAAAAGAAATACTTTAATGATATTCCTTATTTCAAGGAGCCAAAATCATTATTTATCTTACCCGAAAACAAATTTTTTAAATAAAGACGAATGGAAGTAACAATCAGACACATAAACAAGGAGAATATTTACGGAAAGACCAGATCACAAATCAAACAAGACCGGGATACAACAATTCCCGCAGATTTTTTTTTTTAAACAAAATTTACAATATAAAAACAAATAACAAATTAAAACAGATCCTAAAATACATTAAAACTAATTAAGCTGGAGCAAGGGGTCACTAGGGACTGAAATTCCATTTTAAAACCCATTCTTGCATAAGATGTCACCAAAAAATTAGTAAGGGAAAAAATTTATCATGTCCAAATTATGTCACTTTAAATACAAGAACCAACAAATCGCTATCATAAACCATAGTACAGTAACGACAGATAGCAGGTGGTAACATTAGATATATATGGGACCATTCCAAGTCCACACATGGAATACTATTCTTGAAAAACACACAATATCAGAAAAATTTGCGAGTAAGATTAAGATAAGAATGCAAGTAAAATGAGACTGAACTATGCATAGCAAATTACAAAATAAAAAGAAGAAACAAAGCCGAAAAAAAAGGTAGAATTAAAAGAAATGTACCCGGACGGAATTGTTTTAAAAAATCACATCTCTTAATACCCATTGGAAACGTTCGAAAACATCGCTTGGAGTTAACTTATTTTCTAGCCGGTTTTTCCTTCTCATCCTGCCGGGGAAGTGTTGCGCTAGTGGCTTGCTGTCCGGTGCGGAGCTGTGGCCTGTCTCTGCAAAAAAAGAAGAAGAAAAGGAGGAAGAGGAGGAAGGGGGAAAACGGAAGGAAGAGAAGGAAGCGGAGATTGGAGAGGAGTAAAGGGAGGAGGGAGAAGGGCGGGACGAGGGGAGACGAGTGAAAGGAAGAGGAACGAAAGGGAGAGAGACACGCTGCAGTGATGTGGGCTGGTGGTTGACGATGCTCGTGTCGCTGGTGGCTGTCGCCGGCAAGGAGGCTGCGGATGTTGGTGCTTGCAGGTTGCCTCGCCTCGGGCTGCTGCTGCGTGGTGGCTGTCGCCGGCCTGCAAAACTAAGAAGAGCGAGAAAGAAAGAGGGGGCGGAGAGGGAGCGAGAAGCGGGAATTAAAATGAGGGGGGGAGGAGGAAACGAAGGAGAGGGAAAAGGGGAGAGAAAGCGAGCCGGAGAAGTGGAAGGACGCTGGTGGAGTCAGGACGAGAGATGAAGGACAGGGCTGAGATGAGGGAGGGAGAAACCGGAGTGAGAATTATTATTAGGGGATTTAAGGGTCTCTTTTCGGTTTAAAGTAGATTAAATCTGGGACCATTTATTTTTAGACGAGATGACAGGGGTTAGGATTTCGATCTAGGAATTAAATTAAGATGGACGGGGGAGATCACAAGATCAAAGTCTTGAAATTCGTTGACAAAGCTATAGAGTGGCTAAAAAATTGCCATAAACATTTGGGCTAGGAATTGGACGGAGAAGAGAGGCTTATTTGATTGTAATAAAAACTATCAATTCAAATGGCTCGTAGTAGAATTGGAAAGAATTGGAATAGAATAGGCTTAGATTTAAAAATTTTTAAGGACAAGTGTAGGAAGTACTATTTAATAAAACTAATACTATATTAAAATATTTTAGACAATTGACAATCATTTAGTTACGAATGATTGTATAGAAAAAAACCTACTAAAATTATAATTTTCAAGCAAGTCGATAAAAAATTCTCTAACAATTAAAATACCTAATTTGACTCGAAAGCGTTTCCTAAAAATGGTCAAAGGTATCGGTCCAAAAATCGTTCGGGGGTCAACAAAGAATTCACAATATATTTCACATTTAACCATCACCTCATGTTTCTCTCACAAAAATTCAATAGCCCAAATTAGTTAGGGCTTGCAAGACACGTGAAATCCGATCTCATATTAGGCCGAAATATAGAACCGGTCCCATAGTGTGTTGGGCGTGACAAACTGATCCAGTTACACGTGTCGGAATGTGGAAACCCGATGCCAAGATAGCTTGCGGGAATGTGGAAGGAAGGGGAAATCAAACTCTTCCAATCAAACACACCACAATAACACACCACAAGTCAAGATTCATCAAAAAAAATCATACATTATACATCAGGATTCAGGCTACATCATTCATTCATCTATTTACAGAACGTGTGATTCAATACTTGCAATAATTCATTAAAACATAAAGTATCAAATGAAGCAAAAACATGCATACATCACACTAAGATAGAATCACAAACCATCACATGTCTATGTGAAACAAACCTCGAAACCCTAAGAAAACCGTGATGCGTAATTTTCTGGATTTAGTTCAAGTTATTCTTTCGTATACAAACAATAATAACTAACACGGGTAATCAAAACAAAGAGTCGCTAATTAACCCGTAAACAAAAATAACATTTTATGAAAACCCTATATTCAAAACCCATGATCCAAAGTCTAACCAATTTGGGTTGTTTTCCACTGTAAACAACCCAAAAATTAATAGGTTTATCAGATCTGAATAAACTAAATCTAAATTCTTACAAAGCGCTTAATTAATGTGTTTGTGAATTTTGAAGTCATTTGATTTGAAATTTGAAAGTCAAACGTCAGGGAGACCAAAGATGTTCGACAAATAGTCTTATGTGCTTGCACTGTGGTTATCTGTGTGTCATGAGTTTCTGAGTTACTTATAGGTTAATAGTAGTTTTTAAAGGGCCAATTTGAGTTTGATTAAGGTTTGGAAGGTCATCAATCAAGAACGTCCAAGACGAGTCAAAGTTAGCCTTTGGACGTCCTGTGTGGGATATACGTCTTTAACATATTTTATGTGTTCGCTTGTGATGAATATTATTTTGCGATTGTGTATTCCAGTTAATAACCTAGAAATGAATGTTTGGGAAAACCCAACGTTCGGGAATGACGCAACCTAGGACGCACAAGGGCCTCGGAAGAGACCCCAAATTCTTGGTAGAGTTAGACTGCTGGGCCAAAAGGTGGGCAAACCACGGACCCCTTAAACCGACGTCCAAGTCTCCCAGGAGATAAATTTTAGAGGGATTTTCGCCGCCAGTTAGGTCCAGTGATGCTCGCACGACAACGCGGCTCGACGGCCCTTGCTATGAATCCTTCGTTTTGGGGAGTTTCAGGACCCAATCAAAGACCCCAAATGACAGGGCTTTGTATAGTTGACGACCCGTCGATGGGGCACTGCAATTCTGCATGCAAGTTGCTGCCAAGCTTGGGGGGTTTTGGGAAATTACCCCAAGGTCTTATTAAAATAGGAAGGGGACGGTTTATTTTAGGTTTGTATGGGTATTTTAAGGAGTATTTATATAATTATTGCTTCATCTTTGACCCTATCCCCTAAGATTAAACCCTTTTCCCTCCCAAGATTCTCCAAAACAACCTTCCTATGACGAAGCTAAGGTGGAAGATGGAGCTTGATGATGGATCTTCAATGTAGTTTCTTATTCAATTATATTGGATTTCTAATAAGGTTATGAGAGTGCTTCATCTAGGCTTTCTATCACCTTAGAGGCAATCAAAAATTGATTGTCCATAGATTTCAAAAAGATTGAAAAAGTCCCTTTATACTCTAAGTTTGGGTTCTTGCATAAAAACATCGTTCAAACATTAAGAATGATATTATTGATGTTAATTTATGTTTTCAATGAAAATATTTTCCATGAACCCTTGACCTTCTCAAATCTTATATTTGGTGATCGTATGGTTTTTACGCAAAATTGTCTGAATTTGATTATATGAGTATTGTATACTTAGATTCCTTGATATTTAGATTATGATTGGGATTGAATGGTGACCATGGCCATTCGTAGGGTCTTTGAGAGTAGTTATTAAGTTGGTTGATTGTCTATGGATTTTAAAGTTGTGAGAATTAGATTGGTGGTATGTTGCCCTAACTCTCTCGATATGATGTTGTTAAGTCTTATATTATAAGGAGGATGTATGCTCCAATTTTGGTGGTCGTGCTTATGTGTTATAATGTGAATCAAAGGGGCTTGTCGGGCATACTTTAGAACTATGATATGTCAAGTTTAACTTGGCTATGTGACGTTGTCAATGTCGTGATTACTTGAGTCTTTATATGTGAAGTTACAACTATGTGTTTTTCTATGCAATTGATATGGGGCTATGATAGGGTAATGTGAAGCCCTTGTGAGTGTTTAGGGAATTGATGTCGAAGTGTGAATCATATTACATGACTATATGAGACTTAGATAAGATATGTTGCTGATTTTAAAAGTCGTGGCTGACTAGTTAGTATTCTTAGTTGACCTATGGCTTCTGAATGACTGATGCTATGTATGCGATGGTAAACGAAGTAGGTGTCTTGTTTGGTAGATTTGTGTCCTTACATCTGCATGTAAGGATTTGTGAATACGAATTCTTTGATTAGTAGGCTAATGCATTCTTAGTCTTATATGTGTGATTGTCATGTGACCTTGAAATATAGGTCAGAAATGTCTTATGTGTAATCTCTTTAAAAGAAGGTTATTGATATCCTTGAGTTGAAAGCCGTTATTCGTAATGGTATCCTAATTGTGTGAATGGTAGATTAGATTACGTTTGGTTGGATCGAATGACATAAAAATCATGTTTTAGAAAATAATGATCTATCCTCTTACCTTGTAGGTAACCTTTAGTGGACCTTTTGGTAAGGGTGTTGTAATTGTGATGGGTTGTTGAATATGATATGGAAAAAACCCCTTCATATGCTCTTTATTGCAAATAATCTATGAGAAAAAAAAAAGATTAGCCCCGCTGTAGTGAGTATGGTAAGGGGAAGTAGGTATTAGTTAGGCATGAGCTGCAGTACAATAAAACCCTAATATTCCTTAACCAGGCCTATATGGGATGTGTCTTCGTTCTTACCAACTGGCAAGTAGAAACACCCTCCATCGGAGATAGGTTCTAACTCCGAATTCCTTGATTAGCCTTACCATGGTCTACGTCCAGTTATTGCCTATTCTCATTAATAAGGAATACATTATAGTGTTGGACAAGTTCTATTTGAAGTTTAGGTAGTGGTATGAGAAACACTATCTAGACATTGTTACACGAATAAGATTGGAAGAAGTTAGTGTCTGTGAGTCCCATAGGTCTTCACCAAGAACATTATATGATCCTTAAGTGTGAAGGTCTTCTAAAATGATAAAGCTTCAATGAAGTAAGTTAAGAACTGTCAAATTTAAAAAAAAGTTACCAATAGTGATAGCTTTGAGCGATTTGACTAGGTAGGCTTGGAGAAGGGGTATGGGAGTTCTCTTCATTTTTTATTTAGGTGAGTCTTGGAGTATTTCCAGGTAGGGAGTCTAATTCGTAAAATGGGAATGATCTTATCTTAGGTAGTCTAAAGGATCTCTTTGGTGTGTATGAAGGGATTGTATGGGCGGTCGCTTCATAACTCACTCAAGTGAACCTTAGAATAACCTTTGGTAGGAGGGTCTCATGTTTATGTGAATTGGTGTGACATGTGATGTATTGGAATAACTTACTTTAGGTAGTCCTAGGGATCATCTAGGTGTGTGTGAAGGGGTTGTATGGGAGGATGCTTTGTAACTAACTTAGGTGAGTCTTAGGATAACCTTAGTAGGGGATTCATGTGAGTATGTCCATGTTTTTTTATGTGTTCTTGATGTTATTTTGTGATTTATAAATTATATGTGAAGTTACAGTGAGGTCACTGTAAGGTTACAGTAAGTTTTCTATAAATTGAGTATAATTTGGAATGTGTTCTATATTGTGATTATTCACTTGTTTGATGTCTCTTAAACTATTTTATGAATGTTTTATATCAAAATATCATCAAAGAATATTCTATACTAAATGTCTCTTTTTCATGGTTTTTGCATGGCTTCCATACTTAGTGTATCTAATGTGCTAACCCCATCTTTTCCCTTCTTGACTAAAGTGTAGGGAATTGGAAGTCTTGATATGCTATGGAGGATGGATAGGTTTCTATGGGTTGAATATGAAGTATTGGTGACTTCTCATCGATTCGAGGACAGTACCCACATGTTCTTTTATGTCTTAGTCTTTATATTTATGTCTTGTATGGGCTTAGTTCCAAATGTTGTATACTCCAAAGTATAGATGGTTCAATCAGACATTGTAAAGGTTTATTGTTTTAATGAAAGTCCTCCTCTTGCGTATGTTATTGAAAGAGTTCTTTGTGTGTGAAGAAAGTTTTAAATTCTTAACTTCCTCTTGCGTATGTTATTGAAAAGACTCTTCGTGTGTGAAGAAAGTTTTGAATTTTTACTTATTTTAGAGTGTTTATTATACAATTATTTATTTGAGTGGCTTTAGTGAGACTTTCAGAGTCTCATATGTCGTGTCCTGACTAAGGTGTACTTGTGGGTTGTGACAAAGGTGTTATCAAAACATAAGGTTTGGGAGTGTCTTCATTATCTCATGAACCACCTCTAGTAGAGTCTTGTTCATAATGTGAAGCACACCACATTATGAATAAGAGGCTATTGGGTTCTAGGAAAAGTTTCACTTCTTCATTCTTCTTATCATGCCTAAGAGCTGTGTATAAAGAGTCTTTCCCTTGTTCCTTTATATGTTTCCCTTTTGAGTGTGACCTTTGAGAAGTTTGGGTTGAGGGCGAGAAAATATGAAAGGTAACTTGTTAGATTGGTGTGAAAGATGGTGTTGATGACCTTAGGTTGGTTTAGTTACCTTTTGAAGGGTAGTGTAGTTGTTAGAAATGGTGAAGTATAGTGTTAGAAAAGTGGAGTGTTATTTGAAAAGGTTTGAAGTTGTTTAGATATGACCTTAGAAAAGAAGGAGGTGAAGAAGAAAAAGTAAAAGGGTAGTTTCTCCTAGTAAAGGAGGGGGGGGGGGAGGGATATGTTATTGTTTCAAGAGGTCTACTGTATTGAAAGAGTTTATGAGAAGGTGTTAATTAGGTTTAAGGTTCCTTGAGGGAGTTCCTTGTAGGATAGTTATGTTGACTTGATTTGGTTCTCCTACATGGGGGGAGTATGGTGAAGAGAATGGTTGTAAGGAGTGAGATATCCTTAGCTTTTCCCTATATGCTTATTCAAGCCTAAAACAAAGAGTTCCTAGTAACTTGTTTTATGTTGGAGCCTTTTGTGAAAAATGAGTTTCCAAATATTCTCCTTATGATATGCATGTTTTGGTTGAGTTCTTGTTGAATGAGAAAATGAGTTTCCATGCATGGTATCTTCCTTATTGTTCATGTGCATCTAGTGTAGGTTGCTAATTTCTTCAATAAGATGCTAATTATCATGTATTTACTTGTTATATAAGACTGGTTTTTTGAGCATTTATAATAAATTGCTTAAGTATTTGCCTTTGTTAAATTGTAAAGCATGTTCACTGTAAGAAGAATTGAAATGTTGCTTAAATTGTGCTTTCATGAGAATTATTATTAATGTGTTTAGGAAAGATGTTTTTAAGCATGGGGATACTTGGAGTTATGTTCCTCTTGACTATGTTTTTGGATTATGATGTTGTATGTTTGAAAATGGGCTGTTTGCTTTGGTTGGTATCTCTTTAAGTGTTTAAGTGTTGTTCGAGGACAAATGTTCTTAAGCGGGGGAGAATGTAACAACCCTAAAATTATATAGGTTTATCTAGAGCTTTATCACTTTTCTGAAGTCTTATAATAAGCTTAATTAATGTTTTGTGAGTTTTGAAGTCATTTCGATTGAATTAGAAGTCAAACCTCAAGGGACGACCAAGACGTTCGACGATTAGTCCTTATGTGCTTGAATGTGTTTAAGTGTGTTTCATGAGTTTATGAGGTATTTATATGGTTAATAATAGTGTTTGAAGGCAGCATGTTGTGTTTGGTATGGCTTAGAGGTCAAACGTCCAAGAACGTCCAAGACGTTCAAAAGTTAGCCTTTGGACGTCCTTGTGTGTTGATGTGTCTCTTAGCATATTTTATGTGTTTGTTTGTGTTGAATTTGATTGGAGATGTTCCTAACACTTATACGCGCATGTTTAGGGGTCCAATGTTTGGGAATGACTTGACCTAGTCCACACAAGTGGCCCTAGAAGAGGACCCTAAACTCTTGGGAGTAGAATGCATGGTAGTGGCAACCACGACCCCCAAACGACGGCTAGTCGACCAAGAGATGGATCGTCGATGGGAGGCATAGATAGAGCCTTGAATCCTTTAGGTTTGGGAGTTGCAGACCCAATCAACGGACCCTAAATGACGGGGCATTGTCTAGTTGACGGCCCGTCGATGGTAGGGCGTCGAAAGGCACTACAATCTGCCTGCAATTTGCTGCCAAGCTTGGGGTGTGTTATAAAATAAGAGGAAGGTTATTTTTTTAGGTGTGTATGGGTATTTTAAAAGTATTTAAGTAAATGAACTCTCATTTAGACCCTAGAACCTAGATCAAAATGCTTTCCCTCCCAAAGTTTCTCCAAAAACCTCCATGAGAGCTCATGGTGAAGATGGAGCTTGATTATGGATCTTGAATAGAGTTTCTTATTCAATTCTCTTTGGATTCTTCTAATAAGGTATGAGAGTTCTTCATCTACGACTTGCTATCACCTTAGAGTCAATTTCAAAAAGATGAAAAATTCCAATTTGTACTCTAAGTCTTGTGTTCTTGCATAAAACATTTTCAAATACAAGGATATGATATTATTGATGTATAATTGATGTTTTTAAATGAAAATCTGCATGATCCCTTGACTTTCTCAAATCTCAAAATTTGGCTATGCTATGGGTGAGGTAATCATGTCTCTATACTTGTGAATTCATGTGTAGATTGTTATGAGCTCTTGATTTATGTATAGATTATGATTGTATGGTTTATAGGCTGTCTGAATTTTATTATATGAGTTCTGTATACTCTTAGATTCATTGTATATTGAGATTACTTGATTGAATTGGTGATCATGGCCATTGGTAAGGGCCTTTGAGTATTGAGTTGGTTTATTTGACTATTGATTGAAGTTGTGGGATTGGATTGGTGGTATGCTACCCTAAATCTCTTTATATTATGTTGTATAACTCTTATATTATGATGATTATTGGTATGGTACACTTACGGTGACGGTGCCTATGTGTTATAGTTGTGAATCAATGTGGCCTTACCAGTATTACTTTATGAATTGTGAATCAATGTGGCCTTGTCGACATTACTTTATGAACTATGATATTATCATGTATAACTTGGATATGTGATCATTGTAAATGACTTGATGAATTAAGTATACATGTGAAGTTAAAGTATGTATTTTTGTAATTATATGTGATCATGAAAGGGTATAGTGATGCCTTGTGTGTGTAGACTTGATATCGAAGTGTGAATCTTCTTACATGACTATATGATACTTACTTGGTTTTCGTGTAAAGAATGTTCCTTCTCGAAATAATAGTTTTGATTATGTTGTACCTATCACTTAATGTCATGTAAATGTTGGGGTTGGAACTACAACTTAAAAGAACTCATAAATGAGCCTTTTCCTTTATCCCTTACTAAGAATTGGTCTTGTATATGACTAGAGTGGTTGGGATTGGTTATGTTATTGTGTGTTTCACTATATTATGGGATGATTGTGGTGAATTCAATGTAATTCCTTGGTGAATATTCTTGTAAGCAATAGGTAAGTATTCTAAAGTGATATTGGACTATAAATGATGTTGTTATGCAATTGAAGTATGTATGATGTTTCTATGAATATATATTGGGCTATTAAAATATGTTAAATGTGGGATCATGTTAAGGATATGATAATGCAAGTTGATGATGTTTATCTTCTATGCCTTACACACTATGATTATAATATGTTAATCTCACAAATGAAGGTTTTGTGATGAAAGAAAATTCTCGTCTAAACTTAAAGAGTTTATGATCATGTTTATACAAGGAATTAATCTCCTATGACTTATGATAAGTTTAATGATAAATGATAAATTAAAGGTTACTCAAAAAGAGACTTTAGCATAGCACCAAGTGAACTAGATATGAGAGGTGTCCCTTCCCAAGTTGGAATGTAGGTTCACAATGTGGAACTATAGGTCTGTAATACATCTCCTAGTTCTTGAACTATGTTGCCACTAAGAAATACTAGCTAGTGGATCCATTAGAATGCTATGTTCATGTTATGGTTCTACTTTGGCCGATATACCACCTTCTTTTGGTCTGGGGTTTCATGACACCGGATTCCATGTTTAGCTCACATGGTCTAATATAGATTAAGGTGATTGTTCCGTCAATTAAAATGAAAGGTAAGTAAATGGACATCGACTAGGGTAACTTTAGGAGTTTACTTAGTATATGTAGGGGTATGATACTCTACCTAGACATTGCACAAGTTGACTCTAAGGGATGTCCTAGGAGATTATTCTTATGTGATGTGATGACATGAAATGTATGATACCTATGATAGATGATGTTACTTTTTTATTATATTGGTTATGTTGATGAGCATGCTGTTGGCCTATAATACTCTTTGAGGTGATGACTAATTATGTTACAAGTTGTATGGTACAAAGTATGTCTTATAGTCTCCAATATTGTTTACTTGATTATGTAGGGTTATGGTCTTCACATGATCTTTCCCTTTGTAGGCTTTGGATGGGATAATTTGGTAAGTGTGTTGCATGTTGTGTTGATATGAACTATTGAATATGAAATGTTTATATGACTCTATGAGAATATGTCTTTGGTTATGATCTTGTTTGATGTTGTTGTGATCCTTATTTATAAATGCTCTATTGTATGTGCATCAAAGGCTTTCAAATGACTTATCATGCTTTTTAATGAAATGGTCCTTTTGATGCATGAGCTTAAATATTTTATATGTATATACCTACACTTATTACATGTGGTGTACTAATCCCTTAATTTATATAAATACAATGTAGGTTTCGACCATTGAAAGTTAAGAAGGTCCGTTGAGGAAGCTTGGAACCCTTTCTCCAAGTGTTGGTAGGTCCTCATGTTTGGGGATTTTATCTTTTCATTATTCTAATTATGAAGACTTTAGTAGTTGTAAGAGATACTCTTTATTTCCTTTTATCATTTGGATTCTATTGTATTAAGGCCTATATGGCGTATTGACTTTGTATTGGCTAAGCCCAACAATCGTATTCTTAGATGGATTTTATTTGAGACAATTTTAGACTATCATATGTATGTTGATTATGTTTCTAAAAGAGAAGCCTAAGTAAGCTTCTATGTGAGAGGTGTATGTATACCTCAATATATGATAAGCAAGAAGTCTAATTATACTTCACTTAGTATATGCAAAATTATTAATTTTTTGCAAATTTTAGCCTATGACATGTTATGACGAATGCTAAGGGATTGTCTGAGTCTTTTGTGAGGACGAGGATGCTGGTTACATATGGGGGTGCTCTCCGGATGTGATAGTAGGGAGTTTACATAGACTCCTCGCAATATGAAGCACTACATAGGCTTATACTTTTATTTCACATCCATAATATAATAATATTATCTCTTAACAAGTCTAAGATAAGTCTCATATTAAACTATCTAAAATGAATACAATACTTAGGCATATCCCATACTTCATTACAATGATAGCCACATATAGGCCCACCGTATCCAAATGAGAAAGGAAAGAACTCAATGTATCAAAACTAAAGTAAAAACAATATCTAGATAGTGGCATTGTCTTTGGAAGGTGAGGACCTACCAAGCTTGGAGAATAGAAGTCCAAGTATTCTTCAATGTCCCTCTAAAAGCTCAACGTCCAGAACCTACATAATTGTAAAAAACATAGAAAATGGGTTAGTACACCACTTGACTAAGTATGGAAACATGCACATAAAACATTTGAAAGAATGAATAATAAAGGGATATTTACTTTAGAAAACATGCTAAATCATTTTAAAGCCTTCAATGCACATACAAGAGAGATTATAACACATACGAATTACAATAACTCAAGTCATGTTCATAATCAATATATGTCAACATAAGAACCATATAAACTTCAACATAAGAACTATATCAATCCTAAAGTCCAATAGTTCACATCAACATAAGCATACAAACCCTTACCAACAATCCCATCCCAAGCCTACAAGTGCAATGCTTATGTGAAGTTCCATAACCCCACACAACCAATTAAACAAGAAGATCATAAGTAATGCTTTGCTACATCATATATATCATCATAGATAGTCATTACGACATGTAGGAATTTAGAACAACATCATATTAAATAATATAATGATCATCATGTAAGAGTACAATCATATAAAGTCAACATCACATATATCATTCATAAGAACAACTTCCGAGGACTCCTATTAGATTAAACTTTTGCAATGTCTAGGTAGATTCCCGTACCCCTACTTCTACTAAGACAAACCCCTTAAGTCACCCTAGTTAGTGTTCACTTTGTTACTTTGTTTTACTTTCAGGAACAATTTCCTTAACCTACATAGACCACAAGAGCTAAATGTGGAATCCGATGTCATGAAACCCTAAACCTAAAGAAGGTGGACTACTTGCCAAGCTAGTACCAAAACATGAACATGTCATTCTAGGTGGATCCACTAGCTAGTATTCCTATGGGGGAAACATAGTTTAAGAGCTACGAGATATGCCTGGGACCCTCTTTATGCACATTGACTTATAGTCTCCAATCTCATGAGTACAATAGTGAACCTACCTTCCATATTTATGAAGGGCCACTCCCCAGTACTAGTTCAATCGGTGCTAAGCTAGAGTCCATTTTTGAAATGTGTTTAAGCCTTTATGATTCATCATAGGTTAGTTTAGGTCATAGGATCATTATCTCGATAGAAAATACATGAGAACATCCTTTCAATACAACCCTTATATGTAAGATTAGCTCATCATCATCATCACCACCATGTCATAATAGGGCACATAGGCAATTCATAACCAACCTTATATCGTTGCATCTTAAGCATAATCTCACAATAACATTGTCAAGACATTTCAATATCATCATTATACCAACACCTATATAATTAAATCATAAGACATGCTTCAATTTCACTTCATTACCAAGTAATCCATCACAATTGAAGTAAAGGATCAAGATCACAATGTCTTACCAAATTCTCCTTCAAAATCCATCATTATTGGTCTTATACTCAACCAATATAATTTCATCTATAAATAGATATAACAAAATCATTCAATAGTGATTAACACAATAAGTAACTCAATTGTATCACTAGTGATCAATTCAACAAGATTTCATCACCTAGGGTTAGCAAATTTGGGTCAATTCATGATCTACTTCAAATACTAGGTTAATTCCTCAAGACAAATGTAATTGAACAATAATACAACATAATATAATCATAATAATCAAAGGAAACCATAAACAACATAATTTATAAGATCAAATTCTTATTAGGAGGAAACCCACATGAAAACCATATTTTTGAAATAAATTTTGGAAGAACCCTTTGGGGAAAGGAATCCTAAAGGTGAAAGGTCCCCATACCTTGATTTTTCTTGGAGATTTATGGATAAAAGTGACTTTATTGAATCCCTATAACCCTTTTACCTTTGTCTTTTATGGAGTCTTCTTGGGAGAGAGAAACTAGAGAGAAGGAAGAGTGATTTGTGTTTTGGAAAAGTGAAGTGTTAAGTTGGGTTTAGGCTTAGGGTAGTTTATGTGTCTTAACTGATCTAATTAACTAACATAATTAAATGAACCAAATTAAAACTTAACAAAAAAGTGCAGGCTTGACCTACGAGACCACGACCTATGGTCCATAGGTTAGTTGATGGGCACTGTTCCCCTCCGTCCTGCAAATCCATACTTTGGATTAGAGAGTATGCATTTGAAACATTTTGTAAATTGACTAAGTACTGGTCGATGGAGGCATCAACGCCCGTCGTCCATCCTAAGCTCCATCGATGGTGCTGCTGTCTTGACTCCTTTCTGGTCATTTGGAAAGGGTTCTCCTCAAGGATCCTTCAGGTATTCTTTGGGTATTCCTACCTAAACGTTTCTACCCTAAACAGGTTCTAATACGTGGTTAACACCTACTCATCAATTTTCATTAAATTCCAACTCCTAAAACCTTGTCAAATAGGCCAAGACACACTAGCCCCTTTTTCACTAGTCTCCAAACGTCATGGACGTTTTGAATCTAAAACATTCTAAATAACTTATGCACTTTATTTTGGACCTTAAAACACTGTTCAAAACATTAGGCACTCATGTGAGTCTCTATATTAGGTTTTGGACTTTCGGAGTATTACATCCTTCCCTCTAGAAGTCACCCCATGACACTCAACACCTTGTACACTCCATATAAAAACTTTTGAGGATCTTCTCCCACATTAGAATCAAGGAATATAAGAGGATTCATCCTCACAAAGTAAATTAATCTAGAGTTCATTGTACTATGAAGAGCATTCATCCTAGGCCCCAGTCTCTAGGCACTTGAACTATCATGACTCGGGCTAGGGTAAGGAGAGCCTATCTAATCTCCCCATTAGTCATGTCTGGGGGAACCACCGGAAACTCTTATCCTTTACCCACTATAGGGACTTTCTCACCTTGAGGAACTTGAACACCTTGTGGAACTTGTCTACCTTGGGAAAGAATTACCTCAATCACTTTTCCTCATCAACTCTCCTTGCCGGTGTCCTCCTTGTCTTCATTTCATATAACCATAAGATAAAAGGATTAATAAAAGACACTCATAAATTTTAACTCAACGGTCCGAAAGAAGAGTAGAGAATACATAAAACTCTATTGTCCAATAGCCTCTCGCTTATGGGTGTGTCGCGACTCACACTGATGAACAAAACTCTACTAGACGCGGATTTTATGAGTCTTTGAATCCTAAAGACAACTTCAAAATCTTATGCTCTGATATCACATTTGTAACAACCCGAGAGCACGCATTAGAAAAATGGCATCCCCCAAGTCGTCAAAAGGCGTACTCGACCTCTCGGAGGTCTTATACAAGACCTTAGACATCATTCATTGTATATGTATATTAAAAGTAGTGCAAAATCAAAACTTTTCACAAAAAATAATTCAAATGCATTTTTATAGAAAACATAAGAACTAAGTTTATTTTTAGCTATCTTAGACACATGAATATCTTGGGTCACAGCCCATACATAAACAAAATAGATATACTAAGTCTATTACAACATCTTTTGAATATAAAATCTAAATATAGTTATGTCTTCGAAACATTTGAGGATATACCAAAACTTTCTTGAAAGGATTCTAGTTTCCAAGCTTCAATTCAAAGGACTGCTCTCAAATGCCACCTACACCTTTACAGATGAAACAACCTATGGAATTAGCACACTGAATGTACTAAGTAGGTGATATGCAATAAAGTCATGCTAAACAGACATTTGTATAAAACATGCTTTTTTATGATCTTTTGAAGAAAACTTCATAACATAAGTATAAGAACTACTTTCAACATAAACTTCACATATAATCATATAATCCAAGTAATCCACATAATGGCATTAACATCACATCAAAACACAGAAGCATATAATTCTCCTAGAAAAGGTTATTGCAAGACTTACTTAAGTTAGACAAGATGAGACCACCCATACACCCTCTTCAAACCTACCAAAATAATCCTTAAGACTACCTAATATAAGTTATTCTCTTTTAATTACATTAACTCACCACCTAAGGTTACTTCATGATTCACCTACGTACGACATGAAAAGACTGCCCATACACCCTCTTCAAGACTACTTAAGAAACCCTCAAAGCTACCCTAGATAGGGATACTCTTAGTCAATTTACATTAACTTAAGTCCAAGTCATTCATTAAGTCAATTAAGATACAATTAAACATTTATAGGACTTCACATAATTATCTTAGAAAAGTCCTAGGGAACCTACATACTAGCATCTTCAAAACCTACTAGTTCTATGTCTAGATAACGTCCCGTTCAAATAACTTAACATTGTTAAACTTCTCAAATAGTAGAATGTATTCCACATGACGAGAATATGCATTAACCAATATAGACCATACTAGCTGGGCATGGAATCCAGAGTCTACCCTACTCCGATGGAGGGTATTCAACTTGCCAATGGTAGAACGAGGACACATCCAATGTTGGCACATGGTTAAGGAATATCAAGGGTTTCTTTATAATCTAGTCTCAACTTAAGTAGAATCACTCCCCAAGCATATTCTCTTGGTGCTAGATTCATTCCTCACCGAGTAAGTTCATTCACAACACCAAAGATGGTCCTCAAGGTCTTCCACTTAATGGTCTATATAATGATAGCTCAATTAATTTTTTAGAGATTGTTTCATGCTGTTCCAGCCAACCTATTCCTTAGTCCACTATTCACACAAGAAGGATACCATTACGACTTTCAACTTCAAGGATTTATAAACCTTTTTTCTATATTGAGGGCTCCACATACTAGACCTTCTTAACATGTTCAAGGGGTTTATTCAATCATCTACACATACATGAAAAAGTTTCTTTAGCCTACTAAGTCAAGATTTCATATTCATACACCTTCATGTATCAAGTAGAGGGACATATGTCTTCCAATCAACTCACACACACATTATCATCATATATAGACATATTTATATTATTTCGTAATCACATATATCAAACTAGAAGAAATCATGCTTCAATCTCATATGTACCTGTTCACATAATCATTCACATTGATCATATACAAGATACAAACTGATAACATCATAATTAATATAATGACAACAACAATAATGTCGACAAGGCCCTGTTCATCATAATTGTTATACATAAAAGCCACAACCATAAGTGGACCATACCAATCAACAAAATGCAAGACCTATACTACACAAAATAGAAGAGATTAGGTCAACATCCCACCATTCCATCATCAACACCTCCATTCCTTAGCCATTCCAACCAATTCAATTTATAAGGCTCTTACTAATAGCCATCTACACCAATTCAAGCCAAAAGCCAAACCATACAATGACATAACAAGAAACCATATGAAATCATTAAATTGAGTCTGCCTATTTACAATTATAACATGATATTTACATAATTCAATAGCCCAACATAATCTACACTATAATTCAATATAATTAAGCCTAAATCAAGTCACCCACATTAGAACCAAAAATAGGATATCATGATTTGCATCGGTTCATAGAGAATTTGATCTAAAATCATTCAATTAACATCAATTATATCACAAATCATTGATTCAAAATATTTTATGCATGAACCCATGGCTAGAAATTAAATAGAAGAATTCATGTTTTTGTCCATCTTTGAAAACCATTGAAATGGACTCCTTGAAGAAAGAAGATTCAAGTATAAAACACCATACCTTAATTGAAGAAATGACCAATAAATTTGTAGAAGAAATCACTTGATAAACCTTCTAGCTTGACCTTGAGTTTGGCCTCCAATGGAAGTTTGAGAGAATCTAAAAAATAAGATGGTTTTGGAATTTTGATTTTCTAAAAACTATATTGCAGTTTTGTCTTGGGAAAGGGGTTAAATATGACTTAAAAAACCCGTCTATAACCTACTCCAAAAGTACGCAAAATAACCCTGCATTTATTGGAAATTTTTAGACATGTCAAACTTAAATTAGATTTTCGAAATTATCGGGAAAAAAGTCCGCGACGCAGAGCTGTTCCCACATGATTTTTGAAAATAAATTTTGAGATAGTAGAGTCTGCGCTATGGACCATAACGTGGAACAAAATTTGGCCATTCCTGAGTTCTTGAAGTATATTGGTTCCTCCCATGCTTGATTGGATGCTGCCTTAGGAAGCTTGCTTGCTGAAGGTTGATTCCTCCTTAAGGACCCCTAGAGCGGTCCTTGGAGAGTCGTACCCAAAATTTTTGACCCTTATTAGGTTCATTTAGATGTTAGGGTCATCCTCACTGATTTTAGACTTCAAACAACACATAAAACATGCAAAGGCACACTAAAACGCACAAGAACATCTCAAGGCTATATTTCGAATATCTTGGACATCCTTGGACATTTCACTTCCAAGATCTTCCAAACTCAATATACTGGATTCTAACACTATAATTAATAATGTTAAGACATTATAAACTCTTCACACACATGATATGCTCTAGTGTACCTACTTTGTTATTAGAGGTGCTACATGAACTAGATATATTGTTCAAATAGTGTATTTATCCAATTCATTGGAACAAAAGTATTAGGAGGAAATAAAAACAATAAAAGTCAAACTAAATGATAATCTTTATTATTATTAAGAAGGATCAAGGAAAACAGTCAATAAAATCAATAAAAAACAAATGATAATATTTAGAGTAATGAATGAGGATGAATAAATAAATCAATAAAAATATATGACAATCTTTACCTGTCATGCCCCGAGGGTACACCCTGGATGTAAAAATGGCACATAGGATCACGAGCTGCCCCAAGTTGAAGTTAACCCTCAACTGTCATATCCTAAGCAGACTAAAATATTCCTGAACAAATATTCTCTACAGAAGCCTAAACAGTGATAATTAATAGTGGGGAATAGCCACTATTAATCTTTATATATAGAAGAGTATAAGTTAAATAAAACGTAGAGGATTAAAGTCAAAACTAAAACTAAATCTAGTACTTTTTCTAAAATGCCTCTAACTGAGTTAAATTGTTGGGATGTGTCCAAATCTAACTCTAGCAAAGATCAAAACTGAATAAAAAGAATAAAGTGTAAAGCAAGTCTATTATCCTCGAAGGATTATGAATCACCACTGAAGTGCTGGAGTGGAGATCGGGAACCAATCTATGTGTGATCTGGATGCTGAGTACATGAACCTTAATCGTGGAAGTATGTAGCGTAGAGGATGTGTCCGTACGTAGAAGATAATGAACATTCATGATACAGAGTATAGCTGAATAAAATACATAATTATACAAAACATATAAGGAATAATATAATCAGAATAAGGTTTAAATACAAAAATATACTAAAGTCTAAGCTAAATGCGAGGACCAAGTATTAATCATGAACATAACATACTTATAATAAATGTTGAAATAAAATTGAAGACCAGATCAAATGCCCTTATGTCTAACTGTGACATGTACTATTAACTAACATAAAACCACGTGATATAAATGTGGAGTCCGATGTATACGCCCCACCGAGAGGACCTAATATACCTTGATAGTTGTATAAAGACATGAATGTCATGATCACTAAAGTTGATGCCTAACATAGGGGATTGACAAACCTACAGGGCAAGTAGTTCTTGGACTAAGAGTGTAACTGACCCTAGTCCAACTTTGTATTAAGCCTACTCCCGATTAGAATGTCTACAATAAATCATACCTTAAATAAACAAGATAGCTCAAGATTTTGACATGATAACTTAAAATGAGACATTAAGTTTTGATAATAAAACTTTTGAAAAAAGATGCATGTATGTTTGTATATATGACCTTGCAAGTTTAGTTCATTAACAAACACAACTAGGGTTCTCAATTTTATGCAAGGATTAAGCAACATGGTTACAAAAAAATAATATCGTGATAAGGATTACTATAGTATCTAATTCGCAATTAATATCTGAAGTACAATAACCCTAATTCTAAACATGATATAGAGAATCAAGAATATAACTTAATTTTAGGGAGCTAATGGGTTAAAGAAACCCAATAGTGAAATTCCACATACCTGGTGATGAAATCTACGGAGAAATACTTTGATTTAGGGTTTGAAAATTTGAAGAACAATGTTTCTTGTTCTTGGGTGTATTGGTCAACATCTCCTTTTCTTTTTGGTCAAAGTTTGGAAGCATTTAGGTGAATGAGGGTTCTAGGTAGGTCTGCCTATGTTATAAGGCTAAAACTATGTAAAACAACTAACTTTGGGAATAAAACTAAGAAGTTGAAGTGCCAAAGGAATCGGAAAAAGACCTAAATTTTACCCTAACTTAAAATGTGTTGAACCCCACCCATGGAGGTACCTACCGGCCAAAGGTCGAATTACCAATTATAGGTAGGGTTTTCAGTCAAGTGTTTCCGATCGGATTTCACTAAAAAGAGCATAACATTTTACTCGGTGATGGGATTTTGCAAATTTGGGGTCTTTGGAAATACAATTCAATTTTCTATTTCTAGGTACGTCAATAGCCACCTAATTCCTTTTCTGCTAAATAATATGACAATTTGAAGTTGACCTAATAATAATTTCTTTCTAACTAGTTGGTGACCCTCATCTACGGTTCGTAGATCCAACTATGGACCATACTAGTTGAATGTGGCTGGGATCATAGACCAAAAATATTAAATGCTCAAAAACGAACTCTACCTATAGACTACAAACCGATAATGGATTCTGTGGTTCTTGTACTATGTCTGGAAGCTGCATTTTATCTGTTTTCTCAAATCACAAATGTTATATTATTTCCCCTTTGGGAACATTACTCCTTGAATGAAGTCTAAACAAGGTGGGTATGGAGGGAAAAATTTGCAATCCCTACCACTAAGTACTAGAAATAGATATCTTACTAAACCGAGCTCTAATGAGATGCAAATATGCTAAAAATCCATGAATAACCAAAGGAACAAGGTATTAAAACTGAATTTGGACAACGGTAAACTGAGACACTTGAGAGGAAACTTTATATCAAGCTGAAAATGTCGCACCCCAAGGCTAGATTCTCGATGCGGACACGCGACTTTTGATCACCATGACCCCAAGCTAACCGTTATGGCATATCATAAGCATACTTAAAAAAAATGATGCAAAGAAGCACTTTGTGGAATATAAATCATGATCTCACCTGAAATATTAAGAAATACCCATATACTATCTATATAAATAAAAATTGAGAGTTTGAATACAAATGAGAATTCAAACTAAAATACTAAAGATGAAAAGATAATGATGTCACTAGTCTTTGAAGAATAAGTAATCCCACTAATGTTGCTGAATTGAAGATCTGGAATCAATTTATGCACGATGTGACTGCTGTGGACCTCAACCTACATCCCGAGAAGATGTAATGAAGAGTATGTGTCAGTACTTGAAAGGTACTGACAATGTAGGATATATTAAATATGAATAGAAACATAATTGAACTAGTAATAAATCGATAATATTAGTTGAACATGAGAAGGATACTCAAAATACTGCAAATGACTAAACTGAATGCAATGACAAAGTAATAACATATAGAGGTTGAAAACTCAACTGTAATTATAACATGTATAATGATATAAGATCTAACTGTCAGAGCTACTAATAACTGACATAAAACCACATAAGTTAAATGTGTAGTATGATGTATACACTTCATCTGGAGGACCCAATATACCCTGTTAGAAGCATGTTGGAGTGATCACTAAAATGATACCCATGTAGGGGGAATACAACCTAAAGGCACGTAGTTTTGGGACTTTTTTCTGATTGACCCTAGTCCACCAAGTGTTAAGCTTCTCTCACTTAATCAAATAATTAACAAATTATTAATGATGTTCTATGATACCGGATAGTTCAAAGTAAATATATGCAAACTAATAATACAACATTAATATACTAATAATAATTTATTCAAAAATCTAAGCATGCTAATATCTATAACTTAATTTACTGACCTAACATGTGTAATTAATGAACTAAAGAACTACATAGCTAGGTTTCTGAGTTTGTACATTAATATGACATAAAAAACTACAACATGATTATATGATTTGGATCATTCTAACCGCTAAAACCCAACAATTTATAACATTTAAGAAACCCCATGAATAGAAGATATTAAGTGAATCAAGATTCAGACTGGAATCTAGGGACCTAATGGGTGAAAGGAACCCAGTAATAAAATACAACATACGAGTAAAGAATTTCACACAGATTTCTTTTTGTTTTTGTCTGGAATTGATGAAGATTAGATGCATTCATGGGATGGATTTTGTTGCCTCTTTCTACTCTTTATGCTTTAATTTTCTTAGTTTTGGTGAATGATCTAACTTAGATAAGTTCTAGTTGTATTTCTAAGATAAAACTAACAGAAACTATGTAGTTTAACGGTTAAATGACTTAGTTTAGGGGTCCAAAACATAAGGAAAATACAAAAGTACCCGTTACTTAATAATTGTAGGGATCACCGGTGGACCATCTATCCACATATGGTTCATACTTGTCAACCGTCAGTTGCGATAGGAGACTGAATTTTGAGGGTTTTATCCACAATCAGTGACTTGACCAACAGTCTGTGGGTCCTTTCATGGTTTAAAATATAGAAAGATTTTTTGGACTGAATTTAGAGAGAGTTGCACATAAAACTTGGAACAACCAACACTGGTTGTGGGTCACCCCACGGTCGTGGGTTGCACCTGTATTTTTGGAAATCATCAGTGAGATCTACTTTCGAATACATTGTGCTACATTATGTCCCATGTAAGACCCCAAATATTGAATAGGGTGCATTAGAGCCTCATATGAGTGTCTTGAGTTAAAAACTTGCTAAAATAATAAAAAGTGACTTCTTAGGCAGTTTTGAAGAGTTTTGAGGTCAAACGTCTAGGGAAGACCAAGACATTTGGAAACTAGTCTTTTGTATGCTAGTGTGTTTTATTGAGTTGTTCATTCTTTCATGTGTTGTTTGGAGTTTAAAATTATTGGAGGTGACTCTACACTATAGGAGGTCATGTTTAGGTTCAAAACATCCAATTAGGACTCCCCAAGGAATACCCCAGAGGTCCTTAAAGAGGACCCAAACATTGGAAAAAAAAAGTTGTCAAGACAACCTTAACCTACGCCCCTAATCGACACCTCATTAAGTGGTTGATGCTCCGTAGGAAGGGGGCGTTGCTCCACTAGTGGGAGATTAGATACCACCTTGAAAAGCATCAGTCACTATCAAGAGATGACCAGGATGGTACATCAACTTATCCACGGTCCATGGATGGTGGTCGTCATTTGGTCCCCTGTTTCACTGCCAAGAATGGGCCAAGCCAAGGGTGGTTTGGTAATTTTTACCATTGGTTTATTAAATATGGGACGGTTATTTTATGTATTTAAAGGTATTTTTTAGTTTAAACACTTTACCCTAGAATTACAGTTCATTCCTTAAAACTCAAAACCCTTCCCTTGTTTCAAACCTCCGTAGAAGCCTAAAGTTGAATTGGAGCTAGGATTGAATATTTTCATTACTTTCTTGTATAATTTCGTGTACTTGATAATAATAAGGTATGATGATCCTTTATCTAGAGTGACAAATAAATCTAGATCCAATTTTCAAATACTTTTGAAGTTTTCCTAAAGATGATGAAAATCACCAATTCTTCCTCTAGCTCATGGGTTCATGCATTAAATTGTTTCAAACTAATATTTATAATTATATTATGATTTAATTGATGATTTCATGTGAAAAACTCCATGAACCATGATCCCTCTAGTTCTTTAATTTTGGCCTGCAAAGTGTGTTTGATGAATGTGATTATATATTATTAGAATTTTGCTTATATTATGTTGTATCATCATTATGTATTTCTATATATGCCTAATTTTGATGAACTTTTGGACAATTGATAAAGAGCGATCATGGCTTGGATAGAAGGTAAGTTAGCCTAAATTGCTATAGTTTTATTCAATTGTTCTAGTGTGGTATGGTCTACTGCTGGTGGCGGTGTTTAGCTATTGTATATGTATATGTGTATTTATTGTGATCATGGCCTTGAAGGAATTGAATGCTAAGTGAGGAAATATTTATAATGCATATGTATAGATGTGTATTTTGCAGTTATGCATGTGATTCTTTAAGAATGTATGACTATTATAGTATAATGTGAATGTGAAGTATATTTGTATGTGGATTATTATTAATAGAGTAGAATCATGTTTAGAAGATAATGTCATGAATGATGGTGGCTATGTAAACGGCTTTATCATATATGCACTCACACACACGAATGAATGAATGAAACAAATGATAATGTAATGAATACGAGTCCATTGAAAAGTTTCCTCAATTGTGGTATAGTGGATGAATGGGGTAATTGTTTTATGGATGATCTCACGTTAGTTGATGCGGAGTGTCTAGTAACAATCTAAATATTCCTAATAACTTTCCAATGAATGAATAATAGGTTCCGATGGGTATTCTTCCATGAGTAGAAGTTGATTATTAAGTAGTAATTAATTAACCTATAGTTAATGAATGTAATGAAAGTCTAATACTCTTTGGGGATTAATGTTAAGCACCAAGAGGATATGATAGAGTTGAGTACTCTCATGTGGGTAGAGGTTGGATGCTTAGTAGCAATATCGTGAGATGGGTACCATCATGTTAGTTGAGGCGGGGTACCTTGTAAAAATCTCCCTATACCTTAACTATGTGCCCACATAGGACTATCTTGTGGTTTTCCACGTAAAATCTAAACAAATGACCCTATCTTAGGAACATGGAGATCCCTCATCCATTAGGGGTTAATATCGGTATTCCATGATAAGCTCGTATGGTCTATATTGGTTAAGCTTACCCCCACAAAAGAATTTAATGAACCAGGTCTTCCTAAGGGTGTACTATTTAGGGTAGGTGGTAGAATTTGAAGCCATCTATGAATTGTACAAGTAGGCATTTTAAGTGGGCGTGTGTTCTTATAATGTTAATGAATTAAGGGTTTCTGTATCATGTTAATGAAATATGTTGATTGTATGCCTAATGTTAATGAAGTTATTATCACTTGTTGAATGTGATGTGCGTAGTCTAGGGTGATTCTAAAAGAGCACCAACTGGGACTAGTAGTATGGGATGCTACTTTCACATTGCACTAGTGTAACTTAGAGTTATCCTAGGAGATGGTCCTTATGTGATGATTATGATTATGTTATGTCAATATCTTATGAATTAATATGGTGTATTTCAAGGAGGTATCATGTGAGTCCATCTTAGGTGACCTTAGAGTGTTACTTGAATGTGGATGGTGGCATGGGACATTATCCACAAATTGCACAAATTGATGCTTGAGGGTTAATTGTGGTTAAGAGGTAAAAGGAAAAGGTGATGGTCTATATGTAATGAATATGTCTCAATGTAAAGAATAGTTTTATATGCCATGTGATTGGTTTTTATGTATCTTGTGTGACAATCATGAGATTTTACTAAATTGAAATAATGCATCTTTTCAACTAAGTACGTCTCTTTTAAGCATATTTTAGCATGCTCATCATACTTAGTGCTTAGTTATTCTAATTCCATATTTCCTCTATTCTATACAAAATGTAGGTGTTGGTAAGTGAGGTGATATATAGAGTTGAAGCTTGAGACTTAGAAATTCTCTCAAGATTTAGGTATGTCCTCATATGTCAAGGACAAGAATTATTATTGTAGTTTCTCTTTGACTTAAACATTTGTATAAGACATTATACTTTTGTTTCAATGTAAAGGTCGTGCCCTTAGTTTGAGATTCTTAATGTTTGGGTCTATCTTGACCATCATAAGACTCGTGTACTTTTCCTTCTAAAGATATTGTTTGAAAAGTGTTGGATCCTAAGCTTTATGATTTTCATTTAAAAAAGTTATAAATTCCTCACTATTTCATGACAATCCGATGAATGAATGCTAAGAAATCGTATAAGAACTCTAAGAGGTCGAATACGCTGTGTAACGACTATATGGTTCTCTCGGGTCGTTACAAACTTTGTATAAGAGCATAAAGTTATGAAATGGTCCTTAGGGTTCAAAGTCTCATAAGGCCACATTTAGTAGAGTCTTGTTCATTGGTGAGAGTCACGACACATCTATGCGTAGGAGGCTATAGAATGTTTGAAGTTACACTTCCTTGATATTCTTTAAGTCTTTCCTTCAGATTTAATTCTAGGAGTGTTACTTTCCTTACCATATTATTGTGATTTTAGGAACATGAATATGAGAGGGGCTAATGCAAGGAGGACTCAAGATGGGAATGTGAATGAGGAGGTTCCACCTTAAGGACCCCAAGGTTCACAAGCCATAATAAGGAATGGGACATGTCAAATGTGGAGATAAGGGTTGCCTTCAGAACATTGACCCAGTTCATGACGACTCAAGATAAATTCGTCACTACTCAAGTTCAAGACATTATGGAAAAAGCCAACCGAGGAGTTGGACCTCAAGTTAACCCCAATACAAATACTCCCGCTTCTAGAATCTGAGATTTGAAAAGGATGAATCCTGCTACTTATCATAGCACTAAGAAGGATGAGGACCAATAAGGCTTCATTGATAATCTGTTTAAGGTGGTAGATGTTATAGGAGTAACTTCTAGGGAAAAAGCAGAACTAGCCGCCTACCAACCAAAAGATGAGGCACAAATGTGGTTTGAGCATTGGAGGGATGAGATACCCATAAGGGCAAGACTGGTAGATTGGGGAGAGTTTAAGAAGACCTTTCTTGATTGGTTTTTCTCCTTAGAATTGAGGGGAATGAGTGTGAAGAAATACTCTCTCAAGTTCACCAACTCTCTAAATATGCCCCAACCTTGGTACCCACTCTAGGGCTAGAATGAATAAGTTTGTAATGGGGGTTTCTAGTTTGGTTAAGGAAGAGTGTCGTACGACAATATTCCCTCATGATATGGATATCTCTAGACTCATGGTGTATGCCAAAAAAGTGAGGATACCAAGCTTAGGAAGATGAACAGTGATGGGAAGACGACTAGGTCGGAAGAACAAGCTCAACTTAAGTCTAAGAACATGTTTTACAATAAAAATTCCCCCATAGTAAGCAAGGATAGGGTTTCTAACCAAAATTCGCAAGGAAGGACTAGGGGTGCTTCTTCTATTGAGAGGTATAGATGTACTCCATGTGGAAAACAACATTTGGGTAAATGAATTGACAGTACAAATAGGTGGTTTGGGTGTTGAAAGAAGTTTCATTAGATTAAAGATTTACCTTCACTCATGGAAAAAGGGAGAGAGACCAACCAAGCTCCCATGATGGTTCGGATCCTAGTGCTCCAAAGAACAATCGTTCTTAGGTGCTACAAGATAAAAAAGGAGCTAACCCGAAATAAAGGCCCCAGTGAGTCATAGTTCCTTATGATAGTATTAAATTACTCTATTATGGGTTTACCCTAAGTGGGGGAGGATAAATTGAGTAGTAAGGTGGTCGATATCCTTATCTTTTCGTTCTATTCTTATTCAACCTTGATAAAAAGAAATTCTTAGTAGTTTTTCATTATTTTGTAGTCTTGCATAAGATGAAGAGTTGCATGTCCTCCATATATTATGAGTGACTTTGATGATACTATGTTTTTTAGGCTCTTGATATTATTATGATAGAATTTGTAATTGATCTATGTATTGCTCATGTTAATGTGCATCTAGTAAAATTGCTTATTTACCTCATGAGTTGTAATGTTGATTATGCCTATGTGTGATTTAAAAGTTACTACATATTCAGCCTTATAATGGAATGATGAGCATGTCTAAAGTTGGAAAAAGGTAGTTCCTCCATGTTCCAATTAAAATGATAAAGTATGTGTGCATTATGAGTTGGTAGAAGTAATTCCTACTTACTCGTAATGCTCTGAGTGCATAATGATGTGAAGTTGGTGTTACTTTTAGGTTTGGTGAATTGAATATGAAGTTTTACTAATGATGTTGTGTGTTGTGAGTTTCTATTTAAGTCGTTTAGACCTTCAAAGTGTGAGTGTCATTCGAGGACGAATGTATTCCAAGAGAGGAAGTATTGTAAGACCCAAAAAATAAAATAGAATGCAGTAGAGCCTCACGTGAGTGTATTTAGTTATTCACTTGCTAAAATAATGATAAATTACTTCTTAGCGCTGGTTTGAAGAATTTTGAGGTCAGACGTCAAGGGACAACCAACACGTCTGGAAATTAGTCTTTTGTGTGATAGTGTGTTCTAGTGAGTTGTTCATGATTTGATGTGTCATTTGGAGTCTAAAATGATTAGACATTAACTTAGCATCTAGGCAGTCACATTTAGGGTCAAAACGTCCGGGTATGAATCCCCAAGGAAAACCCTAGTGGTCCTTGAGGAGGACCCAAAAGTTGGCAAAAAAACTATCAAGAGAGCCTTGAACTATGCCACTAATTGACGCCCCGTAGGAAGGGGATGTGGCTCCAAACTTATTTGTGGGAGCTTATACCCAAACTTGAGGAGCCTCAGTCACAATTGACAAATGACCAGGACGGGTCGTGAACCCATCCACGGTCCGTGGATGGTGGCTGTCATTTGGTCCTCTGTTTAACTACCAAGAATCAGCCAAGCCAAAGGTGGTTTGGTAAATTCCACACTTGGACAATTAAATATGGGGACATTTATCTTTATGTATTTTAGGGTATTTTAAGTTAGTTAAAACACTTGAACCTCGATTAGACTTCATTCTTCAAAACTCAAAACCCTTCCCTCCCAAAAGTTCCGTCAA
Source organism: Solanum habrochaites (assembly GCA_027704765.1). Taxonomy (NCBI): domain Eukaryota; kingdom Viridiplantae; phylum Streptophyta; class Magnoliopsida; order Solanales; family Solanaceae; genus Solanum; species Solanum habrochaites. Next base: position 16,137,281 of record JAKWJA010002492.1, on the reverse strand, counting down.
ACATCCATGGGAAGCTTAAAGTCATATTGGAGATAGGATTGAAGATTTTCATTTGTTTATTTTACAATTTCGTGGAATTCCTAATACTAAGGTATGATGATCCTTTATCTAGAGTTAGATTTCACTCTAGAGCCAATTCTCAAATAGTTTTCATGTTTTTCTAAAAATGATAAAAAACCCAAATTCTTTCTCAAACTCATGGGTTATTGCATTAATTGGATTCACAGGAAACATTATGATTATATTAAAATTTAATATATGTTTTCAAGTGAAAAATTCATGAACATATGATCCATCTAATTCCTTAATTTTGCCTTGCAAAGTGGGTTTGATGAATGTGATTGGATATTGTTAGAATTTTGCTTATATTATATTTTTTGTTGTTATTATTTCTATCCATGCCTAATTTTGATGAATTGTTGGTTAATTGAGAAAGAGTCATCATGGCTTGGGTAGAAGGTAAGTTGACCTAAATTGCTGAACTTCTACTGAATTGTTCTTGTGTGGTATGATCCAGTTATGGTGGTGGTGTTACCTATTGTATATGTATATGTATGTTCATTATGATCATGTACTTGAAGGGATTAATGTTAAGTGACATAATATTATGATGCATATTTATAGAGGTGTCTTATAAAGTTATGCATGTCATTAATCAAGATAGTATGACTATTAGAGTATGATGTGAACGTGAAATATATTTTTGTGTGGATTATGATGAATAAAGTAGGATAATTTTTAGACGACAATATTATGAATGATGGTGGTTATGTGAAAGTCTTTCTCATATATTAACACACACATAAATGAATTTATTGATAATGTAATAAAAGCTAGTTTATTGAAAGGTTTTCTCAATTGTACTCTAATGAATGAATGGGGTATTTTGGGGTCGATGTCTCACGTTATTGGAGGTAGAGAGTCTAGTAACAATCTAAATATGACTAAGAGTTTTCAATTGAATGAATGATAAGCTGGGATGGGTACTCTTCCATGAGTATAGGTAAAGTATTTAGTAGCAAACCCTTAACCTATAGTTAATGAATGTAATGAAAGTTTAATACTCCGTGGGGACTAATGCTTAGCACTGAGATGATATGATAGAGTATGTACCATCACGTGAGTAGATGCGGGGTACTTAGTAGAAATATCTTGAGATGGTTACCCTTATGTTAGTTGAGGCGGGGTACCTTGTAGCAATATCCCTATCGCTTAACAATATGACCACATAGGACTAGCTAGTGGTTTTTCACGTAAAGGGTTAATGAATGACCCCACCATAGGCATGTGAGGATCCATCATCGGGTGGGGGTTAATAGCGAGATTCCATGATAAGATCTCATGCTCTATGTCAGTTAAGATTAACCCCACAAAAGAATGAAATTAAATAGGTCCTTCTAAGGATGTATTATTTAGGGTAGGAAATGGAATGAGACGCCATCTATTCATTGCACAAGTAGGAATTTGAAGGGGCGTTTTGATGGGTCTTAATAATGTTAATGAATGAAGGGTTTTATATATGATATTAATGAAGTATGTTGATTATATTTTTAATGTGAATAGTGGTATTATGAATATGTGAATAGGATGTGCCAAGTCTAGAATAAATCTAAAATAGCACTAAGTGGGAGTAGCAGTATGGGATGCTACTTTCATATTGCACTAGTGTAACATAGAGTTATCATAGGAGATGGTCCCTATGTGATGATTATAATTATGTCATGTATATGTTTTATAAATAAATGCAGTTTATTTAAAGAAGGTAGCATTTGAGTCCATCTTAGGTGACCTTAGAGTGTCAATTGGGTGTGGATGGTGATACGGGACATTATCTACACATTGCACAAAGTGATTCTTAAGGGTTATTTGAGTTGAAGAGGTAAAGGAAAGATGATGGTATACATGTAATGAATTTGTCTCTTGTATGATGTTAATGAGGATTTTACTAAATTGACATAATGTATGGTTTTTAACTACACATCCCCTTTTAAGCATGCTTTTGTATGGTCATCATACTCAGTGTTTAATTGTACTAATTCCATATTTTCCTCGATTTTGTAGGTTTTGGAAAGTGAAGTGATCTTTATAGGTTAAGCTTGAGACTTAGAAATTCTCTAAAGATTTTAGTATGTCCTCATAGGTCGAGGACAAGACTTAATATTCTAGTTTTTCTTTCATTTAAACATTTGTAGAAGACGTTGTACTTTTATTTCAGTATAAGGGTAAGGTGCCTAGTTTGAGATTCTTAAAGTTTTGGTCTATGTTTGCCATTATGAGACTAGTATTCCTTTGTTATAATGACATCATTTGAAAAGTGTTGGGTCCTAAGCCTTATGATTTTCGTTTAAAAAGGTTTTAAATTCTTCACTTCTTTATGACAATGTGATGAATGAATGTTAAGGGATTGCATAAGACCTCTGAGAGGTCGAATACGCTGTGTGACAGCTAGGGGATGCTCTCGGGTCGTTAAACCCCCTTTGAAATATTCGTACTCGAGTGAAGACTAAATTATCTAAAATTTAAGGAATGAGTTGCAAACCCTACCACTAAATATTGAAAATTGATTTTTGACTAAACTAAGTACCAAGAACATGCAATTACGCTGAAATGCAGGTAAAACTTACGAAACCTGATACTATGACTAAATTAACACATAAGTGACTAAAAGGTTGGACACAAAATATTACCTCAAGCTTGAATGGTATTGGAAGAAATGAGGTAAAAATACTTGTCCTACATGTTTGTTTGTCTTTCCAAATTAGCTCCTTCTACGAGCTGACTCCGCCATAAAATCTTGACAAGAGAGACTTCTTTATTTCTCAACCTTCGAACGTGACGATGAAGAATCTTAACTAGTACCTCTTTAAAGGAGATATTATCCGTCACCTCTATATTTTGTGAAGTCACAATAGACTCTAAGTCACCACACACTTCTTGAACAACAAAATGTAAAAATATGGATGCAATGCTGCTAGTTCTATTGGCGAGTCTAACATATATGCCACTTTAGTAACCCTTTTCAAGATTTTGTAAGGGCCTATATATCTACGATCGAGCTTCCCTTTCTTGTCGAATCTAATCACCTCTTTCATACGCGAGACTTACAGGAAAACCCAATCATCAACTTTTAAGTCAAGTTCCCTTCTCCTCATATCTGCATAAGATTTTTGGTGACTCTAGGTTGTCTTAATTCTATCTCTAATGAGTTGCACTTTCTCCATAGTATCATGAAATAAATTTTTCCCTATCAAGGCTTTTCACCTACTTTAAAACAACAAATTAGAGACCTACTTACACCCATACAATGCCCTATAAGGGGACGTCTGAATGTATGAATGGTAACTATATTCTAGGCAAATTGTATAAGAGAAATGTAGTCATCCCAACTACCTTAGAAATCGATTGCACAATCTCTCTACATGTCTTTTAACGTCTCAATGGTACACTTTCCTTTCCCAACCTTCTATAGACAATATGTTGTGCAAACATAAACCATAGTACCATATCCTTTCCAGCATGACTTCCAGAAACGAGAGGTAGACTGTAACACCCTATATCCAAAACATGCCAAAGATTTCATATTTTAAGAAGTTAAAGGTACACCTAAGGTCTCCACCTAAAGAATATAGTTTGACCTATAAAACATGTTATGGGTCCATGGTTCATCCCTGTAGCACCTCCAAAAAATCTAGATAAGAAAATATGCTAAGTCTCGACGCACGGACACACTTATGATTCGTAGGTCAGATAATTTTCTGTGGTCTGTGTCCATGGACAAAGACTCCTTTACCCAGCCTCAGACATGAGTAACGGCAGACAATATGGATCATCATTTGATCTATGTTCCATATGTCTTAATTAAGTGGGGGTGAACAACCAATTAGAGGAAATTGTTGATTGGGTAAAATTCAAATAGTAATTACTCTTCAAACATAATTAATAATGTGTCCCTTGAAGTATGAAATAATAGATAATTGAAGTCTGTTTCCAACGCTACCGAGTTCACTAAAATCTGACATCTAAGTAAAATGTTATCCACATTTTAGTGAAGCCATGTCGAGTAGATTTAACTTGAAACCCCAATCTACAGGTTGTAGATTGAACTACCGTAGGTCCAATCCATTGGTTACTCTGAAAATAGTTAAGTCAGGGTTTTTTTATCTTTTCCTATTTTATTGGACCTATAAGATACGACGTTTAAACCCTAAATCACAAGGTTTTATTAGGTTTAAGTCGAGAAACATAACTAGAACTTACCTATCAAATCATTTATCAAAAAACAGAAAATTAAAATCAAGATAGGATAAATAGGTCAAGAACCCGAATTTAACAAAGTAGTAAAGATCCATCAGTTCTAGCCCTAAAATGTTAGGATTTCTCCGTGGAATTAGTCACTAGTTATGTGGGTTTTCACTAGTGGTTTCCTTTCACCCATTAGCTACCTAGTATTCAGTCAGTTTTTTAATTCCCCAATCATGAATAAACCCACGGTTTCTTGAATGCTAGAATTATTCATTTCATAGCTATTAGAATGATTGAAATTAGATTACTATGTTAATATTCACTTTATTTAATGAATTATAGAACCCTTGGTATTTATTTAGTTCATTAATTACATATCCTAAGTTAAATCTTTCAGTTATTCAGATATACATGACTCATTCATTAATGCATCAATTTTAGTTTAATTGTTGCATTGTTAGTTTGCATGTTCAGTTTGAGATATCCAGTAACTTAAAAAAATTCAGACATCAATATGTTAATTACTTAATTCATTTGGAGTAACAAAATACCGATGTTGACTAGGGTTCACCATACCCAAATAGTCTTAGAGCTACTAGCCATTTAGGTTGTAATTCCCTTTGTGGGCATCATTTAAGTTATAACAACAACATATCTCCATACCTTTGGTCAGGTATATCGGGTCCTTTCGATGGGGTGTATACATCACACTCAAAGATAAGATTATGTAGTTTTATTATCAATTATTACGAGTTTCCACAGTTTAGTTAGACTCCATTAATTTGACCATGCAAAGTTTTCAGTCTAAGGATGTTATAACTTGGCTAGTGCATTAAGATTAGTCTTGTTCAGTATTTGAACACGTTTATCATGTTAAGATTATTTTATTATTTTATTGCTTTGTTCAGTTATATGTTATTTAATATTTACTATATCCTACATGCTCATTACATTTCAAGTATTGACACATACCTGAGCTACATCTTCTCGTGATGTAGTTTAAGGTTCTCAACAACCATGTCCCGCTTCGATCGGTTCTCGGTCTCCAGTTTAGCGGAATCAATGGTGAGTCCCCATCCTCATTATATCATTGCTTTATTTCTTTGTTAAGTTATATGTTATTTCATATTTACTATATCCTATATTCTCACTAAATTTCAAGTATTGACACATATGTGAGATACATTTTTTCATGATCTAGGTTAATATCCTCATCATCCAGGTCCCGCTGGTTCCCGATATAAAGTTCAATAGAATGAGTGGTGAGTCCTCATTCTTTGAAGAAAATAATCATGATTTTTTATAAGTAGTTATAGTCATTTATTTCAGTTTTCCTAGACTTATCTAGGGCATGTCCCAACATTTCTAGTCAGTTAGAGGCTATATTTAGACATAGTTTGATTTATCTTAGAATTGAGTAAATATCTTCTTAGTATTAAACTCATTAGTTTTCACATGTCTCAGTTATAGTATATGGGTATTCCACATCATTTCATTTTATTTATGATTACAGCTTCTGTATCAGTTTATTATTTCATTTATCTTTAGTATGCTCATCATCATGCCATCATGTTAGATTGGGATCACATGTGGTCCTAGGTTCTGTTTCGCATCTCGGGGTAGGTTGGGGCATGAAAAACTTAGTATCAGAGCACTATGTTTATGTGTCCTAAGTTGTCTGAAAAAGCCACACTAAGTAAATTCTTTTTCATGGGTGTGAAGTTCACCGAATCTAATGAGAGAGAGGCTACAAACATTTTTAGTAAAATTGTCATTTTCTTGTTACTCTTATCGTGCGTAAGGTATGATTCATTTTCGTTCTAATTTGACGTTATACATTTCAGATCATTTCTTCTCGTAAAGATAACACCAAGAATGCAAATTCCTAGAAGGTATATGCATCCCCTCTAGTCCTAGAACAAGAGGTCTCAAATACTAAATTCATTAATGTTATTTTGATGTTGGCTTAGAGTGTGACAAACCCGAACAATCACTGGGTTAATATGAATCCACTTAAGTTCTTAGGATCGCAAACTAGTGAGGACCTATAGAATTTCTTAAAAAAGATAAAGAATATCTTTAAAGTGATGCAGGTCATTGGGAATGAGCGAGTTGAGTTGGCATCTTATATGCTGAAAGATGTGGCTCATATCTGGTACACTCACTGGAAAGAGTATAGGGGTATAGATGCAACTGCTATTACTTGGGATTGCTTTAGTGAAACCTGTATTAACAGGTTCTTTCCAAGAGAGTTAAGTGAGGAAAAAGTTGATGAATTCATTAACATGAGACAAGGTAATATGAGAGTGAAAGAGTATGTTCTCAAGTTTAACCAACTCTCAAAGTATGCTCCTCATATTAGTGTTGATTCTAGAGCTTAGATGTGTAACTTGTTGTATGGAGAGTCAAATTTGGTAAAAACAGAGTGCGAAAATGATATGTTGGTGGGAGAGATGATAATTTCTAGGCTTATGACTCATGGTCAAATTGTTAAGGGTGATAAGCTTAGGGAACATGCAAAGGAGAATAAGAAGGCTAGGTTTGGGAATTATGATTTTTATCAATAGTAATCGAGTCATGGGAATTGCTCGCTGAGTGTTGAAGAACGCATGTTCCGTAACGATCAGAAAGGTAGGGCATCAGTCGTTAAGTCTCAAGTTAGTATTTTATGCACATAAACATACCCAAATTGCCGAAATATAGTAAGAACAATCAAGCAGAGTGCCTTGCGGGTAAGGAAGGATGCTTTTGGTGTTGTTAGTCTTTTCATAGATTTAGGATTATCCTTCTAGATATTGTCTAGGAGGAAATCAAGGTATAACTAAGTCTACAACTTCAGCATCACCAGCAAGTCGCCCGACTCATTAGGGTAACTCTTATGCTGCAGGTGCCGGAAATCGACAAAACAGGCTTTATTCTCTTCAAGCTCGCCATGATTAGGAAGGTTCTTCTTATGTAGTCAGTGGTACGTTACGCGTCTTTGATAACTCAAAAACTCTCTCAGAACCACTCTCACTCTCTACTAAATTTGGTGACTTTGTTATACCTTGATGGGTATATAGAAATTTCCCTGGCATAGTCTCTCAGAATATATCCTTAGAAGATCTTGTAGAGTTAGAAATGGTAGACTTCAACGTCATTCTAGGTATGGATTGGTGTAACGACCGGGAGTACATCTGAAGTGTAACACGACGTATTATACCTCTTGTAGGTCTTACACAAGACCATACTATTCATTCATCGCATTATCATAAAATAGTGCAGAAATTAAAACCTTTTTAAGTAGATCAAAGGGATTAGGATCCAACACTATTGAAAAGATGTTTCTAAAATCAAGTAAGAATCTAGTATCATATAAGTAACAACATAAACTCAAACTTACCCGTCCCTTACTGAAATAAACTTATCCAAAGAAATTCGTAACAAAATAAACTATAAACATAGTCCTGTTCTCCAGAACATATGAGGACATCCCAAGAGTCTTGAAACAACAATCTATGTCCCAAGCTCAACTCTAGCGATCCTCACTTGCTACCACCTCATTGTAGAATATGGAGAAAAAATAGTGAATTGGGTACAATTTTGAAGCACTAGTATGACGACCATAGCCAAAAGCATGCGAAAAGGACATTTAATTTGAATATATTTTTCAGCTATTTTGATAAGTCTCGAACAAAGTTATAAAATGCTCAACAACCAATTATCAACATCAAGATAATACTCCCATAATTCACAGATATGACCTATTCATGAGTAACACTTTAATCTATAGACCTCCTACATAAGGTTTATCCTAAGACCCTACCTAAGTAAGACAGAAGAGGCCACCTATACAAACACTTCATACACACCCTAGATGATCTTCACGGCCCACTACCATAATTAGGGATATTTCCTTCCCAACACAACCCAACAAGTTAATATGCATTACTATAAATACTAAAGGAGACATTTATACATGTAAGATACTTTAGATAATGGTCTTGGAAGACCTAGGGAACCCACTCTAGTATCTTAAATTCATACTTGTGCCATGTCTACATAACATTCCATTCAACTACCTACATGTTGTAGAACCTATCCAATAGATATGGTGTACATCCTACATGATGAGAATAGGTATTAACCAACATAGACCATACTAGGTAGGTATGGATCCGGTTTCATAATACCCCACACCGTGGAAGGTGTTCCACTTGCCAAAGTTAGAGATAAGGATACATTCCATGTAGGCACAAGGTTTAGGGGATATCAAAATGATTCGTTGTACTCTAGTCTCATACTTCAAGTCGAGTTGCTACCTTAAGCATATCCACTTGGAGCTTTGCCTTGGTTCTCATAGAGTGAGTTCGTTTACATAAGAGTATTAGAGAAGGTACTATCTCTAAGCCCTACAAACTCATAATACCACGACCAAGAAGGGATCCACAAGGGTCTACCGATCAAGGTCCATTAGGATAACTCATTGATGAAACAAGTATCATGCAGGTGGCTATGGGCGACAGTCATTGACGGACATTCAATGGGTTGATGACCCGTATTGTCCTCCGTAATTTGATTTATAGACCCCTCCATTTGGCGTCTAAGATTCCACGACTAAGTATTGATCCACTCCCCCTTTTGATGAGGCGTCAATTGGTTGAGAGGCATCATATATCCTACGTAGCAAACTTTTTTTGGAAAACATTTTGGTAGCCTCCCCACAATGACCCTATTGGGTCCTTAGGAGTTTTGTACCCCGACGATTTTTACCTAAACTTGATCATATAGATTCTACGGTCACCTCCCATTTTGTTAAAATCAAAACGACACGCCAAATTACATACAACATACAAGGATACACGGCCATACAAAAGAGTAGTTTTAAAACGTCTTTGTTGTTCCTTGACGGTTTGACCTAAAATATACTCATTACAACCTTTAGATACTATTTTTCATTAATATAACAAGTTATTGACTCAAGAAACTCATGTGAAACACTTTTTTTTTTCACGACTCGAGAGTATACCCAAGAAGTTATGGCATCTTTAAGTCACCACATGGTATACTCGACCTATCAGAGGTCTTATACAAGCTCATAGAAATCATTCATAGTATAATAATAATAATAATAATAATAATAATAGTAAAATAATTTATAAAACTTTCATTGTACATCATATGCGAGAACAACCTTCTATATAAGATATTATATATATATATATATAGTATATATTAATCTATATATATAATATTATCCTAAATACATAGTTATCTCTAACTCTCTTTCCCATCTTAGACTCAAATCAATAAGTAGAATAGGTCACGACCTTAGGCCAACAGAAAAAGAATATCTAAGATCTCCATATTTTAAATAAGAACTTGAACCTAGGGAAATCCTTTGAACATATGACCCTTTTCTTGAACTTGGAGTTCTTTCCATATCTTTACTTAGAAGACAGCCTCTATTCCATTACAGCCCTACACGTGTAAAAATTGACGAAAAATGGTAAATTAGTTACAACAGTGGCACTAAGTATAAAGCACTCATGCATTTAAGAGGACATTTCGTTTGAAGTTACTTCAACACTGTCTTCCTGTAGTTACTTCATAAATCCTGGCACCAATATGCCGATATGTTTTTCACATACATCATATTGAACATGTATACTACGTCATACTAGGCACCATAAAGTCTGTATCATATTTTTGAGGCATATTTAAACTGACAGTTCCATTTACTTCCTTTTAATCTTACTTCATTCCTTGAGTAATCTCTCAAATGTACTTAGTATAATGTATCACCTTGAGGTCACTTTACAAAAACCTCTCATTATATGATTTATAACACAACCATATATATTCATAAGTCTCACCACCTTATAGACATTAACATGACATAAGGACCATTACCAAAGACAACTCCTAAGTCAAACTATTGCAATGTGTAGGTAGCATCCATAATAATACTTCCACAAAGTTTACCTAAGAAGTCACCCTAGATTAGGCATAACATACTTAACAAGTCATAAGACTTTCATTCATCACTAGACATAAGGACACATACTTCATAGCATCACATAAGGACTCTTTACTTTACTAAAACCTTATTTATAACTCATTTAGTTCATACCACAGGTGAAACACCCTCATAACACATTCACAAGCTTACTTGTGCGATGTACACATGGAGTCCCATACCCCCACATATACTAAGTATACTCATTTCGAGGTCATAAGTGTAAGTCACATACATAGTCATAATTCATGTCTTAATATATAAAAGTAACTTATCATGCATTATAATTAGTCATACATAACATAAGTCTTTACTTCATAAGGGGCTTCAATCCTATCCTTTTCTTGAAGTCATCTAGTGTAATGTATAGGTAGGGTCCATAGTCTTCCCTATACTAAGTATATTTCTTAAAAAATTTGATTATTATTCATATTCTTATGTTAATTCATTTATTAATCTTCGGGAGACAAGTCCTAACTGACATAGACCATATAATATACATGAAACCTGGTGTTCTACTCTCACAGCGAAAAGAGAGGGTATTATTTGACAAGGTAGGACCTTTATTCAAATTAGCTATTCTAGTGGATCCACTAAGCTACAACCTACGTGGACATGTAGTCATGGATCAAGGAGATTTCTTTTAGAAAGCTTGACTTTCTAATGTGGAGGTTCCTATCTCATGATAAAATATTTAGGTTGGGAACCCGGTCTTACTAACATCAAGGTTCTCTTCTGGGAACCTGGACTTACTAATGTGAAACTCCCACTCTCATTTGTCATATTCACTCGGTGGTAAGCTTAAATTCGTTTTCTGAATGTCATTAAGCCTTTAGATAACGTTGATTTATAAAGATTAGGACTTAGGGACTTACTCTCTCAAATATCATATAACTCAAAGGTAATAATATGAGAATGTCCTTTCATCATAGAACCTAAATTATGTGAGAATGTCCTTTCACATAATCATATCATGTCCATACTATGGTCTAATTTAGTGTATAATTGACTAATACCTCTCAATAGACTCACTTATTCATTAGACTGTAATTAAAATACTTCATTTATACATAGATGTGTGTGTGTACATATATGTGAGATATACCTTCACATAATCACCTTTAGACACACGGGTTCATAAATTCATTAATTATAAACTTTACATGCATAGAAATAAGTGATGATGCATAAGAGAACTATCCTTTCCTTAGTTATCATAAATCTATCCTACTCATAGAAATGCATGAAGTGTGTGTGTACATTGGTCAACATGATCACATAATGACTATCAAATAGTATTGAGGAAGACACCTTCTAAAGATAAAAAAAGATGTACAACATTCTTCCAAGTATTGATTCAAACACATCTAGAGTATTTTGGACAATAGACATCACACACTCACATTACATCATAGGAGGAAAGTACATATCCAAAAATAGAATAGAAGACTCCTAGCATACCTTGATGTCACATTCATATAGGGGTCATATAGGTAAGGGTCATGCTACAAGGATATTCTTTATTATTAGCCATATAGACCACACTTTAACCTAACATAATCATAACACATGTACATATAACATCACCCCCACACCTAAATTATACAACTTGTGGGGAAAACTATTCATATACTTCACAAAACACCAATTGGGACATGATATTAGAATCACGGCTAAATCCTTAAACTTCCTAAACATGGAATCATCATATCAATTCATATTTCATCTAATGCCTTCATGGCCATGATCATAGCATATAAACATGTACAAGAATGTGAACACCATCCCCATTAGTGGACCATACCAATAATCACAATTCAATATACATTCTAAACTAATTAACAACAACATAGGTCAAGTTACCAAATTTCTAAGATAATTATCATCCTTCCTCGTCATATTTCCCAACATTCAATATTCAATTAAATAACGGAATATAGCAATAAGTAATTTCATCAAAGCTACATAATATAGTCGTTTATCATCGAGATCACAAGACCTCACATTCTAGACCATTTGAAGAAGTAGTAGGCTCAAGGTTCTTCATTGAATTGAATTGAAATTCATAATTAAAACAGTAATGTAAAAATAAATCCATCATGTATAATGACTAATAAATCATTTGACAATGACTATGGCTAGATTAAAATTCAAATTTGGGTCCTCTCTAATGAACTTTTTGAAAATTATTGATTGAACTTCTTTGATGGACGATTAACTAAGGATCAACACTTACCATATCTTATTGATTGAGGACCCATGAAAAATTGGAGAAGAAACCACAGAAATCCATCCCCTAGCTTGATCTTGAGTTTTTGTCTGTAATGGAGGTTTTGGGAGAGACGAAGGTTTTGGGATTTTTTTATTTTTCTTATTGGGTGTTGGGGATTAGATTTGGGAAAGGGATTAAATAGGTCTCAAAAACAGTTTATAACTGTTACCCAATGTTACCAAAACACTCCCATACTTATTTGAACTTATAGACATGTAAAACTTAACTTTCATTTTTAGAATCTTAGTTGGGGAGCAAGTTCGCGGCGAAGAGTTGTTCCCGCATAAATATTGGAAACAGATTTTCGGATAGTGGAGTATGCGTTATGTCCTCTAAGTGGACAACCTTTTTGTCTATGGAGGATTTAGTCTGAGACGCATACCTTCATGTAGGAAAAAAAGTAGCTGCATTTGGGAAGCTTGTTGACCCAAGGTTGGGTCCTCCTCAAGGACCCCTAGAGCGGTCCTTGGGGAGTCGTACCTGGACATTTATTCCCTAAATACACTTGTATACATGTTAGGGTCCTCCTCACTGATATTAGAATAAAAAAAACACAGAAAACATTCCAAGACAAACTAGAACAGACAAGCTCGTCACAAGGCTAACTTTTGAATGTCTTGGACGTTTTAAATCCAAACCTCTTCAAATAAATTATAGACGTTGTAATTTTTTTTAACATGTTGTTAAACTTTTTAGACACATGTGAGGCTCTAGATACTTTACTCCATTTTGAGAGTCGTTACAATATCCTCACTTGGGAAAAATTTATCCTTAAATGACACTTGAAACATTGTACAGACTTACAAGGACTCAAAGACCCGTATAGCAGCTCACAACACACAACATGGTATAACACATTAGTTAATGCACCAAACTTACAAGGAAAACCAACTTCATACAATGATGCAACTAAAGAAACATGATCAAATATGGACTACTCATATAATTATTTCCATGCATTCATTCTTCTTCATATTCATTGCCATTTGGAGGAACTACCTTCTCCCACTTTAAGCATGTTCATTATTTAACCACAAGGTTTACCATACTATGGATTTCAATAGCACACTTAGTCATGATTCATACTTCAGCTTATGAGACAACTTTTACAATTCATTTAGTTGGAAAATAATCATGAATAATTTAGATTAAATACAATCTTATAGTCTATACTTAATACCATCAAGGTCATATATGACATTACCATGCTTAGCTTTTTTCAAGGAGGAACTACATTGTGACGCCCCAAAATGAAATAAGGTGAACTAGGGACTCGTGGTTGTTTCTTGAGTTGATTTTAAGTTAAAATAAGTTTGTTCAGTGTTCTTAGGAAGTTTTTGAAGTTTGGCTAAGTTTGTATTTTAATAGACCAAGAACGTCCATGACGTTCAGAAAGTATGCCTTACAATGTACTGGTGGCTTATTGCGTTTAGACAAGTTTTACGTGTTCGTGTTACTTAAAACTTGCATTGGATGTTCCTAAGACCTAGACGACTTACTTTAGGGGTTTAAATCTGGGAACGACCCCACCTAGGACCCACAAGGGGCGCTAGTTGAAGGGCCCAAGACTTGGGCAAAATCTGCCAAAATGCTGTTGCCATCTACGACCCTAAGGACGATCCGTTAGTCCCTAAACGATCATTGACCTAGGGCGTCGATTGGAACAGTGATTTAAGTTGTACATGCTTAATTTTTAGTTAAGTATCCACCAATGATACCCTGCCAACGGTCAGTTGTCTCAATGATGGTCTGGTTGTGAAGGTTCGTATGTGATGCCTGCAAATCTATGAAGTTGCTGCCAACTTGGGGTATTTTATGTCAATACACCCTAAGTTTTTTAAGACGATAGGTGGATAATTTTAGTGTTTTTAGGTTATATTAAAATAGTTTTAAACCCTAGACATAGACAAAGACCCCTCTCTTCAAAATATTCAAACCCCCTCCCTCTCTCTCTAAAGATAACTCTCTCAGACTTTCCATTAAAGCTAGAAGTCAAAGAAGGGCGAAGGGCTGTTGTAATTGTCTCTTCAGCAAAACTCTGGATTTTTTCTTCCTTAATGGGTATTTTCCCGTCTTGAATACTTTTCTTCAAGAACCAACTTTCTCCAAAAATATTTTCAAAGGTTTCTTTTTCCCCTAAACTCAAACGTCTTCTAACTGTTGATTTCAGTAGGGTTCTCGAATTAAGTGCTAATGATTTAAGTGTAATTTTAGTTGGGGTTGAATTTATGATTTTGATGTTTATAACTCTATGAAACTCTGTTTATGCATAATTTCACCTTTGTCTTGAAAATGGGGGTTATTTGAGCATAATTTGTGGAGTAGCGTAGGACTTGGGTCTTCTGATTTGTCATATTGGTGTAGCTACTGCCTTAGGGCCCTTATATGGTGAAATATTGTAAATTTTTTATTAGCGAATGGTTTGATTTTGTGTTTAGTTCTTCAGTAAATAGTTTTCTTATATGAATTGATATTGAGTGGTATACGTCCATCTTATATACTGTGGTGATAATTGAGAACTTTGATGTTATTTTAGTATGTTTTGAATCTGTAATCTTTAAGGTCATCATGTGAATGAAAGGATAGTGGAAATGGTTCCTTGTAATTGTGTTTGGTGTGACTCTTGTATTGCAGTGTCTGACCTAGTTTTAGTCTAAGGAAGTATATGATTATGAGACGATGTAGAATGTGTTAACTTGAATGAATCAAGGTTAAAGTATGTGTAAAACTTATGAGAATAATGATCTTATAATGCAAGGTGTGCACATGTCCACAGCACACTCTTTAAAGATGTATTTGACCCATTTGAGTAAAAGGGGAATCTTGAGGTGGGCACACTTTGTGAGTTGAAGATGTGGTGTCTAGTAGCAACCTCTCCTTTCTAGTGAGCTTTCTATGTAGACTACTATGTTTAAAGATCCGTGCGGGTGTTATGCCTAGCACCGAGAGGAATGAAGGAGACGGTGGCTTACCCTCGTGATTTAGATGTAGGTATTTCCAAGTACCTCTTGAGATGATACACCTCGTAGTACAGAATGAGTTACTTAATAACAATCTCCTTATCATTAACTATGTCCACATAGGGTGTAGATTTGTGAAGACATGTAAATCTAAGAAGCATGAACCTTACTCTAGTCAAGTGAGGATCCTCATCCGAGATAGGTTAATATCGCAATTCATGTCTAAGTCTCTGGTCTATATGTTTTGTTAAGCTACCCTACAAAGAATGGTCTTGAACTAAGTCTTCTATAACCTAACTTTTCAAAAAACTACTAGGGTAGGGGTGGTATGGTACGCAATCTCCTCAATTGTACTAGTTAGGACCTTCCGAAGGGAAGACTTGGTCCAAACCTTCTAATGATGTGCTACTTAGGGTAAGTGGTGGTATGGGGGGGACTCTATCTATTCTTGCACTAAGTAGGCATTCCAAAAGGAAAGACTATAGGTGGTATGTGGTTGTATTTTAATGTCCTTGCCATTGATTGAGAGGGATTGTTTTCTTCTCCTTCTCACACCCCGAGTTGACCAAGTCAAACAGGGGTAGTCTGAGGGCTGCTTGGTATGTATTAACCCCAAAGGAGGAGGCATTGCATACTTCCTCATATCTTACCTTTGTTAGTCTTAGGCTCATTCTGAGGTATGGAAACTCTTAAGGAAAAATATTTCACTTTATCTTTTCGCTTGGTTTTGGAAGTATAACTCATTTAGTGTAGGCTAGTTCATTTTCAATTGGCTCAAGTTGAATTTTTGTGAATTCTTTACTTGATCTCATTGTCCAACGTTCAAATGGGATGTACCTAAATGCTTAAGGAGTTTCACGTGAATGGTCAAGTTAGTTTACTGTAATGTTTCTGTTGTCTTAAAGTATGGTAATTCTTATCTTCTAAGTGTAAATGATGGTTTAGTATGAATGTTCTGCCCTTTGTATTGGACGAATGTTTTGCTTCAAATTGCATGAAAATATATTACTAAAATGTTCCCCTTTTTACATGTTGTTGCATCTGCATACTAGTAACATGTTTTGTAACTAACCCCATACTTCTCTATACTAATAGTATAGGTTGGAAGTTTTTTAAGTTTGAAGGCTAGAACGAAGAGCTTAGGATAGTTTCTCTCAAGGCAAATTAGGTCTCATATATTCCGAGGGCAATAATACTTTTCTTTGTTTTTGAAAAGACTTGTTATGTATTTTACTTTATAGTAGAGGGCCATGTCCCTAAGATATTATGTCGTTTCTTTAAGTTGCCTTGTGATGAGGAGATTCTCTAAGTATTTATGAAAGATTGTCTTTTATTAATTATTAGTGAAAAATTTTAAATTTTCGCACTACTTTTCATGTCTTATATGATGAACGATAGTAAAGGGCTTGTACAAGACCGAAAAGGGTGAAGTACGCCTGGTCTCGAAACGAGGGTTCTCCCTAACTTATAGGGGGTGCTTTTGGGTTGTGACATACCTTCTCCTAGTCACAACATATACTCATGGCATCATAGAGTTTCATATTAAAAACCAATGCATAAAAGTTAATTAAATTCTATTTAAGAAGGTTTTTTTTACTCCAAACGACCTTAATGCTTATAACTTTTTTTCATTATGAAATTCAACATGGTAGGTCACACCAAGGTACATCACACATTAAGAAGAAGTTGTACAACTTTCTATTTCTACTACACATACTAGCTTTCATAAACCATGCAATCATTTAGGTGGAAATTTATCACATTTTTAGTCACACCAAAAACATAGGTAGACCAAACTATCCTCCCTCGCAGAGTGAGCCTATAATAACACTTCCAAATATCAAAGTCACAATTTTCAAATAGACTCATCTAATGTCATTTAAAGGTGTCTCGATTCTCATTGTGAGGCTACGGCACCACACATTATAGTGACATACGAATGCTCATTAAGCTTTTCTCATGAAACCAATTGGCACCTTTACATATAATTATGCACAACACATGAGCAACAGTGCAATTTAATCCAATCCTTTTTTCATGCAATAATGACCTTTCATAACAATGTCATAACTCAGTGTCATTTCAGACATCTAACATAGGAGATCTGCATTTTATCCTTTTATGGAAGACCTCTTATCATGAACGTACTAGGACTCTGGGTTTTCAAGCTTGAATAAGAATAGTAGAAAAATGTAGGAATATCAACAACCTTACTACTCAATCATAATCCCCACTTAGGGTAAATCCATTCAAGAGCAACTCATGTAAACTTTAAGGTAATTTTAACTTACCAACCATTTTGACTAATCACATCATCCCTCTCTTGGGATCTAAGCTTATGAAAACCCTTCTTACCATCACTACAAAGTTATTTTCAACCTAGAGAAGTTCAAGGAACTCAAAATGGGGACATCAAGGGTACTAAAATTCTTACCGTCTACACACATTGTCCCTTACTTGAGGTATGCCAAATCACATCATGCCCTTAAACACCAAGGTCGAGGCAAGTCAAGACCTACCTACAAGGTTCATCACTGTTGGTGGAACTTTCCTACTAACCATGCCCATGTATAATCTAAGCATTTCCTCAATTGACCATACAAATTCATTCATAAAAGACAACTAACCATTTTAAGTAGGTCAACATCAATTCTCTCCTTCTCTTCAAGAGCTAAGGGGTACATACCATACATCCCCCAAAGTCACCTTACGGTATTTATACTTCTATCTTATGGAATAAGCCTCCTTTTCCCCCCATTTTTCCACTCTTAGAATAAGTTCATAGAGGGAATCATTAACCAACATAAGGGTTCTCCCATTAACTGGAACATTTCAAAATCACCTAAGAAGGCTCAACACACCATCTCCCCTCCTTAGGAGCAAGCCTATACAAAAGATTCCAATCCACACAAGGACAACTATGAAGTATTTTACATATACAGAGATAACATTCATCTTTATCACTATTTACCATTTTGTCCAAGACTTTTCAAGCCTATATCATAAATTAATGCTACCATCCTACATAATCATAAGACATTCTGTCATTCCAAGGGAAACTCCTTTCAACCATAACAACTAGTAACAAGCTATAACCATATGATATCATAACTTTTCCACATAACATCTCATTCCTCATAAACCACCTATAGCCATAAATGGCATCACATTAACATATTCCATATTCACCTTCACATATACTCATCAAACCAAAAAACCGTGGTATGCATAAAAAACTCATGTTTTCTCCTTAAAGCATTGAAACATCATCCAAATCCAAGAAATCACATCTAAAAGACCACTGACAAGGAATAATAAGAGAGAGATCATATAGGGTTAAGTTTTATGGAACGACATGAGAATAGTGAGGTAAAAAAACTCTATCGTCCTATTGACTTTCGCTCATAGATGTGTCACTACTCACCCCCGATGAACGAGACTCTACTAGAAATGGTAATAAGAGACTTTGAAACCTAAGGACAAAACTTAAAACCTTATGCTCTGATACCATGTGTTTAACAACCCGAGAGTAAACCCTACAATTTGTGGCACCCTTAAGTTGCCTCACAATATACTCGACTTCTCAGAGGTCTTATACAAGCCCGTAGAAATCATTCATCGCTTAATCATAAAAATAGCGGAAAAATTTAAATTTTTTTTAAGCACATCATTTCTAGAACAAAACTTCATATATAGTAAATATAGATATATATATATTAGATAGATAGATAGATAGATAATTCCTAAGTCTCTTTTACAACCCTCAGACTCACATCATAGAGTAAAGAAATAAGGAACACTCTTAGCCACATAAAATAATATCTAACTATTACATAATTTAAAAAAAACGCAAAACAAGGGAAATCTATGAATCATAAGGATCTCTTGTTCTTGAACTTGGGAGGGATTTTATCCAACTCGTGGTACATAGAAGACTCCTCTAGCTCACCCCGCACCCGCACTTCGTGTAAAAAGATGAAGTAGAATGGTATTAGTAGAAGAATACACTAAGTGTGATAACGATGCAAAAACATGTATTTAAAGAGGAACTTTCATTTGAAATCATGCAGCATGTCTTTTTAGTAATTTCATGAACATTGGCACATATAATCACAATACAGTACACATACATCATATAGACATGGATGCTACTCACAATAGCACATAAAGCCATTTATCATATTTTGAGGCATATTCAATACATACAATACATTATTTCTCTTTTAATCTTACTTTTTTCCTTGAGTAATATCTCAAGGGTACTAAGTACAATGTATCATGTTGAGGTCACCTTAAAAAACACAATCCACTATATTCTAAGTTTAAGCTCCCTCATAGACATCAACTTAAATTAAACATCAGGGACCATTCCTAAGAGAACTTCTAATCACACTAGTGCAATGTTTAGGTAGCGATCCCCATAATACTACTGCCACTACGTGTAACTAAGCAGTTCCACTAGACTAGGCAGACAATTTACAAGTCAGATCACTTTTCCTTCATAACTAGACATAAGGCCACATACTTCATAGCATCACACAAGGACTCTTTGCTTTATTACAACCTTAATCACAATTCATTTAGTTCATACCATAGGTAAACCACCCTCAACACACTTTCAAAAGCTTTTTTGTGCAATGTACATATGTAGTCCCATACCCCCACATATACGAAGTAAACTCATATAAAAGTCATAACTGTAATTCACATGCATAGTCATAATTCATGTATTCACATAGCAAAGTCACTTATCATGCATTCTTACTAGTCATGTATAACATAGGTCTTTAATCCATAAGGGGTTCCAATCCTATACTTTCTTGAAGTCATCTAGTGCATTGTATAGGTAGGGTCCATAGTCCTCCCTATGCTAAGTACACTTCCAAGAGAATTTGATTAGAATTCATATTATTATCTTAGTTCATTTATTAACCTTCGGAAGACATAGCCATAATCGACATAGACCATGTGAGCTACATGGAATCTGGTGTTCTACTCCCACACCGAAAAGAGAGGGTACAAATTTCCAAGGTAGGACCTTCATACAAATTAGCTATTCCAGTATATCCACTAATCTACAACCTACAGGGGCACTTACAGAACAAGTCTATTGCTTCTAAAAAGCTTGATTTTCAAACGTGAAGGTTCCCATCTCATGAGACAACATCTAGGTTAGGAACCTGGACTTGCTAACGTGAAGGTTCTCTTGTGGGAAACATGACTTACTAGTGTGTAGCTCCCACTCTCATTTATCATGTTAACTTGATGCTAAGCTTAAACACCCTTTTAAAATTTCACTAAGCCTTTAGATAACATTGGATCATAACGATTAGGCCTTAGGGACTTACTCTCTCATACATCATATAGCTCAAAGGTATCTAAGATGAGAATGCCCTTTCATCATGGAACCTTACATTATGTGAGAATGTCGTTTCACATAGTCATATCATATTTATACTATAGTCTAGTTTAGAGTAAAATTGAGTAATACCTTTTAAGAGACTCACTTATTCATTGGACTACCATTAACATACTTATGTGATAGATTTGTGTGTACATATATGTGAGATCTACCTACACATAAACACGTTTAGGCACATATGTTCATAATTTCATTAATCATATACCTTACATGCATAGAAATAGGTAATGATGAATAGGAGAACTATCCTTTCCTTAGTCATCATGAATCTATTATACTCACAGAAATACATGAAGTGTGTGTGTACATTGGTCAACATGATCACATAATGTCTATCACATAGTATTGAGGAAACCAACCTATAAATATCACAATAAATGTACAACATTCTTCCAAGTCTTGAGTCAAACACATCTAGAGAATTGGAGAATATAGACTACACATACTCATATTACATCAAAGGAGGAAAGTACATATTCAACAATAGATTAGAAGACTCATAGCATACTTTGATCACACCTTCATATAGGGTTCATATAGGTAAGGGTAGTGCTACAAGGAATATTCTTCATCATTATCCAAATAGACCACACTTAACCCTAACATGATAATAACACAAATACATATAACATCACCCCACAACTAAATCATACAACTAATGGGGAACACTATTCATATACTTCACATAACATCAATTGGAACATGATAAACACTATTCATATACTTCACATAACATCAATTGGAACATGATATTAGAATCAAGGCTAAATCCTTCAACTTTATAAACATTGAATCATCATATCAATTCATATTTCATCTAATTACTTAAAGGCCATGATCATATCACATTAACATGTACAAGAATGTAAACACCGCCAACATAAGAGGACCACAACAATCATCACAATTCAATATACATTCTAAACTAAATAGAAAAAACATAGGACAACTTACCAAATTTCCAAGATCATGATCATACTTGATCAATTACCAACAATTTAAAATCAATTAACAAAAATTAATATAGAACTAACCAATTAAATATAATTTAAATATAATATAATCTTCATACAACAAATATCACAACACTTACATTATAGGCCAATTTAAGAAACTATTACGATCATGGTTCTTCATGAAATTGGATTGAAATTCATAATTAAAAGATTATTAAACTTGAATATATTTTTAGAATGACTTTAAAATCAATTTGACAAAGAAACCATGGCTAGATTGAAAATTGGAAATTTCGGTCTTTCAATCACTTTTGGAAATCATTGATTGAACTCCTTAGATGGAAGATTAACTAAAAATAAACGATTAACATACCTTTTTGATTGAATACCCATGAAAAATTGGAGAAGAAACCATAGAACTGCAGCCTCTATATTGATATTGAGTATTGGTCTCCAATGGAGGTTTCGGGGGGGTTTTGGGAGAGAAGAAGGTTTTGGAATTTCTAATTTTTCTTATTGGTGTTTGTGTTTTAACTTGGGAAAGGGGTTAAATAGTTATTAATAACTGTTAATAACCTTCATCCAAAGTTACCAAAAACATCCCCATACTTATTTGGAATTTTAGACATGTCAAACATAAATTTCATTTTCGGAATCATCGTCGGGGAGAAAATCTGCAACTCGGAGCTGTTCCCGCATGATTTTTTGACAATGGACTACATTGTGTCCACGACGGGTACTGACTTTTTGGCCTATGGAGGACCTAGTCCGCGACGTGGACCCATTTCATGTAGGAACTAAAGCTGCTGCCTTTGCGCAACTTGTTAGCCCAAGGTAGGGTCCTCCTCAAGGACCCTTAGTCCATCCTTAGGGAGTTGCACCCGAAAGTTTTGACCATAAATGCAATTGTATAAATTTTAGGGTCCTCCTCACTGACTTTAGACTCCAAACAACATATAAAACTTTCCAAGACAATTTATACACATTGTAAAACAATTTATTTGCATGTTATTAACCTTTTTAGACACATGTGAAGCTCTAGATACCTTAGTTCATTTTCAGGGTCCTTACAATTTCATCCTAGTTCATTTTGAGGGTTATTACATTCTCCCCCACTTGAAACACATTCGTCCCGAATGAAACTAAAACATTAAAAATTCGTTATGTTGGGGTATTTAGCCATCCCTATTATTATAGTTTCAATCTATTGGTCTCTCAATCGTTTGCGGGCCGCTCATCCACCCCATGGGAGTATATGGATTCGGGTGGTTAGATAAGGGCAACAAATAGTTGCAGGTTAAGATTGACAAGGTTGAGGTGAAGGATGGGAATGGATAAAGAAGGTGTGAACTGTTATGGGTAGCTCCGTGTTAGTTAGGGATTGACGGGGGCTGGGTGTGGAGTGGGTTAAATGTTTAGTTTCAGGTGTTTATAAATGTGTCTTTAGGGTGTTAGAGATTTCTTAAGCAGGTGATAGTATAGGGGTGGTGGGAGGCGAGAGATTTAGAATTACAGGGGGGGGGGGTCCCTCCCCCGGACTGGTCAGCCAACACGATCCACCCCGCTTTCTTAGGGCGCGTTTAGCGTGGAGCGCCGAGTGGATGGAGGGGCGGCGGAGGCGGGTGTCCTTTAGCTACCCTCCTCTGCTCACTCCCTGCATCCCTCTTGAGGCGTGCATCGTATGGGCAGTTACGCTCCCCCATCTCCTCTTCCGGACTGCTTTCCGGGCTTCCCTTTTTCTCTCCCTCCCTGCTAGCTTGCCGTGGGGGGGGGGGGGGTGGAGCGTGGAAACGGGTGGCGTCTAGCTCGCTTCCTGCTTGGTACCTCACCAGGCACCAAGAGGTAGTCAGGAGCAAGGATCAAGATTTATTGACGTGCGTTTTCCTCTGTGCATCCCTTGAGTTCTTCTTCCGCTGCGCTCACACTACTACAGCTTTCATCAGCCTCACTGGCGGCTATTTGACTGTGGTATCGTGGGGGCTTCCCCCTGGCTCTCATGTAATGGCGAATGGGGGAGTGTTCGTTGGCTTGGATGGGTGAAGAATTTTTAGATCTGATGGGGGGCGCTATTCCCAGAGCCTGCGGATGAGGGAGGAGGTGAAGGGGGTTGGGGGTGGAATTGGCGGCGTCTCTCCCCTCCTTTTCTCGGCCTAAAAGTCCAAGGTTGGTGAAGGCTTCCCTCTCGGTATCTTCCGCTTCGGGGGTGGTTAAGGTGTCGATTTTATCAGGTGCCCTCGCCCCCACCTCCTGTGTTTGTGTGTGAGTTGGGTTAGAGTAAGAGTTCAGGTCCCTTGTGGGGAGCTCGAAAAGGGTGAGTGGGGTTTCGTTGGGTGTTAGACAGTCCACTAGACCCCGCCCTATCGCTCACTATGAGTACCAATACCCACAATATCACTCAGCTCAATAGTGTAAACAAGAATCGTGCCCAACCATCTTACGTTCAACAATTTTATTCAATATATCATGTTGAAATAAATACAACTTCGCACGTATAGACTTAACACAAAACAAGAAGGTAGGAACAATATCAACAAGCTCATCATGCATTAAGAATCCACACTCTCATTTAAATTTTTGTAAGAACTTCCTTCTCCAAATTATATCAACCCACTAAAACATTTTGATGACATCATGCCAATTTCTCATAAAAGTACATTTACGTAAAATTTTAAGATCATATTTAAGCATGCTCATAAACTAACTCATGCAACATTTATACAATTTACTGTAGAGCCATAACAACATGAAGTAAAAAGTCAAATAATTTTTTTTAACCTTTTGAACATAAACTCATGAAAACATGCAATATTATAAGGGGATAAAAGAATACTCATTTTGAAATATCTCAGTTATAGTATATGGGTATTCCCCATCTTTTTATTTTAATTATGATTTAGCTTCTGCATAATTTTATTGTCTACAGTATACTCATGGTCATACCACCAGGGTTAGCTTGAGATAACTTGTAGTCCTAGGTCCCGTTTCCGCGTCTCAGAGGTAGCTCGTGACTTGAAAAACTTGGTATGAGAGTACTATGTTTAAGTGTCCTAGGATGTATGAAAAGACGCACTAAGTAGAGTCCTTTTTCATGGGTGTGAAGTGAACCATATTTAATAAGAGGGACGCTATGAAGTTAACTTAACTTTCTTATTACTCTTATCATGCAAACGGTATGATATAATTCCATTTTAACTCCACGTTCTACATTTAAGATCATGCCTCCTTATAGAGCTGATACCAAGAATATGAATGCCAGGAATGCAACACAGATCCTCGACTCTTAGATCAGGAAGTCTCCAATGTTGAGTTTAGAAATGCCATTAAGATGTTGGCTCATAGTGTGGCCAACAAGAATATTAAGCGGGTTCAAGCTCATATGAATGTTAATAGTGGATTCACAGCAGCAAGGGTTTATTAATTTTTTAGGATGAACACCCTTGGGTCTTAGGATTATAGACTAGTGAGGATCCTCAAAATTTCTTAGATGAGATCAAGAAGATCTTTGAGGTGATGCATCTCACTAGGAATTATTTGATTTAGTTGGCATCGTACCAGTTGAAGGATGTTGCTCATAGCTGGTATACTCAGTCGAAGGAAAATAGGGGTATAGACGCAATTCCTATTACTTGGGATTTCTTTAAGGAGACCTTTTTGTGTAGGTTTTTCCCAATAGAGTTGAGAGAATCAAAGGCCCAAAAATTCATGAACTTAAGGCAAGGTAACATGATGGTACAAGAATATGGGCTTAAGGTTAACTAAGTCCACATGTATGCTCCTCACATGGTTGCTGAATCTAGGGATCAAATGAATAAGTTCTTGTACGGAGTGTCAAATTTGGTGAAAACATAGTGCAGAATTGCTATGTTATTGGGAAGACACGAACATCTCGAGGCTTATGACTCATTGACAGTAGGTTGAGGGTGATTAGCTAAAGTAATAGGCCAAGGAGAATAAGAAGTCTAGGACTGGGAACACTAACTATTCTCAGCAGAAATCGGTGGTCGAAATCGCTCGCAGAGTCATTTGAAAATTTTGACCCCGACACCTTCATCAGCTAGTGTTCCATCCTCCAAGAACAAGTATGATTAGAAGGTTATGTCACCATTCTTTAAGTCTTACGGAAGTATTTCTGGCACCAAAGACATACCCTACTTGCCCTAAGTGTAGTAAGAACCATTCAAAAGAGTGCCTCATAAGAAAGGAAGAATGTTTTGGGTGTAGTAAATCTAGTCACAGGTTGAGGGATTATCCTTCTAGATAGGGTCAAGGACATAGTAATTGTAGAGTTGAGTCTACAACTTCAGCAGTACCAGTAGGTTGCCCGAATCAGCATGGTAACTTATCTGGTACAAGTGGTGGTCAGCGCCAGAACAGGTTGTATGCTATTGAAGCTCGCCAAGATCAGGTTAGTTCTCTTGATATAGTTACTGTTACCTTACGAGTCATTGACCTTTCTATTTATGTAATGTTAGATCTAGTGGCTAGTACTTCCTTTGTACCACTTTCCATAGAAGTCTAATTCTGCTTTAGTCCTGAAACTCTCTAAAAAACATTCTCAGTCTCTACTCCAGTTTGTGACCCAGTTATAGCTAGACAGATATTCAAAAATTTCCATGTCACAGACTTTCAGAAAGTCATCTCAGCATATCTTGTAGAGTTAAAAATACTAGACTTTAATGTCATTCTAAGAATGGATAGGTTATATTCTTGCTATGTCAGAGTCGATTGTAGAACTAGGATTGTTGGTTTTTCAGTTCAAGAGGAATCAATATTAGAATGGAAGGGTAGTAACATAGCGCCTATGGAATGATTCATTTCTTATGTTAATGCTAGAGAGATATTCTGTAAGGGTTATATGTATCATCTAGTTTGTGTTAAAGATTCTATTTTTGAAACCTTAACTCTTTAATCAGTTCTAGTAGTCAATGAGTTTCCAAAAGTGTTCCTAGATGATATCCATAAGACCCTTCTTAAACGAAAATCGACTTTGGAATTGATCTCCTTCCAGATACCCAACTTATTTCTGTTTCTCGTTACAACATAACTATAGCTGAGAAAGGTTTAGATAAGGGTTTCATCAGACCTAGTATTTCACCATGGGGTGCACCATGTTGTTTGTAAAGAAGAAAGATAGTTTTTATAGAATGTGCAATTGACTATAGACAATTGATGAAGGTCACAATCGTGAATAAGCATCCCATCCTAGGATTTGTTACTTGTTTGAACAACTTCAGGGTGCTATGCGTTTCTTAAAGATAGACCTCAGATCATGTTATCATTAACTTAGGGTTAGGGATAGTGACATTTCTAAGACAACCTCAGGACTCGTTAAGATCATTATGAATTTGTAATTATGTTATTTGGACTAACGATTTCTCCTTCAAATTTCATAGATTTGATGGACAGAGTGTTCAAATAGTAGTTATAGTTTTTCATTATCGTCTTTGTTGATGTTATTCTCATTTACTCTAATAATGAGGAAGAACATGCGAGTTATTTGAGAGATGTTCTGTAGACTCCCCAACATCGCCAGTTGTTCGCTAACTTTAGAAAATGTGAGTTCAGGTTTGAATCCGTTGCTTTCCATTGTAAAATTATATCTAGTGAGGGGATCTGAGTGGATTCGCAGAAGATAGAAACAGTGAAAATATGTCCTAGACCTACCTCTTCTACAGTGATAAGAAGTTTATTAGGTCAAGCATGTTATTATAGAAGGTTCGTGGATGGCTTTTATCCATAGCCTCACCATTTACTAGGTTGACTCAGAAGATGGTCAATTTTCAATGGTCAGATGATCATGAGACAATATTTTTAGAATAAAAAACTAGATTGAGTATAACTCAGGTCTTGACTAAACTAGAGGGTTCAGATGGTTATGTGATCTATTCTGATGCGTACAGAATTGGCCTAGGTTGTGTGTTGATGCAGTGATATAAGGTTATAACTTGTGCTTCTAGACAGCCTAAGGTGCATGAAAATAACTATCTAACTCATGATCTCAAGCTTGCAGCAGTGGTGTTTGCACTTAAGATCTGGACACTAGTTGTTTGGTTTTCATGTATATGTGTTCCATAACCATAAGATTTTCAATATGTGTTCACCCAGAAAGAGTTAAATCTTCACTAGATGAAATGATTTGAGTTCCTTATTATGATATGAGTGTGCATTACCATCCTTGTAAGGCAAATCTTATGGTAAATTCTCTTAGTAGATTATTTATGGTAGTGTAGCCCATGTTGAGGAACTAGTGAAGGATGTTCAAAGGCTTGCTCCTTTGGGAGTTCGCATTATAAGCAAATTAGACAGTGGTGTAACAGTTTAGAATAGGGAATAATTTTATTTGATTGTAGAGGTTAAGAAAAAGAAAGAGAGTGATCCAATCTTTCTTGAACTTAAGGGTTCAGTCCATAATCAGAGAGTTGAGGTTTTCTCCTAAGAGGGATATGTTGTACTTCGCTACCAGGCTAGATTTAGTGCTCTTGATATGGGTGAGTTGAGATGGCATATACTTGAAGAAGCCCATAACTCCAGATATTCTATTCATCTAGGTGCTACTAAGATGTACAACGATATGCCGAAATTCTATTGGTGGAATAACAAGAAGAGGGATTTAACATATTTTGTGAGTAAGTGCCCCAATTGCAAAAAAGTCAAGGTAGAACATCAGAAACCAGGGGGTAGGACTAAAGAGATCAACATTCCTAATTGAAAATTGGAAATGATCAATATGGATTTCATCACAGGGTTATGTTGAACTCGCAGACAACATGACTCCATTTGGGTAATAGTTTGACAAGATGCAAAAGTTTCTTTTTTTTGGTTGGGGGGGGTCAATACTAATTGATATCGACGTTGGACTATGTCACAACCTTTACACATTAATGAATTTTGAGGTTTCATAGGGTTACTTTATCTATCATTTCTTATAAAAGTCCTCAGTTGACCTTTCATTTTTGGAACATTTCAGAAGGGTCTTGGTACTCGGATTAACCTTAACACAACATTTCATCCGTAGACGGATAGACAGATAGAGTGTACAATTCAGAATCTAGAAGATATGTTCAGAGCTTGTGTGATCGATTTCAAGGGTAGTTCGTATGATTATCTTTCTCTTATTGAGTTCGACTACAATAATAGCTTACATTCAAGCATTGAGATGGCCCTTTATGCAACACTATATGGGCATAGATGTATATCTCATATTGGTTGGTTTGAACTAGGTGAAGTAGCTTTGATAGGGCGAGATTCATTCCTTTATTCTATGAAGAAAGTGCAACACATTAGAGATAGACTAAAGATAACCAAAAGTCGTCAAAAATCATATGCAGTTGTAAGGAGAAAGGAACTAGAGTTCCAAGTTGATAATTGGGTTTTCTCGTAAGTGTCACATATGAAGGGGGTGATTAGATTTGACAAGAAAAGGATGCTTAATCCTTAATATGTAGGACCTTAAAAGATCTTAAAATTTTTTGGCAAGGTGGCATATGAGTTAGAGTTGCAAGTAGAACTAGCACCAGTACATCCAGTCTTTCACATCTCGCTCTTGATGAAGTATGTAGGTGATCTAGCCTCTATAGTTCCATTATATAGTGTGGCAGTGAAATATAGTATTTCTCATGAGGATGTATCAATTTAGATTCTTGACCGTCAGTTAGAAGGTTGAGAAACAAAGAAGTCGCTTCAGTCAAGGTTCTGTTGCAGGAGTCAGTCCGTAGAGGGAGCTTCTTGGGAAGTAGAAGAATACATGAAAGAAAAGTATCCTCAACTCTTTCCTTCTAATTATGCTCTAGATTGAGGAACTCATGCGTGAATTTAGCCTTACAATCATGTTCCTCAAATTGTACTTGCATTGACATCGTATTTGCATGTCCTAGTAACTTGATTCTGTCAGAAACTATGTTCTTTGTGTTTAGTACTAGGGATTGAAGACCTCTCCCTCTATTTCAACTAGTTTAGTTTTTCATTCTAGGATGAATATTCCCAAGGGGGGAGATAATGTAACACCCTTTATCCAAAATAGACCAGAAATTAGCTTTTCAGAAAAATTTACAGGTGCAATTGTCGGTCACTATCTATGGTATGTAGTCTAATCTATGACCTGTACTGTTGGTCCGTGGTTCAGCACTATGGTACGTGATCTATGTCTGTGTATCAAGACTATTATTACCTATCCATTGACAGGAACTACAGATGAACAACGCGGACTGTCGTTTGATCTACAGTTCGTAGATCTGACCATATACGAAGGTTAGCAATTAGTTATGGAGAATTTGTGGTTGGGTTAACTTCAAATGGTCATAACATTTACAACAAAATGAATTAGGTGTCTTATGAACTATTATATGATAGATAATTGAATTATCTTTCCAGATCCATCGAGTTTGCTACAATCCAACTCTATTTAGTGAAGGCTTGTCGAGCTGACTCAAACGATGGACCATTGATTGAACGATAATCCGTCAGTACAGGTCGTCGATTGCTCCTACTTCAATTATTTCAGGGGTCTTTTGGTCTTTTCCTTGGTCTTTTAACCCCTAGATCTCGTTTAACCTTTTAAGAGTTAGAGATTTTAGTAGTCATTTAGAATGCTAGAAATATATTACACTTCAATATCAAAATTATTGATAAAACTTTTGAAAACTAGAACTGGAAAGAGAAAAAGGTCAAACCCTATTCAAGAACGAACAATGTTCATCATTCCAGCCCCAATATAAAAAGATTTCTCCCTTGATTTCATCACCACGTATGTGCCGATTCACTAATGGGGTCCTTGCACTTTTGGGTCCCTAATTTTAAGTTTTAGATTCTTTATTCCCTCCCTATCATGATTCACACCTAGGGTTTCTAGAAATTCACATCACGATTAGCATAAATTAGTTATTTATATGTTCAAAATTAAGATTCATTTTATTTACTTAGATTTACATGCCTCAGTATTAATCCATCTTTACATATAATTAATGAATCCTCCACTCACTCTGCATGTTCAGTTTTTTCAGCAGCTATCCAGTTTTAACAGATGTTCAGTCATAATGTGTCAGATCAACTAAATTCATTAGAGTAGCATTATTAAGTTGGACTAGGGTTCACGTACCCAAATAGTCCTCCTGAACTACTAGTCAAGTATTTTGTAAGTCCTTCCTGTAGGCATCAGTTTAGTGATCATGCTCACATAACTTAATAGTCTGGCAATTTATGTTTGTGTCCTTTGACGGGGTGACATCGGATCCCACATTTAGATGAATGGGTTTTTATTCTCGTTTATTAGATAATCCCACGGTTTGTCACATTGTATGCAATTGACCATATTTTACAGTTTCAGTTAGTATTCAGTCGCACCATGTATAAATTTGGTCATTGCAATCCATTAACTTATATTCAGTATATCACATTCAGAATGTTATACTTATTTTTGTGGCTTTGTATAGGTTATGTGTTTATTTCAATCAGCTTTATTCTATCATACATGCTCAATACCTTTCAGTACGAGCATATGTGCAGTACCAATCTTCTCGTGATATAGTTCAGGTTCTTAACCATCCCAGATCACGCTTTGATCGCTCAATCGATCTCTGTGTAGTAGAAGACCTCGTGATTGACCTCTTTTTTGAGCCAAAGGTCATGATGTTATTTTCATTATTTAGTCCTTTAGTTTCAGTTTTGCTACAATTAGTTTGGGCTTTTCCAACATGTCGAGTTAGTTGAGCTATTTTTCTGACATAGTTAGATTCAACTTGTTTGAGAATATAACTTCTTTTTATTAAACTCATCAGTATTTCCAAATCTCCAGTTTATAGTATATGGGCATTCCCCATCTTTTAATTTTTAATTATATTTCGCTTTCTGTAACAGTTTATTATCTATAGTTCCTCATGATCAAGCAACAGGGTAGCTTGGGATCACTGGTTTCCAAGGTCCCGTGTCCTCGGGAGTAGCTCGGGTTCATGGCCCTTATAGTGTGATACACACTTTTAATGACTTGGACGTACCCCTAGGTTAACACGCGTAACATGAGCCTGTCAATGGTTTATATAAGCCTTATCCTTTATTCTCGTAGAACCATAGGACCAGATGCGAAAATTAAAACATTCAAAATAATCACAATGTTTAAGAGCCAATACTTTTAATATACGTTTTTAATTAAGCAGTAGAAATTAGGCCTAAAAGATAAGTCACATAAACTAAAAATTTATGGAGTCCCAAACAGGTAGATCGACCCTTACATTTGAGATAACTTATGTCCAAACAAAGTCTAAATGAAAAAAAAAACTAGAAACATAGTCCATGCACTTTAACATAGAAAACATACAAAGAATTGTTTGAGAGACAATCTCTTTCCCAAGCTTCGATTCTAGGGATTCTCACACTCCCCAACTCTTACACGTGTAAAACTAGGAACATATGAATTAGTTCTAGCACCTAAGTATGATACCCTGTAAATTTATATTGGGAAAAAAGATATTTTATATGACTATGTTGTTGTTGGGCATTCTACTTTGATAGATGTCTCATACCAAAGTATCAAAGACCAATCATACAAGTCAATCATCACATCCACGATAATACTACAATAATTAAGAAATATGAACCATATTCATAAGTACCCCATTTAAACCATACATACCCTCTACATAAGTAAACCTAAGACACACCGAATTAATTTACATGAAGTGGCCTCCGTACAAACCTTCATACACAATAAGAATGATCCTTCAACTTCCGTAAGTATGGATATTTTTTTTTCCAACACAACAAGACAAGTCACATATAATACTAAGATATAAAGGAACATCAACACTTAGGGACTGCTCAGAATGGTATTGAATACCCTAGGAACCCATCTTAGTACCTTAAAATCCTACTCGTGCCTTTGTAAATGTCATCCAATTCTAGCACCTACAACATTTTCAAACCTATCATATAGCTAAAGTGGTACATCCCAACCCGATGATAATATGCCATTAACCAGCAAACCCACACTAACTAGGTATGGCATCTGATTGTCATAGATCCATACCGCGGACGGTTTCTACTTGGAAAAAGGTAGAACTAAGGACACCTCCTTTGTAGGCACATTGTTTAGGGTACTTCTAAAGGATTCTTGTATGTGTCTCATACTTCAATAGAGATATTACCTTAATCATATCCACCGTGATTTGCCTTGGTTTGCATAATTAAGTTCATTCACCCTAAGAGTATTAGAGAACGTATCATTCTGTAAGATCTACCCAACTCATAATCCACTATAACGAAGGGGATCCACAAGGGTCTAATTATCAAGGTCCATTAGGATAGCTCTTCGTGAAATGGGGTAAATGTGGCGGTCTCTCTAATACAATTCATATCAACCTTTTTTTTCATTTAAATTTTTTCCACATTAACTTATGGTTCTAGCCTCATCACGAAGGGCAACCCGTTCCTAAGGTCTAATCGTTCACGATATACTTTAGAAACCTCATTTTTCATCATTACAGTAGGGACAACTAGGCACCCTAAATAAGATATCCATACTACCTAATAGAATCTCATAGTCTTTCACATCACATACCAACATTTTAGAGGAATAGTTTTCATTCAAATTATCACCTAAGCTTTATTCAAGTTAACTAACATCATACCACAACTTCACAATATGCCATCCGTTTGGCACATAAAACTCAACCAGACTACATTCATATCATAGAGCATCAGATCACAATCAAAATAAGAAACAAGAAGTAATCCCCTCCACTAGAAGTGGATCAACATCCAAGCTTTTCATCATAAAAGAAAAACTTTCCCATACTCATTCCCATAGATCAAAATAAAAACCACATCCTTACATCCACAATTCACTATATATAGAGATATCTACCAACACAAGCATCATGCTATACATAATCTAAACAACACCATTCATTCCATAGAAATCACACTTCTTAAAACCCACTTTCCAATCCTACGCTAAGAATAAAAGAGATCATGGATTCATTGAAATTTTTTACTTGAAATCATCAATTAATCAAGGGTATAATCATAAGATTTTTTTCTCAAACAATTTGATGCAAAAACGATGAGTTTGAGGAAGAATGGGGTTTTGTTCCCTTTGGAACTTGAAAATTATTGTTAAGAATTTGCCTAGAAAGGAATTTAACTCTAGAGAAGAGTCAGCATACTTCGTATTGAAAATTCAAACCAATGGACTAAGAAAGCATGAAAACCTCTCAATTTTTACTCTACGCTTCCATGGGAGTTTTAAGAACTTTGGTTAGGCAGGGTTTTTTTAGTTTTGAAGAAGAAGTTTTATTCTAGGTTGTAGATCTAGTACCTAAATAACCTACAACTACCACCCCTATTAATCTATCCAAGTGGTAGAATATACCACCAAACACCCTTGATTTTGCGAAACATTTTTACAAAACTGTAGGTGGCCATCTCCGGCCACCATTGACGGGGCATCCAATTGGTTGAGGTACCGATTTATCTTCCATCACTGATTCATCCACCAATGATTTTTGGGGGCTAAGCTCCCCCCACTATTCTGGCAGCCACTCACACTTTTAAGAGGCGTTTATCTGGTTTAAAGGCATTGTTTTTAGGTAAGGGTGTTAAGAAAGAATGCGAGGCATCTAATTTGGAAAACAGTTCGGTTTTCCTTAATGAACATTAGGGTGTATTTTGGGGAGTCTTTTAAACGGAAATTTGATCCTAAACCGGTCCGAGATTCAAGTCAAGGGTAACCTCCTATAATTTTAGACTTGTCCACAACACACCAAAACACATACAACCAAACATAAAGACAACTAGCACACCAAAGACTATTTTTGAAGTTCTTGTCCGTTTCCATGTGGTTTTACATAAGCCACTCATTCCAATTCAGCCCTGTAATCTATTTCTCATTACGTATTAAAGTTATTAACTCAAGAAACTACTGATCTTTAGTTTATCATATTTTCATCTTGAGGTCATTATAATTGGTTTAATATTCCTATTATGACTTATTTAATATTGGTTTGGATATTTAGTTTCAATGAACAAATCTTAAATGTAATGGGTAGTAACTTAGAACCTATATGTCGATTCATTTCTTACTTTAAGGCACAAGATGATCTCTAAGGGTTATCTTTATCATCTACTTTGGGTTAAGGTTTATACTCTGAAACCCCAACTTTGAGTTAGTGCCTATATTCATGAATTTTCAGAAGTGTTTCCAGAAGATCTTTCTAGAGTTCCTCCCCGAATGGAAATTGAATTTGAATTGATCTCCTTCCAGGCTAACCACATATTTTTATTTCTTCTTGAAAATTGCTCCAATAAAGCTGATGATTGCATAGTATTTAAATACCTCTAGATAAAGGTCTGTTATCTAAAATAGTGTATTGCCATTTGGTGCACCATTGTTGTTCGTACGAGAGAAAAGATTATTCTCTAGATGTCCATGACTCTTAAATAGATAGTTGAACAGGTTCACAATCAAGAATAAGTATCCCTCTCAGGATATGTTTTGACGAACTTCAGGTTGCCAGTCATTTCTCTAATATAGACCTTAGATTCTGATATCATCAACTTAGAATCAAGACAATGATATTCTAAAGAAGCCTAAAAAAAAAAAATTGGTATGGTCATAATGACTTCGTAGTTATTCAGTTTGGACTAACCATAAACGTGCAACTTTCATGGTTTGATGACAACATATTTTTCAAACAATTGCTAGGACTTGTTTATTGCGTCTTTATCAATGATATCCTCATTTACTCTGGGATGAGGAGAACATGCGAGTTCCTTTAAGAATTGGTTCTTTCAAACATTCAAGGATTGCTAGTTATTTGGCAAATACAACAAGGGTGAGATTTTGTTACACAATACACTCCATCACTTTTATCTACATATATATCTAACAGAAGGGATCCGAGTAGATTCTCAAAATAGAAGCAGTGAAAACAATGACCTAGACCTACCTCTCTACAAATATCAGGACTTTCTTAGTCTATACCATGTTATCACAGAAGGTTTTTGGAATGATTCTCATCCATAACCTTTACCCTTGACTATATTTGAATCAAAAGATGGTTAACTGCAGTTGTTAGGTGATTCTGGAAAAGCTTTGGGGGGGGGGGGCAGAAGTTGAAAACTCGGTTGTCTACAACTCCTATTTTAATTTAACTCTACAAAGGGTTCGAACATTTATGTGAATTATGTGATTGCATGAATAGTTGTCCAGGTTGTTGTTGATTGCAGTCGGGGTAAGGTTATCAACTTCGATTCCAACAAACTTACGGTGCAGAGAAGAATTGAATGACTCATGACTTTGAACGTGAAGAGATGGTGTGCCTCATGATTTGGAGACACTAATTGTATGGTTGTTCATGTAAGTGGGGTTCACAAAAACAGTAAGAGTATTCAATAGTTGTTCACCCATATGAGTTGATCCTTGCTAAAGAAGAGTTATTGAGTTCTTCAACAATTATTGCATGGGGTGCAATTACCATCCTGGTAGGCAAATGTAGTAGCAGATTGCCTTAGCAGACGTATATATGGGTGTGGTAGCACATTTGAGGAAAAAATGAAAGAGCTAGCAAGAGCTCACGAAACCTTGCTCTCCTAAGAGTTTCGTCTTAAGAGCTATCATATTGCTGGTGTAAATGGTTCAGAATGGGTGAATCTTCTTTGGGTGTGGATGTTAAGGAAAAGCCAATGATCCATCTTTCCTTGAACTCAAAGTGGCATCCCAATCAGAGCGATTTAGGTTTCTTCCAGGAGAAGATGGTGTGCGTTCCCCCTTCACCCCCATGTCGATGAATATGTTCCTAATGGGGGTGAGTTAAGCCATCATATTCTTTGTCCAAAAGGTCCAAATCTAGATATTCTAGCCCTCGCAGTTCCACTAAGATGTGTCCGCGACTTGCGGGAAAGTCTATTAGTAAATAATCTATGAAATATATATAGATATTTTGTGGCTATGTGCCCCAATGCCGCAGTCAAGGTATGAGAAACCAGAAATTAATGACAAAAGGATAGACATTCCTACTTGAAAAGTGCCAAGTGATCAACATGTACTTCATCACAGGGTTACCCTCTTACTCACAAACGTCATGACACCATTGGGTGATAGGTGATAGTGTCACTAAGTTTTTTCCTGCTAATAGTGGGTCAAGAGATGGAGTCAATATATAGTAGTTACAACAACTATATTAATGAGATTGGGGAGGTTGCAATGGGTAAATTGGTTAATGAGTTCATAGTTGCCAACAAAATTCACAGGTTGTGTAATCTATCTTTGGCCTCTCATTATTGAAGAATCGTGTGGTTATTCCAGCATTTATTGTGTCCTTCAGAAATTGTAGATGTGATTATAATCTCACTATTGAATAAACGTGTGGTCGGTCCCATCATTCCGGACTAACATTCGTCACTTCAGTCAAATTTGTTGTGTAAGGAGAAAGTTTCTGAGGAGATACTTGGGAAGCATACGCATCCATGAAATCCAGTATCTCACCTCTTCTTAGATTCCACTCCCTTTTTGAGTATAGTTTCATCTTTAGTTTCAGTCCTTCATGTGTGATGTAGTATTAGATTCATACTCCTAATTTGAACTTGGCATTTTTCAGCAATTGCAATGTTCATGGAATTCATTGTCATTACTTTTTTAGTGGTAGGGATTGTCAGTCGCTCTCCTCCCTTTCAACTAGTTTAGTC
Source organism: Solanum habrochaites (assembly GCA_027704765.1). Lineage (NCBI taxonomy): Eukaryota > Viridiplantae > Streptophyta > Magnoliopsida > Solanales > Solanaceae > Solanum > Solanum habrochaites. The sequence continues at coordinate 16,099,756 of JAKWJA010002492.1, read as the reverse complement.
TTCATTCGAGGACGAATATATTTTATAAGGGTTGATAATGTAACACAGCCATCATATCCAAAACATCCACAAGATTAATATATTTATAGAAGTTGCAGTGCACCTATGGGCCGCAACCTACAACTATCGTCTGACCTAACGAGACGTGGTTCACCACTACAACCCTCCCATACACTGAGCTATTGAAATTGGCGAAGTCTTTACCCAAGGACAAACCATGTTAAAGTCAGATTCTCCGTTCTGTGCCTCTGCTCTGTTGATCAATACACCTTTAACCTGACTTTGACATTAACACGGCAGACCATAAACACCATTATTTAATCTACGGGTCTTTGGGTCGACCAGTAAGTGGGGGTCCACCAGCTAGTATATGAATTATTGAATTGGGTAATCTTTAATAGTCATCTATATTAGCACAAAATAAATTAGGCATCCCATGACCTATAATAATGAAGCTTATTGATCCTCTTTCCAATGCCAACAGTTCACTAAAATTCAAACCTCTGAGTAAACATAATGCTCGTTTATTACGCCTGTCGATAAACTTGACTTACACACCCCCATCTACAGACTGTATATTGAACTACACGCATAAGGTTTAATCCTCTGCACTCCAACAAAGTTTAATTCAATGGTTTGTTAGTCTTTTCTATTTTTGTAAGGACCTAAAGCTACTTCATTTTGACCCTATAATAATCAATGAGATTTTAATCAGTTGAAGCATATACATAACAGAACTTTCCTAAGTCAAATAATCAATCAGAACATACAAAGTTAGAATTATGAAAGAAAACGGTCAACAACCCTATTTCAGATACGCAAAAAGGTTTCCATATGCTCCATCCCCAATTCTAAAGATTTATCCATGAATTCGTCACCGGTATGTGGGATATAACTAGTGGGTTCCTTTCACCCATTGGGGTCCTAGTTTTTTAGTCAGTTTTTCTTGATTCCCCATTATGACTACACCTAGGGTTTCTTGAATTTTAGATTATTGGGTTCTTAGCATTAAGAATAATCCAATCAATTAGTATATTAAGCATTAACTTTATTGCTGAAGTTTAAACCCTAGCTATGTATTTCTTTAGTTCTTGACTAAACATGCTAGGTAGATATTTTTAATTATTCAGATATACATGCCTCATTTATTAATGCGTCCATACCATTTTAATATTGTATTCTCAGTTCGCATGTTCAATGTGATAATCCAATAACTTTTAAAGAAATTCAATAATAAATATGTTATTACTTCATTCAATTTCGTAGTACATAATACCGATTTGAAACTATGGTTCACTTCCCACATAATCCTTGAACTACTAGCCACATATGTTTTAGTCCCCTCTGTGGGCATCATTCATTTATGACGTAGTATCGCTCTTGATGGCTCCCTATAATCGGACTCCACAAAAAGAGTGAGGTCATGTTTTTTTATTATCGGTTATTAGTAGTTCCCTATTTTATATAGAATCTCATTGCCTGCCCATGTTTCCCTTTCTGTCTCCTCGTGTTATCAAATTTGTCTTACATTCATATTAGTCATTTTTATTATTTCAGCGCCATCTTTATCATGTTCAAATTATTTTCATTTATTTATGCTTGGTCTATTTATATTTATTTCATCTCTACTCTATCCTACATGGCCTCTAATCATTTAAGTACAAGACACATATGTGACTACATCTTCTTGTGAATTAAGGTTTAGGTTCTGAAACATCCATATCACACTTAGATCGATTCATGATCTCAGTTTCAGAAGACTCTGGGAGTCCTCAATCTACGAGGACCATAGTCTGTCATGTGCTGGTCTTTTAAGTATTTTTGTCCTTTAGTTTATGTTTTTCTAGACTTAGTTAGGGCTTGTCCAAGCATTTGATCAATTAGAAGCTATTTACCAAATTTTTTATTCATCTTAGAATTGAGATAAATCTTTTTTTGGGTATTAAACTCATCAGTTTGTCATATGTCTTAGTTAGTATATGAGGTTTCTCCCTCTTTTTTTATTTTCTTTATGAGTATAGCTTATGCATCATTTTAATTATTCAAATTTATCTTTGGTAAGTTCCATGATCATGCAAGCAGGATTTTTACTTATGATCACTTTGTGTTCCTGATCCACTATGTAAGTTTTACATAGTCCTTTGGTCGAATCTGTAGTCTTTAATATCTCACTTATGTAAAGTTGTACATAAGTCCTTACCGACTTTGTAGTCTGACATCCAAAAAGCGTTAAGAGTTAGTAACTTCGTCCCAATCAACGAAATTTAGTCATGCCCCTGTTCTCTTCCACTAATATAATACCAGATATATAAATACATCCTTAAGTTGGTAAGATGTCAACTCAACTCGATCATCCCAATTATAAGCATTACTCAAAGACCTTCTTACATTACCCATGAAGTTTTGGAGATTCACCAATTACAATCCTAGGGAACTAAGGTGGATTCATCTAACAAAATTCCAACAAAAATCCCCAAACTCTATTTGCACACCTGATGCATTAGCATTTTTTTGTTAGGACTATATCATTTCTCGGAATGAGAACTCATTGAACTTGTTCTAGTTGTCCACACTTTGAGCCAAAAACAATATCGTCATTCCAAATTCAACGATTTGGAACTCTTTATCTGGGACTGAGGAGATGCATTTTAAATTTCTATCATGCACATTCCTTGTGTAGCTCTACGAATAGACATGATATGAAACACAACATGAAAGTATTAGAACACAGTTCGATCATTACCTCTGCATGATGAAGAGTATCAAGGAAATGAGTTTTTTCCAAAACACTTTGGCAGCCTCCCTCTCCTAAATTTTGTGCATTTCAATCCATGAAATGACTCTACTTAGTATTGTTTTTCATATACAGTCCACGACTCTTAAACCTATTCTCTCATACCAAATTTTTCATGCCCGATACCAACCCCTGGCGTAGACCTGGGGCTAAGAATCACAATAACCCCAACTATCCCTGCTGGCATAATCCATAAGCCTAATAATAATTTGAATGTACTAAATATTGTGCGGAGCTAAATCTCCTGTAACCTAAAATGATGGGGAATACCCATATACTATCTAATACATGAAACTTGAGTTTGAATACAATTTAGAAGATGATCTTACTATGTCTAGAATAAAGGCTCCACCTGCAGAAAGATTGGACTGTGCCCCGACTAAGTCTCAAAAATGAAGCTAAGATAATAGCACCAATATAAATCATGTCCCTATCCTCGAAGAATGAGGACTCGCCACTGATTCGTCTTAATAATATCGGAAACCGATGTATATATTTGAATCTACCTACTATGACCATGACCTAAATAGAGGTGGAGAAGAAGAGTAACTTGGAAAAAAGAAAAAAGGGATAAGCGTTATGGGGAATGCGGAGGGAAAAAGTGATTTAGGAAAGTAAGTGGAATGATGCAGGCGGGGGTAGGTGTGGGGAAGTGGAGGAACGGAGGTGTGGGGTAAAATCCCCTCCTGCGTATTCCTGGGAATATGAATGAGGAGGGGCGGTGGGAGTTGAAGGGTGGGGGAGCGTGTAGGAGGGAAGGGAGGGGGGTGGGCGGAAGAAGGGGGGGGGAGCAGGGTGGCAGGGGGGGAGGGAGGATCAAGCAAGAACGAGATTCGTGGGGGGATGGGAAATTGAGCGGGAGGAATACAGGAGGGATGAGGAGGGAGTAGGTGTAGAAGAGGGTTGGGTGGTGTAGGAGGGGGTGAGTGTATGAGGTGTGGACGAAGGAGGAGTGAGGATAGGAAGGAAATTGGATGGGGAAAGAATGGGGAGTGTAAGTCGAAGAGGGGAGAAGGAATGGTGTGAGGAGGGATAAGAGTATCTCAGTATGTTAACGATACTAAGCGGCAGAATAAAGTAATGTTGAACAATGGACATAACTCAACACTGATAAAGAATATTAGTTGAATATGATCAGGCATACTAACATACTGCACATGACTTAAACGAATGCAAATGACCAATTTATCACATACAAAGGCTGAAATTGAACCCGTTAATATACAAAAATGAATTTATTGACCTAACATAATGTAATTGGTGATCAAAAACCTATACAACTAGGTTATGAAAAGTTTTATGTATAAATATTGGAACAAACATATTCTACACATTATAAGTGATTTGTATCATTTAACGCTAAAATCCAATAATTCTAACATTTTCAAGAAACCCTAGGTCTAAAAGATATTAACCGAGAATCAAGATTCTAACGAAAATATAGAGACCTAATGTGTTAAGGAACCCACTAGTTAAATCCACAAATTTAGTGAAGAATTCCACAACGACATCTTTTTTAATTTCAGCCGACATGATGCAGATTACATGCATTCTTAGGACGGCTTCGATTGCTCTTTCCACTCCTTATGCACTAGTTTTCAATGTTTTTGTGATGGTAAGACTTAGGTACTTGCATCTATATTTATATGCCTAAAACTAACCAAAAGTATGACATTTAGGGTTGAATGCGTAATTTTAGTGTCAAACAGCCTAAAGGAAAACAACAAAGACCCTACTTAACTTCTATCGGGATCACTAACGAACCACCATCTGGAATGACATGTTTCAATGCTGTTCAATCGTGAATCATGAGGGGACTCAATTTTACGGTTTGATCTAGGTCCATGGTCGATCGTGGGTAAACCCTTAAAGGGATTTATAGGAGTGAGTTTGGGATGGTGTAGATGCAACAACGGACCACCACCAAGGTCGTGGGTCCCCTACGATCTTGTTGTGGATGAGTTGCAACTTAAACTTTCCAGAAATTTGCAATAATGTCTATTTTCGGATACTTGGTTGTTATACAAATAGGAATGAAGGAAAGAATTGGATACTAGCCTTTATGACTGCTTTAACTAGTCTCAACCTTAGGAACAATAAGTGAAAATGTTCACTTGGAGAAAACCTCTACATTTTTTGTTGAAGTACACCTTGTGACTGAATGATATACAATAGCTTAATGTTTTCCCTTAACCTTTGCCTGATCTTTCTTCACTGCACAACACTACTTATGTTTACGTAAAACTATTTCCCCAAAGCGATTAAGATGATGAATATCTTTTGCTGCTTCCTCATATTTCCTCAACACTGTGCTATAATATACCCTCTCAACACCTTTAAGTGCTTAAGCTAAGCGATAATTTCGACCTACAAACACTGAGCTACTACCTTAAATTCAAAGATTGTTTTGTTATATTTCTAGATAAAAGTACAAAAACTATTAAGTTTAAGGTTTAAACGATGTAAAGTTTAGTGTCAAACACACAAGGAACAAATCAAAATACCTTGACTTAACTTCTAATGGGATCAAAACTGACCGTCGATGGACTGATGGTCCGTGTTGTTCAAACTCTCCCATTAAGTGAGACTCAATTTTGAGTGTTTGAGGCAACGGTTCTTCACTTAACCTCCATTCCATGGGTTCGACCATGTTCACCCTAGAGGGATTTTTCAGAGTGTTTTTGGGGAGGGTTGCGCATGCGAACCACGGACCAACCACCATGGGTCGGCTTTCACCCTACAGTTTTGTGGGAACACTGTGGGTTGCTCCTACAACTCTTGAAATCTACGTGAGGGTATGATTTAAGATTACTGGTGTTACAGAACAAGACAAAAATGAAAGAGATTAGGATACTTGGTCTTGTATGACTGCTTCAAACCACTCTGCCACCTTAGTAACAAATGAAGATGAAAAATTTTCCCTTAAGATAAAACCTATACCTTTATGTTGTGAAAGCACCTTCTACTTAATGATATATATAATTTTAATATTTTGCCTTTACATTGCAACCCACTAAGGTTTTGATCTAATAGTCACATCACACACATGCCACCCTTATGTTTATGTAAAACGAACTCTTAACGAGAAAGCTGATGAAAATATTTATCTAATTCCTTCCTTCCTTTTTTTCCTCAAATGTTCTACATCACCCTCTAGAACACCTTTATTCCTTTAACTCCAGAGATAATTCGACCTCCAGGCACTGAGCTACTACCTTCCATTCATAGACGTGCTTGTTGAATTGAAAACCAACAATTAGAGTTCTACAATCGCTAGGCATAACAAGTAATTTAACAATCAATGCGTAGAATTATATAGAAATCCTACAGTTTCTACACTCTACAAGATTTGTTATAGGTGACTTTCTAAGATATTGTGCAAGGAAAATTTCCGTATCATTCTTAAATTATCTAATGTTCTAGAAACAGTAAGTCTAAACATTATATAGAGAATCAAGATCATTCTTGAATTACAGATACCCATGGTGTGACGAGTAAACTCACTAGTAAAATAACCTACCACCTAATGACAAAATCTTAGAGGAATCTTCAAGTTAGGAGTTTGAGACTTTGAAGAGTACTTCCTCTGTTCTTAGGATTTTGTTGTTGACTCTTACTTCTTCCTTTTTCTCTAATTTTGATTATTTACTTAACGAGGGTTCTGGGTAAATCTTTACTAAATGTTTTTAATAGTCTTAAATAAGTAAGTTTAGGCATAAAACGCCGACTTTAGGGACAATCGTATGAGAAAACAGACCTAAAGGACCCTAAAATAAAAGCTATAGAAGGCTACCCACGAGTGCTTTATACAATTGTAGGTCGACCTCAAACCGTAAGTGGTGTCGGCGATAAAGTATGTCTGAAAGAGTTTTCACTAAAAAGACATAAATTTTTATGACTTGAGGAGGATATTTTGGCAACTCGATGGCAACTGGAAAGCTGATTCAATTCTCATTGTGTTTGTAGGTCTGGTCACTAATTATTTTTTTTGCGAAGGGTTATGAACAATTTTAAGGTTACCCAAACAAATTTCCCTCTAACGAGTTGATGACCCTTATACCTACGTTTGTAGTCTCAAACCACGATTTGCACTGGCCTCAAACCGTGGATTAGATCAACGACCATAAATATTTGGTCATCAACGATGGACCCCATCTACGGATTGTTTGTCTGACCATGGACCATCGTAGATTTGTGGTTCTTTTAACTAGTTCCCTGAAAGCTCTGCATTGATTTTCTATTTCTCAAATTTGAGTGTTTACATTGTACCATTTTGAATAGGCTAATTAAGGGAAACTAAATATTATATCTTTTATGAGAATACAAAAATTCGCATCAAAAATTACTGAATTTTTTTGTTATTATTGGATAAAAATCTACCTATCCCTCTATCTAAAATATTTATATGAAAGAGAATCCTAAGCCCACTACATGGCCCCCCGGCAACATCTAAATTTTCTCTTGAATTTATTGATTTCCAAACTCGACCTTCATGTTTCATGAAAATAATGGTACTTTTATGAAAAGTTGTGAACTTTAAATAAGAGTTGCGACTTTTTACAAAAGTTGTGACTTTTTGAAAAGTTGAGACTTTAATAAAAATGTGGCGACTTTATGCTAATAATTGTGAACTTTTATTTAAGGTTGTGAACTTTTTCGAAAGATTAAAATTTTCCTAATATTTCACCTTTCTGATAAGGTACAATAAAGAATTTGTTCAAACTAAACTACCCTTTGTTTTGTCTATAATATGGGATTTTCTCTCTTTTAAAGAATTAAAATTCAATCTTCTTTTTTCTTCTACTGTTCTTCAATTTATGATTCGTGAACGTTGCCTCTTTGGGGTGCCTTACTAACACAAATTGGTTTTTGTGGTCAATAAGTTCATGAAAAAAAATCGTTCATATTGAGCGAATGTAGTTTTCTTTAACCTATGGTAAATTTGAGGGTGATGATTTTTCTTAAAGAAACATGTGCATTCAATGGATTTGATCTTTTTTTGTTTCTATTCATTTCCTATTTATCTAGCCTAGGTTGGTTTTCCACTCATTAGTGTTGCCTTATAAAATAATAATTATTTTTTTTGAGTACTTTTTAAACTCTATTGTTTTTATTCTTCTGCAAAAATCATTGTCTGCGTTATATTTGAACATATACACATTATTACAGATAACTCATTTTGTAGAAAAAATTATTATACTCATTTCAAGAATTCAATGTTTTATTTTTATATAAATTTATAATTTATAAGTTCTATATATAAGATTACATATTATCTATTTTTAGTTAGATATGATATTCTCACTTATAATTGAAGAAACTTCATTATGCATGTTCAAAAAGTTATAATTGCTTTCATGTTCAAGTGGTTATTTCTTTTTCAAATATTGTTAGAAAATATTTGAATTTTCTCCAAACATATTGAGAATTCTATATCTATGCAACATAATGGTTTCTTTTTTAGTACAAAATTCCTTTGGATATATATTCCTATTTACTAGTTTATTTTAGCTTTTTTAAATTGATTATAGAACCCATGATTTGTTATTTTGTTATAATTCTTCTTAAAGTTTTGAGCTATGTGATAATGATATATCATATAATTTATAAATGGTTGCTTCTCTGTTTTAAGCACCCTAATTTATCCATTATTTTTAATGTATGGGATATTACAGAAAAGAATATTTGCCAGTTCAATGCACTATTATTTATAGAAGCGCGAAGGCGGACAAATTCACATAGTTAATAATAAATTATACTTATGATTTCAACCCCTTTTGATTTATGATATTGTTTTTTTTTAACTGGCATTCATGCTAATTATTATTATGGTCTCCTTTGATCCTCTAGTACCAATTTACTCATCCATTGGCAAAATCCTTCATATACTTTGACTTATGGTACTAATATTTTTATGTTTATAACCCATTTTTACTCGAGGTCAAACATGTACATTATATTAGTGACGTAGGACACATTTTTTACTAAATTGATGCTAGTTACTTTAAATTGTTGTTTAAATTTATGAAATATAGGTCTACGTTTTATTATCTTGAGGGTCAACACATACTTTTAAAATCATTTAAAAATGATTATGTTTCCAAACATAGGTTTAATTAGAATTCAATAGAGTAAATTGAAAAGGGGATATTCATAATACTTGAGATATGTATATTTAAAATAAAAAGCCCTCCTTTTTTATTTGCACCAATCAGAAAAGCATAAATCAAGTTGATCAAAAGAATCTTGATCGAAGTATTGCAGACTCATCTATCTTATTAAAGCTCACTTCTCCATTTGATTTTTAATGGTTTAATACTTTTGGACAAAATTTTTTATTAGACTTTTATGCAAAAGCTTTTCGGTGAAGGGATCAATTCAATTTTTCGTAAACCCCTAATGGATCTAAGAAGGTGTATTAATTTTTTTTAACAACGTAAATGGGCCCGTACTTTCGTGTGGTTAAAAATATTTTCTTTTCTTCAAAATTTATTAGAATATACTTTTCTCTTGTATTTTGCTGTTCTGATTTTTATATAATCTTTTTTTTTAGATATTAAATTTTAAAAGAAAGGCAAATAAAAATCATAACACTATTTTCTTTCGTTAAGTCCACTATATGTTACTTTGAAAAAATAAATATTTTTAGATATATATATAATAATTTATATATATATCTAATATATATATATATATATATATTATAATATATACTAGGTGTTTATCAATAGCAAACGTTCCCTAATCATATGAATAGACAAGTTGGTAATAAGTAGTCATTAATATAATTATGAGAAGTGTTCTGGAATTTGAAGTGCCCACAAATAAACATAAGGATCCTTGAATGTATGAAAGAATTAAGGGGTAATCGGGGAAAAAGCTCAAAATTTTTACTTTGGTGTGAGAGAATAGGTCACATTGTGTAATCTTTAATTATAATAATTGCTTTTTTTAATTCTATCATTTTACTTTAATTATTTTACTCCTATTTATACTAACACTATTATGACACAAAAAATTTTAGATAAAAAAGAAAAAAAACAAAAAACCCAACCCCCCCCCCCCCACCCCTCTTTAGGCTTGATATCTTGGAGAAGTGAAAGATTTGCTTTGGGAGTAATATTTTAAATAAATGTATTATTGAAAAGGTTATTTGTGATATTGCAGCAATTGGATTTACATATAGTTCCTACTAACTACATACTTTTAATCAATAACTTAGCAAAAATATAAAAACTACGTTTAACACAGCGTAAAACTGTATAAAAAAATATTACATCTGTAACATAAATAAAGGAAAAAAATAAAAAGAATGAGCCCAACGAATGCAGAGTAAATGCATTTGTTTAGTGAGTCGCTCAAAAATGCAAAAATAATACCTAAATTTTAATTGTGCATAAGAAGAAGAAGTTCTGGATCAAATATTTGACTGGTGTGGAGAAGAATTTCAGTAACTTACGTTTATTTTAAAGAATTAGAGAAAACTCCTCATAAACTATTAGAAAAGTCAATAAATCTTTGGAAAGGTCATCAAGTTTTTCGAATAGTCGCACAACCTTATCATAAATTTTACAACCTTTTAAAAAGTCACAATCTCTTCATAAAAGTCACAACTTTTCGTAAAGTCACAAATTTTGAATAAAACGTCACAAGCTTTTCTATGAAAAGTCATTCAGTTATAGTGTACCATTTGTTATTTAAAATCGAAGGCATAATAACAAATCATAAACACTATTTTGTCGGCATGTTTATATAATTTTCATTTTAGGCCATGGTTAGCATATGTTTTTATTAAGATATTCCAATGAAATCTCTCAATTATCTGTTTGAAAATTTTGTTAGTATAAACTTCAATTCGGTTCAAAATATCAATATTTTAAAATATATGTAATAACTAATGTTTATCAAGAAGCAAAGGTTTTATCAGCAATCATATGATATAAGAATAAGTAATATTCAGTCATTATGTGTTTCAAAATTAAAAATGCAATCTTCAAAATGCCAAATTCGTCTTTAATATGGTATGAAGTTGTGGCACAAACAAACATTAAGGATCCTTTGAAAAGGATGAATCGAGAATTAAAGGAAAATGGGAAAAAGGATAAAGTAGTGCTTTAAGTGTGAATTTAGTGTGATGAGACAGTACTTCTTGGTACATTAATTATCTAATTATTTCTGGTTTTGATTTAATCATTTGACTTTGCTTATTTCTCTTGTTTTTTCTTGTTTTTGCTGCTTTTAGAAATATTGACATTTACGCACTCCAATAAAAAAATCAATATAAAACTTTTATGTCTTGAATCTCATAACAGAAAAGATTTCATTAGAGAATGTTGAAATAAACATAATTTGTAAAAACAATATTGTGAATAGAATATTAGATTTAATACAATTTAGTACTAAGAAATATATTTATAACAATAACTTTACCGAAATTAAACAAAAAAGTTTAAATATGTAGTCAATAAACAATTAAATATCTCATAAAGCATAAATTAAGCTATTGTCAAAAACATAGCCAGGATCGTTACAGTAGAATGAAACAAAAGGAAAAATCAAGCCCAGTGAATGCAAGTGTCTGCCTTGTGTGT